>CM055955.1:58711920-58764340 GCA_029490685.1 Schizonepeta tenuifolia
TGAATTATTTTCTTGGACTTCAGGTGAAGCAATCATCAAAAGGAATTTTTATCAATCAGTCCAAGTATACAAATGAGCTCATCACCAAGTTTGGATTGCAGACAAGTAAGACCACAAGGATCCCGATGAATACTAACTGGAAGATTGAACCTGGAACTGAGGAAAAGCTCGTGGATGCCAGTAAGTATAGAGGGATCATCGGTTCTTTGCTATATCTAACCGCCAGTCGGCCAGACATATCTTATGCGTTGGAGTGTGTGCTCGGTTTCAAGTTCAACCGAGGGAAGCTCACATATTGGCAGCAAAGAACATCATCAAGTATCTGAAGGGAACTGTAAATGTTGGGTTGTGGTATCCAACCGACGACAACATCCAACTGACCGGATACTAAGATGCAGATCTAGCCGGAGATCGGTTGGATAGGAAGTCCACATCTGGACACTGTCAGTTCATGGGAAGCAAGCTAGTTTCGTGGTTCTCCAAGAAACAAGCATGTGTTGCCACTTCTACAACCGAGTCAGAGTATATGGCTGCCGGTAGCTGCTGCATGCAAGTCTTGTGGCTCAAGCAACAACTGAGAGACTATGAAGTTGTAACTGGATAGGTTCCCATTCATTGTGATAGCTCAAGTGCCATTGCTATCTCTTTGAATCCCGTTCACCACTCTCGGACTAAGCACATTGACATCTGACATCATTTCATCCGAGACCATATTGAGAAGAAGGACGTATCCATGGAAAAGATTCCAACTGAGATTCAGAGAGCAGATATCTTCACCAAACCTCTAGCCGAAGCACGGTTCAAGATGTTATGTGATTTACTTGGATTGTTGGATCCATCAGATGAGGAACCAGCTGAGGTGAAGAGATAGATATCCATCTGAGGGGGAAGCTCAGATAAAGGGAGAATCTCAGATGCAGATCACCAACCGAAGACATCAGATGCGGATTGCCAACCGAAGACATCAAACGTCAGCTGAACAGACGAACTCGAGTCAGCTGATGGTATGTTGTAACGTAGGATCAGACGTCAGCTGAACAGACGAACTCGAGTCAGCTGATGGTATGCCGCAACATTAGAACACAGCTGATTCCAACATCAGCTGACAGGTGAACACAACTGATTCCGACATCAGCTGGCAGGTAACATTTATGGCTGAAGGTGTTATGATCTTAAATGAGAATGTTTGAAATAAATTCAAACATTCCTGAGCATGTCAGTTACATTAAAATAGCCATCATGCCGCATTTAATGTAAAGTACGGCTGAACATCAATAGCCTACTTTATAGTGCGACTGGGCTGACCCTGAACATCAGTTACACCTTTTCACGCGCTGGTTGGAACTCGGTTCATGACGTCAAGTCAAAGCTAGTCAACAGTCGCGTGATCTCAGCCGTTGATGGATTCGTGCCATTCAACCCAAGCCGTCGATTTCAACCGAGTCAAAAACCTATAAAAGGTGGAAAATTAGGAAGTGATCTCTTACCTTCCTCATTCGTGTTTATCTGCAGTTACTATTCATCATCTTCTCAGATTTTGTCTAACCTTTTTCTGCAAGATTTTCCTTCCTTCTTATATATATCTTCTCAGTGATATTAAATGGCACCCAAAGGAAAGAAAATGGCTTTTTCTGGACCCTCTCTAGTCCCCACCTCGTATGAAGAATCGTTCAACCTGCTGGTTTTGAAGATTCACTTCGAGCAGATCCTATCCGACGATGAATTGGAGTCATCGGTGTTGGCTCCCCTTGCAAATATACTCAGGGAGAACGGCCTAAAGAGCAATATGCAGAGGACCAAATTAAAGCCAGAACATCGACTCCTGTTCGATGTTGTCTCCAAGGTCGTGTTCGGCTACAGCGGAGCGTTCGGAGACATCAGCCGACCGAAACTTAAACAGTTGCTGGCATTGGAGCACAAACACGAGATCAATTGGTTCCAATATTTTCTGAACCAGCTGACCCTGGAGAAGCAGAAGATCTCCGAGACCACAACTGACTCAGGGGAGAGATTGTTGAGTGTCAAGAGGACTTTAAATTTCGGTTGCAAAATATCTGCTCTGATCCTGCTCGCAACCAAGGGTCAGAACATGGTATGGAAGGACTGCGAGGAGACCCCTGTGAAGAAATTGATGTTGTTCCGAACAGCAAAGAAGGCGCAGGAGGTGATTAGGAGTGTCTATACTCCTAAGGAGAAGAAGGATGCTGGGAAGATAACTGAACCCAAGGTCACAGCTGAGGAGGCACCAGCAGTCACTCGTCCCTCCAAATCGAAAGCTGCACGCCGACGCAGAGCTGAGTCAGAGAAAGAGAAGGCGGAGGAGCCTGCCCAGAAGAAGCTGAGGGTGAGGTTCAAGAAGACGATTGTTGTGCCAGCTGAGAACATGCTGGTTGAGGAGCATGCCGAGGAGCCAGCTGAAGAGCCAGCTGAGGAACCAGCTGTTGATGCACCAACTGAGGAGGAGACGCTAGTTGAGACAGCACCAGCCGAGGAGCCATCCGAGTCGAGCCACTCAGCTGAGGCAGCTGTCTTCAAGATCGTCCCTCGCGTTGCTGGAACTGATAAGGCGGAAGGAATGGAGACGGACGTGACATCGGATGCTTCTTCCTCCTCTGAGGAAATTGAAGACGTTCCAACCTCCCCTACGGCAGGAGTTGATGCCGTACCGCCCCAAGAGCCTCTTGCTCTCTCAACCGAATCACAGCCAAATGTTCCGAGCTCATTGCTCGATGCCAACATTGAGACCGTTTTTTCGGCCAATGTTGAGGAACCTATTGATACCGCCCTCCCCACAGAATCTGATATTCCGAGCTCCCAGCTCGATGCCAATGTTGAGAACACTTCTTTGGCCAACATTGATGAAACCTTTGAACCATTGCCTTATGAGAATCTATCTCCCTTCCCTATAGATGACGAAGCTGACCTTCAGGCCGTCGCGCTGGAGCATGAAGGCAAGGTGGCCTACTGCTTCCAGAAGCTGATAGGGATGTTCCCAGAAGCTCGCGACATGCCAATCTTCACTACTCTTGGAACCGAGCTGCTGTACTAGTTCAACCTGATCTTCAGTCACTGGTATGTGAAGGAAGATACAATCAGGGTACACAGCTGGGACCGGCTGAAGGCAGACGAGTCCCACATTCGAGACTACTTCAACTATGCCAACCTGGAAGTCGCCTACAACAACAAGGTGGCCCTGCTGACACGTCGTCTGGACCTCAGCAAGGCAGAAGACACTGATACCAGAGAATCAGCTGGACAAGATTGCATTGAATTCCTCGACAACATGCTAATCAAGTCAGCTGACTTCCTCAATGATCTGGACGTAGCCGTCGCTGCAGCAAAGAATGAAGAAGAAGAGCTTCAACTGTACATGGCCAACCGTCAAGCCATGGTTACAGTTGAGCAGCCAGCTCTAATTGAACACCAAGCTCCAGCTGATCAGCCAGCGCCCTCATCTGAAGACATTTGCGAACTGATAGCTGAGAGGGTGAACCAGCTGAGGATGGAGATTCTTGCCAACTTCCAGCAAAACAAAGAATATCAGCTGAGGATGTTGGAAGCACAAGAGGAGAAGAACAAACAGGTGGTGGAGGAGAATGTTTCACTAAAGACAAAGCTGGATGAATTCTCTTCCTCCACCAGCCAAGACATTTCTGAACTGAAGACAACCATCCTTGGGATCAAGTCTGAGCTAAACGTCTTCCAATCCTTGTCTGATTCCAACCTCGCTAAATCCCAACAGACTCAGGATGAAGAATGAGAGTCTCGGTTCGAGTCAAGATGGGCTGAGTTCGTTGCTTTCCAGACCGAGGTAACTGAAACATTCGCTGGAATGAGGAAAGCCGAACAAGAGCGCCATGACTCCGAATTGGCGAAGAAGGTGGGAATAGAGTGCGTGGTCGATGAATTCTTCAACCGTATTCAACAAGCCGAACAACAGCTCACCTCTCTGGCTGGATCAGTAGCCAGCCTTGTTGTTGATGCCAAAAAGGGGGAAGATAAAGAGGCGGATGTTGAGATGCAGGGGGAAGAAGAGACCCAGGCTGAGGAAGAAATGCCAGCTACTGCAAAATCCCAGCTGAAGAAGAAGACTCAGAAGAAGAAGTCCGCTCCCAAGTCAACCGAAGTCGGCGGAGCTGAAATGGAAAAAGACTTGGAGCAGCCGGAGCAGTTTGGAGTTTCTTACAACTCCATAGCCGAGATCGCAGCCGAGCTTGATTCGGAACTCGACGGTATTACAACCGAAGAGTGTATTGCAGCTGCCAAGGCTATGGATGTTGCTGAGAAAGATTATATGAATCCGAGTTGGATCAAGAAGTTTGCTGCCAGCCAGGCTAGAAGAGTAAACCAATTTGAAGAGGAGCTGACAAAGATAACAAAGAACTTGGACCGGAACATCGCCTCCCGCAGCCTTCGCCGCATTGACAAACATCAGGTTAAGGCTGAAGCTCGGCTGAGACAACAGAGGTTGCCAGGGAAGGTCAAGGTCCAAAGTCGGTTCAAGAACGTGGACAAGTGGATGCCAGTTGAGTGGAATGAAGAATGGGAGTCATTCAAGCAAGAGTTCATGAATGACTTCTATTACAGAAAGGTCTTCTCAACTGACGATCCAAGAAAAGTATTCAAGGAAGCCCTGACCGAGTTGCACTCAGGGGACCCGGGCATGTTTAGCCAGTTCAGGCGTGCCATGATAGAAGCAAAACTGGACATGAACACAGTTCCGGTCCCTAAGAGGGTCACTTATCAGCCTCCCTTCTTCCCAGACTCCCGAAACCCCGACCGACAAAAGATATCAGCTGAGGTAAGACAGGTCTGCAAAGAGCACAGGGTTGACATAGCAAAGGAGTCAGAAGCGAAAAGAGAGATTTTTGTTAGAATTTTTAGCAAATATGGGCTTAAGTTTTAGCTCAGTTAGTTTTTGAGCAACTGATGTAATTTTTTGGTTTTGTGCTTATCTTTGTAACCATCAGTTGTAATAAAAACTATTCAGTTATTCGATTCAACTTGATGTACAATCTCTCATTGTCCAAGCTCTGAATCGCAAAGTTATCTCAATACCATGTTATAACTGTACTAACCCTTTGATGTTTTAATCTTATAGACTGTCTAGAATTTCAGCTGAGATTTTGGATAGATCAGTAGGATTTAGATTAGTTTGATTTGTAAGAACTTTATAGGGGTTTTGGCATCATCAAAAAGGGGGAAATTATTGGGAAATTTATTAAAGTTTTGATTGATTCCAAAACCAACTGACCCCAACCGAGTAGATGTTGTCAGATCCTATTGTTAATAGTTAGGCTCGCTGTTTGAGCATTGTTGAGATTTTATCTTTACAGGTCTCCAGCTGAAGACGACAACAAGGCATCACTCGGAGAGAACATCAGATGTAATTAAAGACAACTGAGTGTTTAAAAAGGGGGAAGTTACGTTCACAGGATAGAACATCAGTTGAGCAATTCAAAAGAGAAGAAGAAAGTTATCTGAGCGTTTGAGCCAACTGAGCATTCAAGTTACAGAACATCAGCTAAGTTCAAAAGGGGAAGATACAAGAGAACATCAGTTGTAAGAAAGACAACTGAGCGTTCGAAGCCAACTGATCAGAGTCAGATACAAGAAGGAAAACTGAGCGTTCAAGATGAAACATCAGTTGTAGGACTCAATCAGTTAGATCAACAGCTTGAAGTTCAAAGTCAGCTGAGAGTTCACATGTTCCTACTCAGACAGAAGCATTCAGATAGAACATCAGATGAAGACCAATCAGATGAAGATCAAACGACTCAACCGACTGTCAAATGTTGGAGGTTAAAGGTTAAGATTTGAATTTCAAACAAGAAAGTCACGTGAAGGTTTGACTCTCTGTCATTACCTCATTTGGCTCAACACAAGGCTGTCTCAGATGGAAAGCAGAAGCATGCAGTTGCCAAATCCGGAAAGTCTGCAGAGATGAGAGACAAGCCATCGCTTTCAAAGAACAGAGATCAACAGCTCTTCCAATGGTTAGTTGATTCTCTCCGCCTATATATAGAGGCCTTCATTCATTCAACAAAAACACAAGATAGACAAGAGCATGAAGAGATAAAAGAGCGAAAGAAAGAATCAAATACTTCACACGAGCTGAGCTGCATTCAATCTCTTAGAACATCATTAGTTGAAAGTTCTAGAGTAATAGATTCTGTCTTAGTGTCTTTTGATCCAACCTTGAGAATATCACTTGTTGAGAGTTCGTAGAGTGTTAGATCATAGCTCACTTCTTGTTCGAGCTATTAGTTGGAACCCCACCCTTTCTTACACCTGAAAAGGTTATTAGGACCCTACTCTTCCCGTAACTGAGTAGATAGGTTGATTAGTACCCGTAAACTAATCTGTAAGGTTGATAAGTACCCGTAAACTTATCTCAACGGTTGCAAAGCCCGCGTAAGCTTTGTGGTTTGTCCAGAAGAACTTGGATTGAGTTGTGTGGACTCACAACTCCCCGTGGACGTAGGAGTTATCTCCAAACCACGTAAATCTTTGTGTGTTGTGTTTATTTTTCAGTTATCTTATTGCATATTCAACTGACTAACTAACCTGCATACAAGCTGCATTCTTCCATATCAACTGTCTTGGTTATTGACCAACCTTGCACTTAAGCGTGAGTTGACTTTATACGAGTTAATTTCCACCACATTCCGCACAGCACTTCACTTCCAACTGAGTGTTTCTTACTCGGTTGTGATTCCCACTGAGTTGCATTACTCGGTTGCGTTAATTTTTAGGGGGTTATTTTAAAAAGTTTTATCTGGTGTATTCCCCCCCCCCATACACCAGAACTCGTATTGGGACCATCAGGATTGTTATCATAAAAATAATTATATGGGAATTACATGTCATTGGGTTGATGATAAATGGATGTTACAAAAGCGTTTGATTGCATTTAAGGAGTTCGATGATCCACACACGGCAAATAATATTGCTTTAATTATTATTACCGTTTTAAATGAATATCAATTGATTAATAAAGTTTTTTCGGTTGGTTTTGATAATGCATCGGCCAATACCGCTAGTATTCTCCAATTAATTGCGGCTTGTAGTTCCACTTTTCAAGGAAAATATTTGCATAGTAGATGTATTTGTCATATTTTAAATTTATGTGTTCAAGATGCACTTGAAATTTTTAATGAATTGGTTGAACCAATTAGAAAAGCCGTTGCAATGTTGCATAAGAAGATCTTCAACATAAGAGTTTTGTTAGAGACGTATCACATCGTTGGAATTCGACCTACGACATGCTTAATAGTACTATAGAGTATAAAGAACATTTATACGATTTTTTAGAAAAGAATTTGCAACTACTCAATTAACCTTGTTACCTTCTCATTGGGATCAATGCATGGATTTATATGGTTTGTTGAAGGTTTTTAACAATGCCACCGCTCAATTGTCGGGTGTTTATTATTGTACTTCCGTTCGTGTGTTGGAACATTGCATGTATATTGCTCTTAGTTTTAAGAATTGTTTTACTAAACTAAACTTGCAAGGTGTGATTTATTTTATGGTGCAAAAATGGCTAAAATATTTTACATATATTCCGAATGTTTTCTTGGTAGCTAAATGTTTGGATCCTAAATGGAAATATGATGGTGTTTGTCAAATGATAGATATTTATTATGATGCTTTCATGCAAATGGACTTTTTAGACGCACATATTGACGGAGAACGTATTTTCTTTGATCTTTCTAATGTACAACAAATAAAAGATGACTTAGAAAGCACCTTAAGATCTCTTTTTAGCGAATATAGGACAACTCATAGTACTCTCGACATAAATTAAATGCCACCTTCTAGTATCCCAACCTCTTCATATTTACCACTCGATATGATGAACTCTTTAGATCCCTTAGTTCAAAAATTAAGTACCATGTACCAAGATAGATCTTATGAACTCCCTAGGGGTCAAGGTAATAGTGAATTGGATATGTATTTGGGTTGTCGTTTTGTTTTTGATGTTGAATTTAGCACTCCACAAATCGACGTATTGAAGTGATGGTCCAAGAGAACGGAGTATCCAATACTCTCTATAATGGCGAAGGAGTTATTTGTCGTTCCCGCATCCACCGTCTCCGTCGAACAAGCTTTTAGCCTTGGTGGACTCATGTTAGACCAAAGAATATCACGTTTGAAATCAAGAAACGTCAAAGCTACGATGTTGGTTGATGATTGGGCGAGGGCGGATCTTAGAGCTCAAGAAAATGATTGGAATGATGTAGACGAGAGCGAAAATGAAGAGTTCATCGAGACCGATCGATCCGAGGTGGAAGACAACTAGATGGCATGATTAAGGTAATCGAACTACGTGGACTTTGATTCCTCTATGAGGATACGTAGGCAACTTAATTTTAATTATAAGATTGAGCTCAAGTCCTTTTTTTTTCTTTTTTTTCAAATATAACTTACAGTATTAGAAATTTAGAAAAATATTGTGAAAGTAGAAGTAATTTGAAAATAAATGTATGAAGTTGTAATGTATCAAATATGTAACTTGTAATTCCAACAATATTCTTAATAATTCATTTTATTTTTTTAATACAAGGAGCACTTAATTTTTTTTCATTTTTTTTGTCTTAGATTGTCTTAGAATATGTATATACAACATATAATAGCAAAAAAACCAAAAAAAATATATAAAATAAAAAACTCCAAAAAGTGCCTAGAAAGTGCATTTTTTCTGTAATTAATCGCCGGTTTTTAGTCGTTAATCGCCGGTTTTGAGCTGAACCGACGGTTTCCGATTTTTTGGATTTTTTTTTTTGCAAACCCTACATTCTATCTATAAATACCCCCCATTCTATCATATTGCATCATCCGCCTCTCTTTTCCTTTTCCTCATTATTTCTTCATTTTTCCATTCTCTTTCAATTTTCTATTATTCAATCATTTTCTTCTTCACCTTCTCCAACTCTAAGTCTTCTATCTTCTTCTTCAACTTCGCCAAGTCTTCATTTTAAATTGTATTCTAAAATAATGCCTCCTACACCATCTACTTTTAGTGAGCTCTTCACCAAATACTACACCGGTCATGATGAGCCATTGCCGGACTATACAAAGCCAACATATCCGTGTTGTTTGCAATTATTGCAATTGTGATTTTAAGTGGCAAACCGGTGGAGGTTACAGCAAGTTAGTTGGTCACATTTAAAAAGAAGCATCGAATTGAGAGTCTTTCACACATTCTCCGGTGATATTTCACATTATAACGTTTGTACTTTGTATTTGTATTTGTAGTGTTTATTTTCAATTCCAACTTCAATTGAAGTTAGTGTTAGTTGTGTTTGTTAGTTAGTTCTCCTAATCCTAATGTGTTAGTTAGTTGTGTTTGTTTGTGTGTAATATCTTCTCTTAATTTTAAATCTTAATGTGTTAATTGTGTTTGTTAATTTGTTTGTTTATAATATTTCAATTTCACCTTTCAATTAAATTTAGTTGTTTTGTTCTTGTTCTTGTAATGTGTTTGTAATATATAAGGAAGAACAAGGCTTTATTGGTTGATAGATTTAAAAAAAATAAAAAAAAAAAAAAAAAAATAACGGTTTTTAATCAGAACCGGCCGATTTTTAACCGGATTCGGGACCGGCGGTTTCATGAACCGGCCCGTAATCGGGAATAGTGTAGATGGGCCAGTTCAGGTTCAGCCTTCGGCGAACCGTGAACCGGCGGTTCAAAGTCCGGAACCGGCGAGCCTTGAACCGTGAACAGGTCATTATTTTTTATCATGGACATGCTCGAGAATTAAATTTTCAGGTTGGGTTAGTTTGAATCCCCTGGAGCTACTTCATTCAGGCCGAGTCAGGTAGGAGGTTGGAATTTTTTTGATAAGGCTATCTGCATCCCTTGCAGACCATTAGTGGTCTCCAAGGGTGTCTCCAGCACTAGAGACCCCTTAGAGACCCTTACCCCTGCAATCCAACGGTCTCCAAGGGGTCTCCAGCACCATATTAAACAATTCTCCATTTCTATTTATTAAATTAATTCATGTATTTGTAAATAAATTAAAATACACTAATTAATAAATAATACAAAATTTCCGTTAATGTTTGAAAATTAAAAAATTACACGCCGCACACAAAAAAAAAACACTACCTAATTAAAAAACATTACATAAAACTAAAAATTACGAGTAAAAAAATTCCCCATTTACAAGTAAAAAAATCAAATATTTCCAAATATTTACATATCTCATATTTCCATTAACCACATCAATCATACATATTAATTGTATTCACTCCCTTTAATCAAATCTATTAAATTAAAAAAAAAAAACACTAAAGCCCAATCTTCTTCCCTTTCCTTTCCTCCCCCCACCACCGCCATTTCCTTCCTTCTCTCCCATCTCCCCATCCCCTTCAGCCGCCACATCCCCCTCTCCCACCTCCCCATTTCCTTCCTCCCCTCCTCCCCTCCACCCCTACCCCTGCCTCTTTCGCCGCCACCCGTCGCCGCCACCTCCCCATTTCCTTCCTCCCCTCTTCCCCTCCTCCTCAATCTTCTCTCACCTCGGCTCCTCCCCCACCTCCATTCGAGCCGGTCTCGAGTAGTCGAGAAGGACTCGAGCCCGCGCCTCCCGCAACGCCACCGCTTCGATGCCGCCCCGTCTCGAGCCGCCTTCGAGCCCCTCTCTAATTACGACAATTGGACCCAAGTTTTTAGGTTGTAGGTATGCTCACAATATTATTATTATTATTATTATTATTATTATTATTATTATTATTATTATTATTATTATTATTATTATTATTATTATTATTATTGATGGTCCCGATACGAGTTCTGGTGTATGGGGGGGGAATACACCAGTTAGAAATTTTAAAAACAACCCCCGTGAAAAAATTTTAACCGAGTAATGCAACTCAGTTGGAATCACAACTGAGTAAGAAACACTCAGCTGGAAGTGAAGTGCTGTGCGGAATGTGGTGGAAATTAACTCGTAAAATAACTCACGCTTCAATGCAAGGTTGGTCAATAACCAAGTCAGTTGATATGCAAAGATGCAGGTTTGTATGCTGGTTAGTTGGTCAGTTGAATATGCAATAAATAACTGAATAATAAACACAACACACAAGGATTTACGTGGTTCGGAGAGAACTCCTATCTCTTGAACGCTCAGTTGTCTTTCTTGCAACTGATGTTCTCTTGCATCTTCTCCCTTTGAATGCTCAACTGTTGTTCTGAATCTTGAACGCTTAGGTGTTTTTCTTACACCTGATGTTCTATCCGAGTGAAGCCTTGTTGTCGTTTTCAGCTGGAGTCCTGTAAAGATAAAATCTTAACAATGCTCAAACAGCGAGCCTAACTACTAACATTAGGATCTGGCAACATCTACTCGGTTGGGGTCAGTTGGTTTTGGAATCAATCAAAACTTTAATAAATTTCCCAACAATTTCCCCCTTTTTGATGATGCCAAAACCCTTATAATTTTCTTACAGATCAAACTGATCTAACTCCTACTGACCTATCTAAAATCTCAGCTGAAATTCTAGACAGTCTATAAGATTAAAACATCAAAGGGTTAACACAGTTATAACATGGTATTGAAATAACTTTGCGATTCAGAGCTTGGACAACGAGATATTATACGTCAAGTTGAATCGTATAACTAATGAAAGTTTTCATTACAACTGATGGTTACAAGGAAATGCACAAAATCAAAAAAATTACATCAGTTGCTCAAAAACTAACTGAGCTAAAACTTTAGCCCATATTTACTAAACATTCTAACAAAAATTTCTCTTTTTGCTTCTGACTCCTTCGAGATGTCAACTCCGTGCTCTCGGCAAACTTGTCTTGCCTCAGCTACTATTTTCTGTCAGTTGGGGTTTCGAGAGTCTGGGAGGAACAGAGGCTGATATGTGACTTTCTGAGGGACCGGAACTGTGTTCATATCCAGTTTTGCATCTATCATGGCTCGCCTGAACTGGCTGAACATGCTCGGGTCCCCAGTGTGCAGCTCGGTCAGGGCTTCCTTGAACGCTCTCTTCGGATCGTCAGTTGAGAATACCTTCCTATAATAGAAGTCATTCACAAACTCTTGCTTAAACGACTCCCAATTCTCATTCCACTCGGCTGGCATCCACTTATCCACATGCCTGAACCGACTTTGCTGCTTGACCTTCCCTGGCAGCCTCTGTTGCTTCAGCCTTGCCTCAGCCTTTACTTGATGTTTATCTATTCGGAGACGGCTGTGGGAGGCAATGATCCTGTCCAGGTTCTTGGTCACTTTGTCAAGCTCCTCCTCGAACTGGTTGACTCTTTTCGCTTGGCTGGCAGCGAACTTTTTAATCCAGTCGGGATTCATGTAATCTTTCTCAGCAACATCCATAGCCTTGGCAGCAGCAATACACTCTTCGGTTGTGATACCGTCGAGTTCCGAATCAAGCTCGGCTGCGATCTCAGCTATGGAGTTGTAGGAAACTCCATACTGCTCGGCCTGCTCCAAGTCCTTAGCCATTTCAGCTCCACCGACGTCGGTTGGCTTAGGAGTGAATTTCTTCTTCTAGACTGTCTTCCTCTTCGGCTGAGATTTTGCAGCTGGAATCTCTTCCTCAGCCTGGGTCTCATCTTCCCCCTGCATCTCAACTTCCCAGTCTTCTCTTCCCCCTTTTTGGCATCAGCAACAAGGCTTGCGACTGAGCCATCCAGAGAGGTGAGTTGCTGTTCAACTTGTTGGATACGGTTGAAGAGTTCATCGACGGTGCACTCTACTCCAACCTTCTTCGCCAGTTCAGAGTCATGGCGCTCTTGTTCGGTTTTCCTCAGTCCAGCGAATGTTTCATTGATCTCGGTCTGGAAAGCAACGAACTCAGCCCATCGTGACTCGAACTGAGACTCTCATTCTTCGTCTTGAGTCTGTTGGGATTTGGCGAGGTTGGAATCAGAAATAGATTTGTAGACATTCAGTTCGGACTTGATCCCCAGAACAGTTGACTTCAGATCAGAGATGTCTTGGCTGGTGGAGGTTGAGAATTCGTCCAGCTTTATCTTCAGTGAAACATTCTCCTCCAGCAGCTGCTTGTTCTTCTTCTCCTGTGCTTCCAACATCCTTAGCTGATCTTCTTTGTTGTGCTGGAAGTTGGCAAGCATCTCGATCCTTAGCTGGTTTACCCTCTCAGCTATCAGCTCGCAAATTTCTTCAGTTGAGGGTGCTGGCTGATCAGCTGGAGCTTGTTGTTCAATTAGAGCTAGCTGGTCAACTATAACCATGGCTTGACGGTTGGCCAGGTACAATTGAAGCTCTTCTTCTTCTTTCTTGGCGGCTGTGGCGGCTGCATCAAGATAAACAATAAAATCAGCAGATTTTGTAAGCATGTTGTCCAGGAAATTGATGCAATCTTGTTCAGCCTTTTCCCTCGTGTCTGTGCCTTCCGCCTTGCTGAGGTCCAGACGACGCGTCTGCAGTGCAACCTTATTGTTGTAGGCAACCTCCAGATTGGTGTAGTTGAAGTAGTCTCTGATGCGTGACTTGTCTGCCTTCAGCTGGTTCCAGCTGTGTACCCTTATGGTATCTTCCTTCACATATCAGTGACTGAAGATGAGGTTGAACTGGTACAACAGCTCGATCCCAAGCATAGCAAAAATCGGCATGTCGCGCGCTTCAGGGAACATCCCGATCAGCTTCTAGAAGCAGTAGGCCAGCTTGCCTTGATGCTCCAATGCGACGGCCTGACGATCAGCTTCGTCATCGATTGAGGAGGGAAAAAGATTTTCATATGGAATCGGTTCAAAAGTTTCATCAACGTTGGCCAAAGAGGCGGTCTCAACATTGGCATCGAGCTGGGAGCTCGGAATTTCGGATTCTGTGGGGATGGGAGCATCAATAGGTTCCTCAACATTGGCCGAAGAGATGGTCTCAATGTTGGCATCGAGCGATGAGCTCGGAATTTCTGGCTGTGAGTCGGTTGTGAGAGCGAGAGGCTCTTTGGCCGGTACATCATTAGCTCTTGCCGTGGGGGAGGTTGGAATGTATTCAGTTTCCTCAGAGGAGGAAGAAGCATCCGAGGTCAGATCCGTTTCCATCCCTTCAGCCTCATCAGTTCCAGCAGCGCGAGGAACGATCTCGAAGGCAGCTGCCTCAACTGAGTGGCTCGACTCGGATGGCTCCTCAGCTGGTGCCGTCTCAGCTGGTGCCTCCACAGCTGGTACCTCCTCCTCAGCTGGCGCATCCGCAGCTGGCTCCTCAGCTGGCACATCCTCAGCTGAAACATCCTCAGCTGGAACATCCTCAGCTGGTTTCGCAACATTCTTCTTGATCCTCACCCTTAGCTTCTTCTTGGCTGGCTCTTCAGCTTTCTCTTTCTCTGACTCATCTCTTTGTCGGAGTGCAGCTTTCCATTTTGAGGGGCAGCTGACAGCTGGTGGCATCTCCTGAGCTGTATCCTTTTCTTCAGCTGTCTTCACAGCTTCCTTCTTCTCCTTAGGAGTATAAACACTCCTAATCACATCTTGTGCTTTCCTCGCTGTTGGGAACAACATCAACTTCTTCACCGGGGTCTCCTCGCAATCATCCCAGACCATGTTCTAACCCTTGGCTGCGAACAGGATCAGAGTAGAAATTTTGCAACCGAAGTTGAGAGTTCCCTTGACACTCAACAACTTCTCCCCGGATTCGGTTGTGGTCTCGGAGATCTTCTGCTTCTCCAATGTCAACTGGTTTTCAAAATACTGGAACCAGTTGATCTCATGCTTGTGTTCCAAGGCTAGCAACTGTTTGAGCTTCGGTTGGCTGATGTCGCCGAAGGCACCACTGTAACCGAACACGACCTTGGATACAACATCGAATAGGAGTCGATGTTCTAGCTTCAATTTGGTCCTATGCATATTGCTTTTCAATTTTTCCGGAGTGATGAGAGCACTTTCCAGAAACTCATCGGCTTCCGTGTCGATTATATTCTCAATGGTGTCTGTGGCTGTCTGGTTTGGTGGAATGATTTGGCGTAGAAAGTCGGAAACTGGAATGGGGACGGTGACCCTGCGGATGGTTCTGGCCGGAACGTCCCGTTGTCGACAGGATACTTCTGTAACTACTCCATCCCTGCTGTCGATGGGCGATTGTAGATTTACGTAGAACTCTCTGATCTGCCGCCTGAGCAGGTGGGAGGGGAAGAGCGTCGCCCAGTCCAGTAGACCGTTCTCCCTGAGAGTATTGGCGAGGGGAGACAGAATCGGCGATTCTAGTTCATCCTCTGACAGGATCTGCTCGAAGTGTATTTTGGAGACCAGCAGATCAAAGGATTCTTTGTAAGATGTAGGGATAAGAGAAGGTCCGGAGGATGCCATCTTCTTTCCTTTTGGTGCCATTTAATGATTCTGTGAAGATATATATAAGAAGGAAAGAAAAACTTGCAGAAAATGGTTAGACAGAATCTGAGAAGACGATGAACAGTTACTGCAGATAATCACAAATGTAGAAGGTAAGAGATCACTTCCTGATTTTCCGCCTTTTATAGGTTTTTGGCTCGGTTGAAATCGACGGCTAGGGTTGAATGGCGCGAATCCATCAACGGCTGAGATCTCGCGACTGTTGACTAGCTTTGACTTGACGTCACGATCCAAGTTCCAACCAACGCGTGAGAAGGTGAATTGTTTTTCATGTCAGCCCAGTCGCACTATAAAGTAGGCTATTGATGTTCAGCTGTACTTTACATTAAATGCGGTATGATGGCTATATTAATGTAACTGACATACTCAGGAATGTTTGAATTTATTTCAAACATTCTCATTTAAGATCATAACACCTTCAGCCATAAATGATACCTACCAGCTGATGTCGGAATCAGCTGTGTTCACCTGCCAGCTGATGTTGGAATCAGCTGAGTTCCAATATTGCGGCATACCATCAGCTGACTCGAGTTCGTCTGTTCAGCTGACGTCTGATGTCTTCGGTTGGCGATTTGCATCTGAGATTCCCCCTTTATCTGAGCTTCCCCCTCAGATGGATATCTATCTCTTCACCTCAGCTGGTTCCTCATCTGATGGATCCAACAATCCAAGTAGATCACATAACATCTTGAACCGCACTTCGGCTAGAGGTTTGGTGAAGATATCAGCTCGCTGAATCTCAGTTGGAATTTTCTCCATGGTTACATCCTTCTTCTTAATATGATCTCGGATAAAATTATGTCGAATATCAATATGCTTCGTCCGAGAATGGTGAACAGGATTCAAAGAGATAGCAATGGCACTTGAGCTATCACAATGAATGGGAACCTGTCCAGTTGCAACTTCATAATCTCTCAGCTGTTGCTTGAGCCACAACACTTGCATGCAACAGCTACCGGCAGCCATATACTCTGACTCGGTTGTAGAAGTGGCAACACATGCTTGTTTCTTGGAGAACCACGAAACTAGCTTGCTTCCCATGAACTGATAATGTCCAGATGTGGACTTCCTGTCCAACCGATCTCCGGCTAGATCCGCATTTGAGTATCCGGTCAGTTGGATATTGTCGTCAGTTGGATACCACAATCCAACATTAACAGTTCCCTTCAAATACTTGATGATGTTCTTTGCTGCCATCATGTGTGCTTCCTTCGGTTGAACTTGGAACCGAGCACACACTCCAACCGCGTAAGATATGTCTGGCCGACTGGCGGTTAGATATAGCAAAGAACCGATGATCCCTCTATACTTACTGGCATCCACGAGCTTTTCCTCAGCTCCGGGTTCAATCTTCCAGTTAGTATTCATCGGGATCCTTGTGATTTTACTTTACTGCAATCCGAACTTTGTGATGAGCTCCTTTGTGTATTTGGACTGATTGATAAAAATTCCTTTTGATGACTGCTTCATCTGTAGCCCAAGAAAATAATTCATCTCGCCCATCATCGACATCTCGAATTTCTCCTTCATGAGAGTTGAGAATTTCTCACACAGCTCCTCCGACTTGGAACCGAATATGATGTCGTCGACGTAGATTTGCACAACAAGTATATCTTCTCCAACTTTGATGGTGAACAGTGTTTTATCAAATGACCCTCGTTTGAACCCCGAGTTCAGAAGAAAACCACAGAGAGTATCATACCAAGCCCTTGGTGCTTGCTTCAAGCCATAGATAGCTTTCTTCAGCTTATACACTCTTCCATCTCCAGTCTCAAAACCGGGAGGCTGTTCAACATATACATCTTCCTTGATATCACCGTTGAGGAAGGAACACTTCACATCCATCTGATAGACCTTGAACTTGTGAAATGCGGCATAGGCTAGAATTATCCGGATGGCTTCCAACCTTGCAACTGGCGCGAAGGAGTCCTCGAAATCGATTCCTTCTTGTTGGCAATATCCCAGAGCTACCAACCTTGCCTTATCCTCACGATGAATCCAATGGCGTCTCTCTTGTTCTTGAAAATCCATTTTAATCCAATAACTTTGACACCATTTGGTCTTTCTACCAACTCCCATACACAGTTGCATAGAAATTCATTCAATTCTTCTTGCATAGCTGTTGTCCAGTGAACACGGTTGAGAGCTTCCACAACATTCTTCGGTTCTGGCACATCAGCTACGAAACAAGAAATCATGGCAACATCTCCTGCTTGCTCGAACTCCTCAAGAACTGCCAACTCCTCAGCATATTGAGCGTAAGTGTTGGAATCTTCCTCAGTTGTATCTGGATTTGCAACTCTTCTCTTTGTTCGCACACATTCGGTTGGATCTCCGATGATGTTGTCCTTGGTATGATCTTCATACCATCTCTTGTTGCATCTTTCTTCTTCTTCCAACAGTGGTTGTTCCAGGATTTCAACTGATGGTGAATCCTCAGCTGTGGGAGATGCTGGAATCTTCAGAACTGTTGATTGATCAGCTGTTGAGTCTGGATCCTCAACATTGACAATATTTTGAACTGAGCTTGGTTGGGCTTCGGATGCTGATGCAGTTGGAGAGACATCAGCTGGAGTTGCCCCTTGAGATGAGCTGGGGTCTTCACATTCATCTTCAGAGGAATATGGATCATCATCCTCGGTTGCCCATACCAATGGTTCAGCTAGATTCTTTTGCCTTAGAATCTGCGATCTGGTGAGAACAAGTGGAACTTGTGGATCAGCTTGTTGTCCTTTAGCCTGTTCCCTGCACTCAAAAGTAGATTCAACAAAACTAACATGAGGTGTTATTTCCACAACACGAGAGCTGTTGTTGAAAACTCTATAAGCCTTGATTCGAGCGGCATATCTGAGAAATATGCCTTTCGAAGCCTTGGCATCAAAGTTTTCAACTGAGTCTTCCCATTGTTGTGAATATAACACTTAGAACCAAAAATGCAAAAATATGAAAAATCTGGCTTCCTGCGTCTCCATAGCTCGTATGGTGTCTTTCCCAACTACTTGGTCAGAAGAGACCGGTTCTGGGTGTAGCAGGCTGTGTTGATTGCCTCAGCCCAAAATCTCTTTGGCAGAGCTGAGCTTGTCAGCATGGATGTAGCTGCATCCTTCAGCGTTCAGTTCCTTCTCTCAGCTACTCCATTCTGTTGCGGAGTACGCGCAGCCGATGTTTGATGAGTAATTCCATGCTTCTCGCAGTACTCGATGATGGTTTCATTTAGGAACTCAGTTCCACGGTCTGATCGGATGGAAATAATTTTCATCTCTTGTTGGTTCGATATCCGATCCATCAGCTTGGGTAGCTCATCTCGGGTTTCACTCTTGTGACGCATGAAAATGGTCCACGTGTACCTAGAATAATCATCAGTAACAACAAAGGTATACTCGTTACCATTCATGCTTTTTGGTGTAACTGGCCCGAAGAGATCCATATGGATCAGCTGCAATACTCGATCGGTTGAGGGAGTTGTTTTCAACTGGAAGGAGGATCCAGCGAGCTTTCCCAACTGACATGCACTGCAGATATGTGTTGTTGAAAACACTCGGTTTGGAATGCCCTTTGCATGTTCCTGTCTTGCAAGTCGGTTCATAGTCTTGAAATTCAGATGGTTGAGCCTTTTGTGCCACAGCCAGCTCACATCCGAACTGCTCTTTGATAACAAACAGGTGTCAGGAGGACTACTATTCCAGTCAGCATAGTAGACATTCCCGGTTGGGGATCGATTTCCCAACAATATGACCTGCTTTGTTCCAACATTTTTAACCCTGCATCCCTGTGCATCAAACTTGACAGAAAAACCATTATCACAGAATTGGCTAATGGAGAACAAGTTATGCTTCAATCCATCAACATATGAAACATTAAAAATCGACACGTGATTGGTTTCAAGGGTACCGTAGCCTCTGGTGTGAGCTTTTGAGTTGTCACCAAAGGTAACCGATGGTCCTTCTTTATCCACGAAACTCCCAAGCAAATCCTTCAGATTTGACATGTGTTTCGAGCATCCACTATCCATCACCCACAAGGTTCGTGATGCCTTATTCTTCCTCAGCTGTTTCTCTTGTTCCTGCACAAAGAAACTCGCTTAGGTCCCCAATTTTAGTTGAGTCCTGGAGGGTTAGAACCAGTTCCCCCTTGAACTATGGGTCGTTTTTCCCTGTATACTCAGATAGATTTATCATTCCAGATCACTTTTCCTTCATCATCAACTATAACAACACCTCGGTTATCCTTAGGCTTGTTGTTAGTAGTGATGTTCTGTTTCTTGGGAGGAGATGGTTTTCTCCCATTGTTGGCTTTAGGAGGAGAGGCGTTCCCCCTGTTTTGATGGCGCTTTTTATCCTGTTGGTTTTGTCGATGAGGTCGGACGCCATGTTGGAATCTGTGTGGCTGAGTCTGATTCCATCTTCCTGATTGTCCTGTTGTTGGTTCATGTTGTGGCATGAATATCTCCAGCTGTTCGAACTGTTCCTCATCGGTTGACTCGGTTGGAACCTCTGGTTGAACTGATGATGGAACCGCTGTTGATTCAGATGGTTGGATCCTTGTCGGTTCTGCGGTCGGTTCTATTCTTTCTGATGTTGGCTCTGAGGTCGTTTCAGAGGTCGTTTCTGAATTCGGTTTTGATTGTATCTCCGACGCCTCTGATTCCTCTTCTGAGACTTGGAACATTCCCCCTCGGTTGATGTTCCAACCGATGGAATGTTCTGTTCTCCATCCACCGCTCCTTTTCCTTTCTCAGTTAAGGTTCCCTTGGTCGGTTGAGCTTACTGAGAAATGGAGGTTGGATTAATTTGCGGAGATTCAGACTCAATTGTGTCAGGTTTGGCACCTGTGACATTGACCGCCTTGATGAAGGTTGCTGGTGGAATTTTAGTATCTTTGACCACGTCGTAACCGAGTCCAGACACGTCATCCATCTGTCTTTGGTAACTGATGAGATTCTCGATGATTTTGGATGACTGATATAGTTTTATCAGGTTGTCCTTCTCAGTTTGCAACTCTTTGAGGAGAACAGCTATATGCTCGGTCTGTGCGTCTGACTTCTTCATCAGTTGGTCGATCTAAGCCTTTTGCTTGTTCAACTGATTATGCTGCTCCTGGATCTGCTTCTTCAACTCCTCATCGGTTGGAGCATTAGTTCGGTTGGCCTCATTCAGTTGACTTTTGAGATCTTCAATCTCTTCGATTTGACTTTTAATCAGATCGTCCTTTTCGGTTAAGGATTCTTCAAGTCTGGCAAACTGATCTTGAAGACTCTTAAACTCAACCGATTGCTGATGCAGTTCTTCACTGAGTTCTTGAAAGTCACCCCAGGAGGGTTCCAACTCTTTATCCAGTGTTTCCTGCATGTTAGAAATATTGGAAGAATTTAAATTAGTAGGACTAGAGTGTACCTCAGTATCACCCAAATGTCCAGCTGGCTCACTTTAGCTTCCTCTGGAGTGAAGTCTTCTGGCTTCTTCTCAACTAACTCCTCAGTTGCATCCCCATCATTGGGATTTGTAGGAGTGCGAGTGACCTTTTCTCTGATGATGATCGGTCCGGATGTGAGTACTTGTTGCATTCGATAATGCTTTGACAGTAGGATCTTCTTCATCTGAGTTCTCCATGATGTATAGTTCACAACCGAGAACATGACCACGATCTTGTCTTTAACATCCATCTGCACACAACAACAGAAGAAAAATGCAAGCAGATATGCACTAGCGTGAAAAAGATCTGTTCAGTTGACCACTGAAGAAAACACCTCGAATTCACACCTCGTGAAACAGAGTCAGCAGTCTTTTGAACCACTGCTCTGATACCACTTGATGGTCCCGATTCGAGTTCTGGTGTATGGGGGGGGGGAGGGAATACACCAGTTAGGAATTTTAAAAACAACCCCCTGAAAAAATCACAACCGAGTAATGCAACTCAGTTGGAATCACAACTGAGTAAGAAACACTCAGCTGGAAGTGAAGTGCTGTGCGGAATGTGGTGGGAATTAACTCGTAAAATAACTCACGCTTCAATGCAAGGTTGGTCAATAACCAAGTCAGTTGATATGCAAAGATGCAGGTTTGTATGCTGGTTAGTTGGTCAGTTGAATATGCAATAAATAACTGAATAATAAACACAACACACAAGGATTTACGTGGTTCAGAGAGAACTCTTACGTCCACGGGGAGTTGTGAGTCCACACAACTCAGTCCAAGTTCTTCTGGACAAAACCACAAAGCTTATGCGAGCTTTGCAACCGTTAAGATAAGTTTACGGGTACTTATCAACCTATCTACTCAATTACAGGAAGAGTAGGGTCCTAACTATCCTTTTGAGAAGATGTGAGAAAAAGGTGGGTTTCCAACTAATAGCTCGAACAAGAAAGTGAGCTAGGATCTAACACTCTACGAACTCTCAACTAGTGATGTTCTCAAGGTTGGATCGAAAAACACAGAGACATAATCTAACACTCTAGAACTCTCAACTAGTGATGTTCTTAGAGGATAACAGCAGTTTTGCTTGAGTGCAGAATAAAGTCGTTCTTTCGCTCGTATATCTCTTCTCGCACTTGTCTGTCTCGTTCTTTTATTTCTTCTCGCACTTGTCTGTCTCGTAAGTCTTGGTGAATGAATGAAGACCTCTATTTATAGGCGGAGAGAATCAACTAGCCGTTAGAGGAGCCGTTGATCTCTGTTCTTTGAAAGCGATGGCTTGTCTCTCATCTCTGCAGACTTTCCGGATTGAGCAACTGAGTGCTTCTGCTTTCCATCTGAGACAGCCTTGTGTTGGGCCAAATGAGGTAATGACAGAGAGTCAAACCTTCACGTGACTTCCTTATTTGAAATTCAAATCTTAACCTTTGACCTCCAACATTTGATAGTCGGTTGAGTCGTTTGATCTTCATTTGATTGGTCTTCAGCTGATGTTCTATCTGAATGCTTCTGTCTGAGTATGAACAGTAGAACTCTCAGCTGACTTTGAACTTCAAGTTGTCGATCTTCTCAGTTCGAGTCCTTCAACTGATGTTCTGAATCTCGAACGCTCAGTTGGCTCGAACGCTCAGTTGTCTTTCTTACAACTGATGTTCTCTTACAACTTCCCCTTTTTAATTCTCATCTGATGAACACTCAGTTGTCTTCCTTACAACTGATGTTTTATCTCTTGAACGCTCAATTGTCTTTCTTGCAATTGATGTTCTCTTGCATCTTCCCCCTTTGAATGCTCAACTGTTGTTCTGAATCTTGAACGCTCAGGTGTTTTTCTTACACCTGATGTTCTATCCGAGTGAAGCCTTGTTGCCGTCTTCAGCTGGAGTCCTGTAAAGATAAAATCTTAACAATGCTCAAACAGCGAGCCTAACTACTAACATTAGGATCTGGCAACATCTACTCGGTTGGGGTCAGTTGGTTTTGGAATCAATCAAAACTTTAATAAATTTCCCAACAATTATTATTATTATTATTATTATTATTATTATTATTATTATTATTATTATTATTATTATTATTATTATTATTATTATTAAGTGATTGCATGTAGGGATGGCAATGGGTCGGATACCCACCCATTAAATATTTTCCAAATCTAAACTCATGAAAATATTTCATACTCAAACCCGTCCCAAACCCGATTAAAAAATAATTTTAAAAATCATACCTGACCCGAGCCCATTTGGTAATACCCATTTATTACCCGCTAAAAACCCGATTACTAGAAAGTAAATATCAAATAACAAAATATCGTAAATATTATTAAAACATAAAAATCAATAGAAAATTTCACTAACATTAATCTCAAAGCAAAGTACTACGAACTTACAAAATTTTAAAACATAACTAGAAAATTATGAATAATTGATGTTGCCGATGTAGCGTCATATTTCGGAAGTAGATTTACAGAAGTAGAGGAAAAACATTAAAGACTCGACTTTTACGGAATGTGTGTGTGGGTTAAGAAAATAATATAACACCCTAAATCTATTAATATAGAGCAGCACTTGCATGTAGCAGGTCGCATGGGCCATGTGACCGGGTAGGGTCGGGTTGACCTGTTGCTCATGTCATTTTTTTTTCAATTTTTTTTTTCGGCTTCGCCTTCGGCTTTGATTTTACGGCTCTGCCTTCGCTCCGATTACTAATATAAGGATAATCGGCGGGCAACAATTTAAACTTTTTCGGCTGGCTTCGAGGCCTTCGACTCCCCTCGCTCGAATCTTGACCAAAGAAGAAGCGGCAAACAAAAAACTAAGAGACAAACAAAATAAAAAGTGGAAAAAAATAAGTGGATTTTTTTTAAAAAAAGAATTGAAATTATAAAAAAGGAAAAAAAACTGAAAAAAAAGCTGAAATTACAGAAAGCTGAAATAAAAGAAAAAAAAATACGGGCGCGTGTAATACACGCGCCGCGCGTGGGCGGCTAGCAAGTGTATTACACGCGTCACGCGCCCGGTCGCATGGCATATGAGTATTTGCCATTAATATTTATACTAGTATTCGTAATTATATAATAAATTATACATATAATATCTTTTATCTTATATATATATATAAATGAGTTTGCGTAGCGGATAGCCGGAGATAATTGCCAAAATTCAATCCAAATCCGTCACGGATTAGCATATTTCTACTCAAACACATCCCAAAATTATTTAATATTTCTCAAATCTGTTCCATCATGATTTAGAAAATACGGGTATCCATAAAAACCCGACTTATTGTCATCCCTAATTTTATGGGCTACTTTAAGTAAAAGTGATTGCATGGGCCCTTACTTTGAAGCTCTGAATGGGCCATGTTCTATCCAGTCGGAGCCCATAAATAGAATGTAGAAAACCAAATCCAAATACAAGGATTCGGATTCAGACCGTTCATTCCCCCTCTTCATGTGATTGTTTTTTCATTTCTTTTGTTGATCCGAAACCATAAATTTGATGGTGACAGAAGAGTGAATCAGAGAGGGCGAGGAACATACATAGGAGAAATAATGATTCCGACGCAGTGGACGCCTCCGTGTAACAGCCAATGCACTCACAAATACGCAGCCCTTATGCAAATTCCATGTATTTTCTCCCTCCTCTCTCCTTTTTAATTGATTCACATCCCCTCAGGTAGCTCTAATTTCCGTATTGATTTTCACATTTGTTGTTCGTTTGAGTTAGTACCGCTCGTGCTTCAATTTATGATATTGTACATTATTTGTTCTTGTACGATGACCTCGCTCCACGCTTCAATTGTGGGAAAATTTGTGAAATAGGTTACAATTGTTCACCGTTCTAGTGATTTTTATTGCTCCATGAGGAGAAGGATTCAGCGGGCGAGTTTCCGTTTGAATTGTTTATCATAACCAGTCATGGAGCAAAAAAGAATATTTTGTTTTAATTTTACCAGTTTCCCATGTTGAGCTTTGTTTCTAGTAGCTACAAAGCATAAAATAGGGTATTATTAGTATTATTATCTTAAATCTCGCCAAGATGGAGGCATGGTCACAAATAATGCAGATGACATAACATGACTTGCATGAATTATCTGCCCTTACAAAGATATTTTGTGTTGGAATGACTGGCCTTCTTTTTCAAACATAATTTTTGTGGTTTTTGTTACATGCTTACGAAGTTGAAAATGACATGTTGTTGGAAAAGGATTCCATCTTATCTTTTAGGGAAGGATTTATACAAACATTTATTTGTTAAATCCATATATTCTTGGTCGTATTCGGCAAGTTCTTCTTTTTTAAATTTCCTTATGGTGCATTTCTTCATTGAAGTGGCAGATATGACTAGCTGTATTCTTTTATTTCCTTGCAGGGAGAGTATTTTGCAAAAAAGGTTGTGATGCTGACGGTGAAACATGGGACGACTGTAAGCTAGATTCTGCCATGCCAATTAATATAAATGAGTGTCATTTGCCTTTTGACCAAATTCCTCACGATTAATTTTGTTTCTTTCAATTTATGGATAGTATCTAATGAACACCAGTTGCCTATACTCCATTCATATTGAGTCTTAGTTTTTAACTCATTTAAAAACTTCAATTAGGGCGAATCTGATGATGCACTATGTTTAGTTTATGATTTCAACTGGAATGTTTTATGATCACACAAGTATGACCTGTCACTGTACTGTATAATTGTATTTCTATCATATGTGGAGATGAAAAGCAAGAGATAACCAATTGTCAACGTATAAAGGTCTGGGAGAATGTGATGAGATATGCTATAAAGATCCAGTTCTGAAAGACCAGCAATGGAGTGCTTATATTGATCGTTCTCCTGGTTCCGCCAGCTACTCGGAGGTTTATTTAGCATTAAGTTTTACAATTCTATTAAGCTTTTCATTCCACCCTCTTATTGCATCTCGCCGTATTACAGCAGGGATTGTTGGTTATGAATAGTTACATAACCTCGTTGATGATTCTTTGGTAGTGTGCTTCTCAGAACATAGCTCCAAACCTTGGCTATATATCATCTTATATTTGCTCCTTTCATTGTCGACAGGAATGCTTTCGTGCCTGTGTATCTGGCTGTGGCTACAAGGTAAGTTTGACTCTGATGTTGGGGCTTGAAACTTTTCTTCTTCTTTTTTTTTTTCAGAACAACAATTGCTGCCATTGATAATTGTCAAATCGAAATATATAGTACTGCTTTTGTAGCTTCTGCAAGTACTCAAGCTTCTTCGGTGCTTTGTTAGTCTAACTGAAGATGACGGTAGCATGCAATTATTCATTTTTTGTGGACTGCTACAAATAATATATACCCCAATCTCTGTGTTGCTGAAAGACCTGTTAGCTTTATGGACGATGATATCAAAGCTATTTAGTGTCGTAGAACTTGCATTAGCATCTCTTGCCCAGAGATCTTGACTGTGTGCTATAAGTTGCTTTTATGTAAATTTTTGCGAAGAGTTTCTTAGAATGAAGAAAGATAATTGCCTTAGCCTGGAAAATTCAATTTTCCTCAAGCTTTTAATGGATTCATTATCGGAATACCTGTGTCCAACAGATTCAGTTACTTTTCCAACAAGCCTCACCATACGCCTTACATTATCTATTTTGTCGAACACATTCACATTTCTCAGTTTGGGTGCAAGTGACATGTTGCTTGTTAACAGTTTGAAGTACCCTCAGAGAAAGTGAGTCAAGTTCATTCAAGACCACCAAAGCCTCCGGGAGAAGAGAAACCAGCAGTCAATCCTCCTGCTGCTGAATCGAGGCTGACCAATGTAGTGAAGCCCGATCCAGACGAGGTGCCCAGCATTTCTGCATAAATCGTAATGAAAGGTTAACAATTACCTACAGCTAGTGGCCACACAGAGAAGTGTCGTTTCGTTCCAGGTTCAAATGAAATTTCTTCCAGGACTTTCTAGCAAATTTTAATGATGATGACGACATAATTTCATTTTTGTTAGAAGTATTTGAATCTCACAGATGAATCTAGTGTACTAACAAACATTTGTTGCTCGCTCATATTGTAGTATGAGGTCAGAGACAATGATTTTATTGATATAGCTATTCTAGTCTTTTATTCGTTACAGCTTGCCTTGAAAGTTGAAAGGATATATCCATAATTAATTTTTAAGACCCTTGCCTTGAAAGGATATATCCATTTCTTTATTAATGGCCTAATAGGTCTTATGGGAATGAGTTGATTGATTGGTTCGAGAGTTGAGAGGTACTAATGGGGATGAATTGATTAATTGGTTCGAGAGTTGAGAGATTCTAAGGCTATGCGCAGCGGCGCGCTCGCCAGCTGCCTTTGCGAGCTTGACGTTCGCACGCCCAGCGCGCGGGCGCGCTCACTGGAGCAATCGCTGCGACCCGTGCGCACTACCATTCCCGTACCACTGTAGGGGACATGTGGTGATCGCTCAACAGTCGACGGACGACCGTTAGTGATCGCAATGTTTAAAATTCAAAAATTAATTTTATTTTTATTTCTTATTTTTTTTATTTTCCATCTATAATCACCACCCCCCTTCATTTACCCCTCTCTCTCTTTCTCTCTTTCAACTCTCTCTCTCTCTCTCCGGCAATCTCTCTCTTATCTCTCTCTTCGTCAACAACGGCGGCGGTGGCAACAAGGCCTTTTGGAGGCGGGTGACGACTCGTTACAACGCGAATTGGCTCCGGTACTCGTCGGAGTGTAATGAGACGCAGTTGCATCACCATTGGTCCCGAGTGAAAACCTCCTTCGGCCTCTTTCACTCTATGTGGGAGCGTACAAGGAACAAAGCTCTTGAAGGCACTACTACGAACATCATTCTAAACTCGACCCTGAACGAATGGGCGTCGTTCTACGAAGAGTCGTTCAAGCAGTTGGCGATCTGGATGCTCGTCAAGGATGTGCTTGGCTTTTTTAGCTAGGGTTTAGTTTTTTTTTTAGTTGTTTAGTTGAATTTCCCTAAATTCTTCGGAATTTATTTATTAATGAAATTAGTGTTTATTAAATGTTAATTGTTATTTAAATTTAATTAATCTACAAAATAAATAAATGTGATCGCGCAAGCACTGATGTGGAGAGGCAGCTCGCACCCTCCATTGTGGATGGTCTAATGGTACTTCACAACAAAGGTTTCTTGAATGGATAACGACGACCATCTTTTGAATCTTAGCGATGACCAACTTAATTTGAGTAAATTGCACGATACACCCCTATGTTTTATAAAACCCGCACAAAATACTCCTATATTTTCTAAAATGCATAAAACACCCTCATGTTTTAAAAAATCCTGCATAGAAAACTCATTCCGTTAAATGTAACGGAGCGTGACATCTACTCTCCCCCTATGCATTTGGTTTATATTTTTATGCTTTTAAGAGGTGCAAATGGTCCAAAATACCCCATAACAACCTATAAAACAACATACTCTTGTTCTTTGTTCATTTACACATGTGAATGAATAGTTTAAACTTTGTTGCTTGTCTTTAGTCCAAGTGACATAAAAAAATAATTGATTAAAAATAAATTCCATAATACTCATAAGACCACAAAAATTTAAAATGACATGGTTCATTTTTAGTAGGATCACTTTCTTCTTCTTGATTTCACTTGTTCCTATTAGTTCTCGCAACATTTCTATTTCTACTTCTCATCCTATAATTGAGTGAACACCGCAAATTATTTATACTATCATATAATTGGTCAAATCACACTTCACAAATAAATATTTCAGTGGAGGGATATGATTGTGGGGTTTAATATTATCATTATAATACATATTTGAGCCTTGAACAACTCTATAAATTGATGATCCAAACAAATAAAGAAATTGCAAATATTTAATGGAATTATTTTCACTTAAATAATAGGAAATACTATTGATTATGAAAAGACAACCATTTCCAAAAATTCCAGGAAAATAAGGAAGCAAAGAGAATATTCCAGGATATATTTTTATTGCAATTTCAGATTTTCTAGTTTGGTCAAAATTATGCAATGTATAAATTATCTATTGTCGGATATTATATTTGTGAAATTTAATAAAAATCAATAAATAACCTTGATTCTTGTTTTGCAGGATATACGTGAATTCTAATCAAATTGAGTATCGAATCATGTATTATTAATTAATGTGCTTAATTTTTATTGTTATCAAGTTAAATATATAAGATCCCTTAAATTTTGATCATATTAATTACAATTATAATCAAATGCAAATAAACTATACCAACATATTTTTTGTTTAGATTGACTAAATGACAAATACCCTCAAAATTATTTAATGAAGAAATCGGTCTGCCAATGTCGAATTAGGCCGGTATGGGACCTTAGACAGAAAAAAAAATATTTGTTGATGTTGAGTTTATTGGAGAAAACAAGTCGCCGATACGACACAACTAGTGAACACGTATTCTAGTGAGCAACAAACCTTAAACTATTCATTCACATATGTAAATGAACAGTGAATAAGAGTATGTTGTTTTATAGGTTGTTAGGGGGTATTTTGGACTATTTACACATCTTAAAAAGCATAAAAACATAAACCAAACGCATAGGGGCGAGTGGATGTCACGCTCCGTTACATTTAACGGAATGGATTTTCTATACAGGATTTCTTAAAACATGAGGGTGTTTTATGCATTTTAGAGAACATGGAAGTGTTTTGTGCAGGTTTTATAGAACATGGAGGTGAATAGTGCAATTTACTCAACTTAATTTGGTACTTACTTCACTACAAAGGTTTCTTGAATGGATTTATTAGAATTAGAATAGAATTTTAAACCTCATCTTTGTAATACAAATGTTGAATCTGACTGTCTCTTGCATGTACACAAACTTTAATCGAATTCCACAATTGTGTTATAGATAAATCAAAATTGATACAAATTAAATAGCTGTTGCTATGCCATAACATTATTAACTAAAAAGTTTTGTTGCTGCCCAGGATCGAACTGGGGACCTTTAGTGTGTAAGACTAACGTGATAACCACTACACCACAGCAACAGATGCTAAGTTAATCAAAAACTTTATATATATATACAATAGATTACAAGTGAGAAATTAATGCAATGATTCATTATGTGTAGTTGTACGTTGTGGGGTTTGAAACTACCTTTCATTTTCCAGATACAAACAGCATCAGTAATTTCTTGGAAATTTCGTCTCATGCACCTTCCATATCTTCATTTAATTATTTCTTGCAAAACAATATAAAAATTGCCGGCAATCCTAAGCAAGCATGCATAGATTTTAGTGAACTCTTGCGATACCAGTTTTAGTACAATCTCACCAAACAAATTAAACCCCACGGCCACCTACTTATTCATTGATTCTTACTATTATTCTTGTTTGCTTTACAATCCATTTGATTTGCCACAATAATACAATACAGTCTGCGGATAGAGAGAGAGAGAGAGAGAAAAAAAAACTTGTACGTAGTGTTCCATCGATATATAGAAATGGCCGTTGATAATTTGGCAAGGCTGTCATTGAAAGTGTGGAATTCCGCCATGGGGCTAGCCGGCATTGCTACAATCTTTTATGGCATTTTCATTTTTACCTCTTCTTCTCCCCAAACAACTATTCCATGGTACTTACTCAAGTTAAACTTATAATCAAGTCTTTCACTTCTCTTAATTGGTTTTATATATATATTTGTGTGTGTGTGTGTGTGTGTGTGTGTGTGTGTGTGTGTGTGTGTGTGTGTGTGTGTGTGTGTGTGTGTGTTGTTTAATCTCAAGAGCTAAGTTTGTATATTCATGCATGCAAAATCACTTGTGCATTTCCATGTTTAATCAATCATTAATATATGTGTGTGTTAATAAATTTGCAGGTTCTTTCATGCTTTCCTTTTTGTGGGTATCATGTTGTGCGCAGTAACCTGCTTGGGCCATTTGGCTGCTAAATCAGCAAATACTTGTTGCCTCTCTACCGTATCCACCTTCCATACTTACTCAACATTCATTACTTACATTTTCTCTTATATACATTAATTAATTCATTTTCTTGTTGATTAATTACCTTAACACAAGGAAATGCAGTACATAGTTGTTATCCTTGTGCTGCTCATATTGGAGACTATCATGACCGCAGATGCACTCTTGAATCCTAACTGGCCAAAGGTAATTATCATAAACCTCATCTTCCTCGTCTCCATCTCCGCCTCGACTTCAATATTAGTACTATCCTATCTATCTCTCTTGTTTACCAGGACTTACCAGTCAATATATCTGGCACCACCTACATGGATTCTGCCGTGTCAAGGGATTACATCTGGAAATGTTTGGTTTCCATGGATTTCCTAATACAGGTACACCCTAATCCATCTCTCTCTCTCTCATCATTTATATCAAACACCATTTAAGTGTAACAGAGAGAATCATCACCTGCAGGCTATTTGCGTCTTATTGGCAGCTCTCAGTATTCATGATCATACAACATGTGCCTATCAAAGTGATTACGAAGACGAGCAAACCAGAATTGCACTTTTGTACCCATTTGCTCGATGGCAACAGGCCGAGCGTTATGTTGTCTGAGATACGTGCAGATCATGTCTTATTTTTCAAGCAAGAGCAGATGAGTGTGTGCCTAATAATTTCACGATCACATGATTCTGAATAATTGAAGGCAAAAGAGCCACATATATTCAACATTAATGAAGGGACAAATTTCTTATCTGAGTCATTCCATCTCCACACTAATGACAAACAGAGCAAAAAACCTAAACAAAAGGAATCTCTTATCCAGAACATGACACGATGCCGTCTAAAAACTAATCCTCCAAAATAATTACTAATAGAAAGAATGAGAGCTAAACATGTAATATCAAGCATGAGGGGTTAAGAAACTCAAACTCAGATTTCTTGTACCTATTCAGATTTCTTGTTAGACTTCACGGATAGGCTTCTCTTCATCCGGCTAAACGGGCCTACAGTCCTGTCCATAATGTACATGTAGATAACCTGGCTCCATGATTTGTACGAATCCAAACTATCATAATACTCGGGCGCAATCTCCTTCAGCTTGTGAAGCTTATTCCCCGGAATTCTTGGGAAATCATGGTGCTCGTTATGGTATCCCACGTTCCATGTCATGAGATTGAGAGGACCATAATACGAATAGGTTTCTTGATCTGGGTTGAAAACATAATGTTCGGAGATGAAGTGGCCAGCCATGGGGTGCAATCCACCTCCAACAAATGTAGACAGAATCAAGTATCCAAAAGCCTTGCACCCCCAGAAATAAACCATAGCAACATCAAGAGACAGTTGCACAATCAAGTTAACAAACTCCCACAAGCCGGGAGGCTTTGGTTTGAGAAAGAGCGGTCGAAGAGCATAGAAGAATAGCTGCAATATCACCCAAATTGATTTGGTGAAAGCATTTCTAACAAGATAGGCCTCAGTTTGGCTGGGGATGTCCATATCAACCCCGTCCACGCCTTGATAACGATGGTGCTCGAGGTGATACTTTTGGAAGGTGACGGACATTGGTACCCCGATGGGGAGGTTAGCAAATATGCCAAGCCATCGATTGTAAACCGGAGTTGAGAAGGCTAAGTTGTGGCTGAGTTCATGGATAGCTAAGAAGAGATTGTTGTTGAGAAAAGAGCCAAAGAAGTAAGCAACGATTAGTATCTTCAACCATGAGGCATTGCTAACGAAAGTTGCAGTCCATAATTGACTCAATACAACCGCAGCAATCTGAAATTCCACAGAAAGATTTACTCTGCAGCTAATAAATTCACCAAACATGGAAAAATGGCAAATAACAAAAAAGATTCACTCTTTGAAGCCCTTCATTAACCAAAAACAAAAAAATTTGAAACCCGATATCGGAAATTCTCCAAAACATACAATGTAGATGAATAAGAGAAATTACATAACATATCCAATACAGAAGAAAAATCTAATCTTGAACACAATCACCAATATCATAATCCCAAATCTCAAAGAGAAAGTCCCAATTGATGGAAGTAACAAGAAGTTGTAATGTTATACCTGGAGGAAAGCAAAGGGGTCGGGGCCAAAGAGTTGTCGGATTTGAGGGTATTTAGAGAGGATGAGTTTTCTGCGAGAGGCATGTGGCTCATCTGTGTATGACCAGAAAAAGTCAGTAGCCATCACTCCCTCTTCTTCTTTTCCACTCTCTTTCCCTTGGTACCCCATGTTCTCCTTGATCGCTGCTTTGGATTCTCTCTCTCTCTCTCTCTCTCACAACCTCTCTTCTCTCGCTATGTGTTCTTTGTTTTGCCGGAAAGAGAGATGGTGGAGGGCTAGAGAGGTTTTGTATTTTGATTTATTTACTATTGTTTGAATAAAGGTAGGCATGTTTTCATTAGTTTTGGTGATAGAGTTGTGGGTTGTCTCCGAATATAAGGGATGATTTGGGGTTATTGCATTGCATTGAGTATGCAATTATGAACCTTCTTCTTTCATGATTCGAGAATTTAGATGGATTGGATTGGACTGCCAAAGAGGTACATTCTATGTGAAACTGCATTGACGGTTCTCCGCGCTCGTCCATACAATTTTAATACTTTGTATTTATTCCCCCAAAAAATAATTTTCGTCCATATATATCATTGAGTTCAATATGTTAGTTAATTGAGACAATCCATTCGATTTCGACCTAATTCTAACGGATTGTCAAAACTTTTTAAATTAACTTTGTTTGTTGCATCACTACACGTTCAATTTCAGTTAACTCATCGAGTCCAAAACTTTACAAAACAAATTGGGAAATCTTGTATAACTTGTACATTGATGATCCCCCAAAATGACTCTCGAAGTTCCAATTTCAACTTTATCTTATTGATTTCATTCTTCATATAATTAATTATCTATTAAGTAATGATACATTAATAAAAAAAAAAACATTTGATAAAGAATATAATATGTTGATGAATAATTTACTACCACAGTATAAAAGGATTTGATTTGAATTTCAAGGTTTGACAAAAAGATCAACATCTATTGTGCACAAACCTTGGTATCAAGTTATCTATTGCACTTATATTTTATAGGGCTTAGAAATTATGCATACGTGTCAAATCTTTTCGTGAACTTGATAAAAAGACTATTTGTTAAGATCATTCAAAAATAATATATTGAAGATTTACTCGAGCTGAACACGAACAAATCCAATTTCTTTCATGTAGACATGACATGATTAAAACTTAATTTTATCGCTAAGAAATAAAAAAGAAATATTAACAAAAATAAAATAATAATAAATGAAATAAATAAAAAGCTAAATAAGTGGGACCATAGTAAGAAAAATGGAGCTAAAATTACCCTTTCACTATTTGGGCATTTTATTTATTTATTTATTTTGAGAAAGGTAGTAGCTTCAGAGACTTCAAAGAAACTCCCAATATACTGGCTTCCGACGAGGCCCGCCAAAACAAAACTTGAGTAATTTTATTTCCCCGCGAAATTACAAACTTTATGTACTACTACTACTAATAGAGGATGGAGAATTCAAAATTTGTAATCATTTTACTAAGCACAATTAACGATGTTAATTATACATCCTGCAATATTTGGTGAGATGAAGCTGGGGCTGGTATTTTTTGTGCTTTCTCGATTCTTCTTTCTTCCCTTTTCTTGTTTACAACAGATTGATGAAGAGGTTTGAGGCATGTAATTAAGACAGTTAATTATAGATTAAAAAAAAAGACAGTTAATTGTGGATGAAGTAAGAAAATGAAGATGAGAATGAGAATAGTGATTAAGGCAAAAACTGTAGAAAAAGTGTAAAAAGTCCAAAAGGGAAAAGTGGAGTCAGGATTGAGAAGGAGAATTGAAAGACAATAAAGACGACAAGGAGTGAGCCAAGCCCGAGACTATCGCCGCTTTCACTTGGCCCCTCTTTGGGATCGGACGGCCGTACTCCGTCCTCCGGTATCGGTACGAACTCCCGCCGATGATGTTCACATTCATCATCTCCATCTCCATCTCCATCTCTCTTCTCTCAATTCTTTTTTCAATTCACTCTCACTCTGTATATTCCTTTGATTCATTCATTCGTTAACTCGGCTCGATCCTCCCTTTTTATATTACTCCCCGTTCCCAAATTACCCTTGTATTTGAGGCCTATTTACGACTTTCCACAATCAAAACAAGGCAGAGCGTCAATAATTAAAATGCTTTTTCATTATTTAATTACACGCCTAACTTGACTTGCACAAACATCACGTGCGATTTTTTTATATTTTATTGCGGTGTTTTGGCAGTATTCAAAGTGAACGTCGCTGCCTGGCCCCCGCTCCCTATCATCTTAGGGCAAAACTCTCTCCGTCTAAAAAATAATTGTGGTGTATAATAATAGATAATAATGAATATTGTTAGAAGTGAAATAATTATTTCATAATAGATGTGAGTGAAGGAGTGAAAAATATAAGATTAAATATAATATATTATGTAGATCCTATTATTATAAATAGAGTGTCAACTATTTTGTGGACGGACTTAAATAACAAAAGTAACAATCATTTAATGGACAGAGAGAGTATTTCATACTTACATTGAGATTAGATTAGATTATTGGAGCAAATTCGGCGATCCATTTTCAACGAATTGTGGTATTTTTGTTATATTTCAAATAACTTATAGTATTATTTTTTAGTTTTAAAAACTATGTACGATAATCTCAAATTTTTTCACCATAATATCTCAATTGATAAAATATACTCTCTTCGTCCAAAAATGAAATGTATATTTGGGTTCCAACACGTAAATTAAAAAAAGCTGATATAGTTGTTTTGAGTGGGTAAAAATTATTCCCTCTGTCCCACCAAAGATGAGCTCTTTGGTTGGGCACAAAGACTAACAAGAAATAGTGGTGGGTGTATTTAGTGGAGTATTTTATTCATAAAGAATGTAAAAGTAGTATGAATAAATAATAAAGAATGTAAAAATAATGTGAATGCAAATGTAAAAGCAGTGTGAATGCAATTAATTATTTTCCAAAACAGAAATGGCTCATCTTTTATGGGACAATCCAAAAAGGAAAGTAGTTCATCTTTCTCAGGACAGATAAAGTAGAATGTAGTGGTAGTAGAATAATGACAAAAAAACACTGATAATAACAAAAAAATGGTGGTATTAACAAAAAAATAGGAATAAAATTGTTGTGTTGTCTAAAAATTAAGAATAAAGTTGTTGTGAGCTAGAACCATCAATGACAAAAGATAGTAAATTAGAAAAAGTAGGAGGGTGGGACAATCAATAGGCATTTAATTTATGAACAAAAAATTTTAAATAAATAAGCATTAAATTTTTGGACAGAGAGAGTATAATGAATAATATTATAACGAAAAATAAAATTACAAATTTCAATAATTCTATAATTAATTTAAAATGTCTGAGCCTTATTAAAATTTCTCATATCGAAATCAATTAGTACGGAAAAAAGTAATTTAGTTTCGGATCTTGAAAGTGATGGAAGTGGCAAAGAGGTTCTTTCTAATTTTTAGAATTAATTGTATTTTTAATTTTTGTATTTTTATTTATTTTATTATGTAATTTTGTTGGATTCTTCTACTAACTTCTGTAATTTCAATTTTTTTGTATTTTAGTTATTTTACTACGTAATGTAATTGGAAAGTATATTTTATATGTCAAATATTTATAATGTAATTAATATTCTATACAATATCTATACTATATGAAAGTAAAACAATTTGCTTTTCTCTTTCCCGCCCAAATGCTTCATCCAATATGCAAGAGTGCCTATGCACTCATTTCTATGACTTTTCATATTCCTTTCTATTCCTTAGCTGAAGAAGGAGTCCACTCAAGTTATCCAAATTTGTAAATAAATTCCTACTATCCAATGTTGCCAAAGCCTTCTCCCCTCGCCACATTGCTTTTTCATCGTTCCCTCTCGTACAGTTATATGAATATTGTAATATCTAGCACGAGATTGCTTTTGTAGCTTTTTAAAATATCATATTGCCTTATTCTACTTTATAATTTCCTATTTAAAACAATATATAAAATTAAATTTTCTAACACTATATTTAAATTGAACACTAATAATTTTACAACGCAGAGCAATGCGCGCGGATAAATCTAGTTATGTGTAAAAGTATAATGAATATTATATGTTATAAATAATGTAACTAAGTATAATAAAAGAAAAGAAAAAACAAAATAATAATAATAACAATAACAGCAACAACAAATAATAATAATAATAATAATAATAATAATAATAATAATAATATATAGAGCAATAAATATTATTGATCTACTAGTAAAGCAATCTTGTTTATTATTTCTCTACAGTAAACAAGATTATAAAGTGGGGTTAGAGCTAAAATTGCTCCACGGGATGGAGATGCTCTTACTATTCCCTCCGTCCCGCCGAATACGGTCTAGTTCATATGGGCACGGAGACTAAGAAAAAGAGTATTAAATATAAATAGAGTTCAGTATAGTGTGAATGCAATATTTTATAATGCTAATAAAATTATAGATGAGATGGTTGAGTATGTAGTAGGAGTAGGTTAGTAGGATTTAGATGAAATGGTGGGCCATATATATACACTAATTGTTTCCTTTAAAGGAAATATGCCAAGTATAGTGAAACGTCCCAAAATGAAAAACAGACCGTATTCGGTGGGACAGAGGAAGTACTTCACAAGTTTGCTTCCATGCTTTGATTTGATCGATTTTTTTTTATTTTGAGCATAAAATTTATACTGCTTAAATTACACTTTGTAATAAACTTAAATATAAGGTGTTTTTAGGCAGTGATGAAGCCAACAGGGGGCGGGGGATCACTGGACTCCCCGGAGTTATGGATGAAATTAGGGGGAGTATAGTAATTTAGGGAGCGTTTACTAAATAGGATGAGATTGACTATTTTTATCCCATGATTCCTTCAATCTCACATGTGTAGTTCCAAATATGAAAAATGATAATGTACTACTCCATCCATCCACAAATCAAATCCCTATTTATCCACATTTTTTTATCCATGAATCAAATTCCTACTTACCTTTTTATACAAACATACCCTCCTACTTTCACTTTATTTACTATCATTTGCTATTGATGGTCTCACCTCACAACAACTTTATTCCTACTTTTTGATCATCACAACAACTTTATTCCCACTTTTTTGTCAATACCACCACTTTTTTTGTCATTACCATTGTTTTTTTTATCATTATCTTATTACTCCTTCATTCTAACTTTTATCCCACTCAAAACAACTTTATCAGTTTTCTTATTTTCCGTGCCGGAACTCGAATGGAGATTTGATTCATGAACGGAGGGAGTATGAGATATTCTTGAATCTAATCCTTAAAAGTAAACGTTTGATTAACCTATATTATTTATATGTTTCTGACTTATCCCGCTTAGTAAACGCCTCCTTAAGGTGTAATAAAAAAAATAAAGAATATTTAGGGCCTGTTTGGCAGCCATTATTAAGCACTACTAAATTGTTTTTCTTATCCAATCTTATGTTTGGTAGATTAGAAAATTCGAATCTAGAGCTCGATATAATTGGACGTCCCGATAGAAATAACCTCACACTCCAAGAAATGTAATATCACCTGATCCCCCCAATTATTATTCTTGCCTTCAGCAATCATCGAGATAGAGTTGGACGGGACCAAATTACACCCAAATCTACACTTGGGAAAGTGGAGATTTCTATCTAAGGCTTAGAGACTCAACTATTACAAGGAATCTGCTTAGAAAATAAGCAAGGGAAGGAACTTCTAGACTCGATAAAAGAATTACTTCTTGAGAGAGTAGAAGGAAGTCTCAATGAGGAGGGATAAACACTCTACTAATCGGACTTTAACTGTTCTAACACTTGCTTTCTTGCTCTGAATGTTTATACGCTCGATCGGTAGTCTTCTCGCAAGAGTGAAGATCTCTATCGATAGAGAGGAGGTCGAAATACCCATTGGAACTTGGAAGAGTCGTTTGACCTCTACCACAAAGCATGGCTCTTCCCCTAATCTCTGCAATGTTTTCTAACATGGTAACTGTGAGAGTTGCTTTATTCATGTCTCTGTTATCGGTCCATAAAAAGAAATTTCCAGCTTGTCTTGTGCTTGAGCAGATTTGAATTTCAAATTCAAGTTCTTCTTTCTCCTTCGTCTTCTAAATCTTCTTCTTCAGACTCATGGATGTGTGACTGCAACAGAAGTGATCAACATGTTGGACTGCATGGCTTAATTCTGGAGTAGACTGAGATACTATCTGACTAAACTTGAACTGCCTTGGTCTTCAGATGTCTTCTTCAGTTTGATCCTGTAAAGATAAAATCCTTACGCTCAAACAGAGAGCTCTAGCTAAATACTAACTGAAGGCACATCTACTCAGTTGGGGTTAGTTGAGGTTTGGTAGAAATCAAACCTTACTAATTTTCCTAACAACATTGAACAACATGATCAGAGATGAGTGAATTTACAGTTCTTATTTGTAAACATTTGCTATAATTTCTGGTTTGTAAATAATTTGTTACAATGTTAGTATTATTAGTACAAATATTTGTGTTCATACGGTGTTTTGAACTAGTAAGCGACACGAATATGCGTATTCGAACTCGCTTATAGTGGGATTTTGAACTGGTACGCAGTACGAATTTGCATATTCTTACTCGGTGTGAAATGGTACACCGTACGAATTAAGCAATTCATACCTCTTTTTAACGTTGGTACGCTACGAATACACAATATCCATACGAGCAAAATGTAATATTACACGAACAATATAGAGAGAAACAAGCTAAAACATAATCTTCATTTTCATAGTTTCACTAGAACTAAACTATTTACATCAAACATATGCATACTCTTATCGTTCTTCAATCAAACTTCTAGCTTACTTAATAAACATTCGAAAGTTATACCACTGGGCGATATATGAATATACTACTTTCTACCACCCTCATAACTGTTGTCATTTCATTCTCCTTCATGGGCAACAACTAAACAAGATGGCCTTGTCTGCATCAAATACATACATAAAAAATAATTTAGGCAGTAATGGTACACACATTACTACTATCACACAACAAACTCGAAACAAATTGTGAAATTCGTACCAAGCATATAAGATAGAACGAGGTACGCATTTGTAATTACGTACCAAGTTAACAAGTATATTACCGGTACACTTAGTACGAATTTGTAATAACGTATCGAGTTAACAAGTATAATACTGGTACGCAATACAAATTTACAAATTCGTAATGCGTACCTTGTCAACAACATAAGGCACGTAGTATGAATTTACAAATTTGTAATGCGTACCTATGAATTCATATTTTTACAATCTAATGTGTTAAGCAAAGAAGTACTGTTTTGATCGACAACCAAAGACGCAACTAATTTCTCAACAACATAAGGTACGTAGTACGAATTTAGAAATTCGTATTGAGTACCTTATGAACTCCTTAAGGTACGCAAAACGAATTTACAAATTCGTACTGCGTACCATGTGAACACCTTAAGGTAAGCAATCGTACAACGTACCTTGTGAACACCTTGAGGTACGCAGTACGAATTTACATCCACACAATAAATTAATAATTTTACACGAAATCAATCATCAAATAGATACACCTCAGATCACAAATAAGAATTAACGTCAATACCTCCATAGTTTTCTCGCCACCACCAAACATCGCCGGAAAAATGATGATATTTTGTTGCTGCAAAATCTTAAATTCCGACAAAGAGTAAATGCAAATTTTAGATCTTAGGGTGCGAATTCACTACACTCCATAAGAAAACGAGATGAAGAAATAACGAGAAAAAAGAAACGACGTGCATAAAAGAAAAATACGACTAAGAAGACGAGCTTAGATAGATAGACGAGCTGAGGGAGAGAGAGGAATTGAGAGAAAATCACAGAGAGATAAACAAATAGAGAGAGAGAGAGAGAGAGAGAGAGAGAGAGAGAGAGAACGTGAGAGAAGAGAGAGAAAAGTGATAAAGTAGGAGAGAGATAGAGAGAGAGAGTAAAGTATGATACAAGAAAAGGACAAAAATAAGAGTAAAAGGGTCTAAAAAAACCAACTTTTGACAAAAATTGAGAAAATTTGAACTAGTAACATATTTTGATATTTTAAAGTCACTAATGCTAATGAGTGTATTTCCTCTTTACTTTATAAAGTCACAAAACTGTTTTTATGTTAGTATAGATATTACTAATAGTCATTTGGTGGACACTACAAAGGAATCAAAATTAAGAATTAGAACTAAAAAGCACATATGCAAGCTTATATAGAAACATATACTACCTCCGTCCGTTTCAACTTGTCCCATTTGTGATCGGCACAGAGATTAAGAAAAATAGTGTTAATGGGTTAATGGTGTGATTAGTGTAGTGAATAAAGTGATACAAAGTATTTTTTAATTGATAAAGTGATATAAAGTGGTGTTGAAGTGACATAAAGTGATATAAAATGGTGCTGAAGTGATATAAAGTGAATAAAGTCATTTCTTAATTATTTCCTTAAAAGGAAATGAGATAATTTGAAACGGTCACCCGAAATGGCAAAACGGGACAAATTGAAACGGACGGAGGTAGTAATATTTTGTATAGTTTTAGTAGCTTTCTTTACAATTAATCAAATTTTTGCTAGACAATACTCCTTAAACTTTTCTCTGTCGCTTCTCAGAAACGAAAAAAGAAAAAAAAACTCTTCTCTGTAACAATAATTCATCTAGCTCTTTTCTTCAAGTATTCTCATTTTATTCAATTCTACTGCCATTAATTCAAGTTTCATCAAAATAAAACTCAAATAAAATTTAACTCAGTTTTGTTAATTTCGGGTTTGCACAAATTTACGGGTCCATATCTAAAAGAACTACAAAAGAGCCGACTAGAAAGATTAATCGACGACGGTACTGGGGAAACGGTGGTGATCCTAACAGCCGTGAGGGAGAAGTAGATGAGAACCGTAATCAGTCTGTTGATTTCTTCGGTGACGTTTCTCACAGACAAATAATAGCATTATTTTATTTTATTTATTATTTTGGGCTGGACTAATTTTGGACTCAGCCAAATTAATGCATAGGTCATAAAGAAACCATTGGGCTTCCAGTGCATAGATCCGCCCATGCATTTAACAAGTTATCATACATGTTATTCCGCAACCTACCTCTGACATAAGCCATTTCCGAAAATTAAATTGGTAATACAAATCAATAATACATTCATTAATAACCACAAGCCTTAATTAAATCAAATGCCCTAACATCAACAAATACCATCAAATTGATTTATTAATTCTTATCATATTGGTTGAGAGGCTAATAGAATCGAGATTGAGACGAAATCAAGGTTTTAATTGATACTTATTATAAAAGTTTCATATATTATATAGTATTATACATATATATAGTGAAAAAAAAATGGTGTGCCCCCTTGCACCTGTGTAAATTTGCCATTGTACTCAACACGATTTTAACAAGATCATATATAATACAAGGTTTTGCAATTCTTCTGATAGTAATGTTAAGTTTCGGTTCACATAATGAATTTTTTTTTGGTAAATTTTCGTTTGTCTTTGTATCGAACATAAAGGCCCAATTAACCTCTTTTATCCCCTTTGCATAACTTATATTTGTACATTTTTTATTTACTTTATAATTCATATCATGTTTTGTATTTTATAATTTACGTAATTAGATATCACCATTATACTTTATTTATAAAAAAAAATCATTTTTTCATGTCAATATATTTGAGAATGAATATAAAATATATTATAATAATGCAGCTACTCGCATTATGAACCTCTTAAAAGGCAATATTTCCTAGAAAAAAATTAAATGAAAACGGAAATTAGGAGTCTCAAATTATTCAACAGTGAAACCGGAGAGGGAGAAGAATATTGCAGATAATTAAATCGGTAATAGAGGATATAGGTTTATGGTGCAGGTAAATTGGGCTCTAATAAGAAATGAGCTTTTGGGCTTATTCTGCTGGGTTACAGTTCATGGGCTATACCAAGTAACTGGAAATACAAAGCATGGGCACCTTTTAGAAAATTCTAAATATATAATAATATTTGCAATATTTTGAAAAACAAGAGATATGGAAAGATTTTCTTTTCAATATCTAGAAAGTAAAAGAAAATTGCACATGTGTGTGGATATGTGAAAGAATAGTTTAGAATGTAAAAATATAGAAAATTAATCATAGCTGCACGTAAAATCAGTAAATAAATTTTCAAGTGACAAATCAATGCATCAATATAAATAATGGGAAGGCATAATATGAAATGCACCACAAATGAAAAAAGGGATAAGTTGCAATATACCCCCTAAGGTTTAAAGGGCAAAAACAATTAGGCCCTCAACGTCTGAAGAAGGGCATTTACATCCTCAACATCTTATCATTAGTGCAAATAGGCCCCTACCTCTAACGGAAAGTTAACTTTTCCGTTAACTTTTGTCCTTTATCTATTTATATTTTATTTATGTTTTCCAACCTTATATTTATCTTTCACAAATAAAATTTAGGCATCCAAAATGGTATCAGAGCCCTAGGTTTATTTGGGAATTATATTTAATTTATTATTTAATATGAGTATTATTCCTAACGGAGGAGACATCCAAGTTTACATGGATCCGGACAATTGTCCGAGATGCGAGTGTTACAGAAACTATCTTGAATATTTCAAGATAATAAAAATGATTTACAAGAGGCTATGGCCTACTGGGAGGAAGGCTTAAACCAAAGCGTTAGAAGCAGGGATGACGAAGATATTATCTACAGTCATCAAAATAAAGAAAAGAGTCGACGACGTCTCTTTGTTAATGCTTATCTTACAGAAGCATTGACAACACTAATGAACCAGGAACACCAATTTCATAGTTGATGGCTCAACAAAGCCAGAAGGACAAGGGAATAGCCAATATTCCCGACTTCCGAGATATTGCCCCCAGATTCCTCAAAAATTTCAGAGGATCTAAGGGAAATACAAAAGACGGTACAAACATTATGGCAATGGCCTCTATGGAGTACCTCGAGATCTATACAAGATATCCAAACTCGAATTGAAAAACTGGAGCAGCAACCTTGTTCCGGTCGACTCAGAAGAAATCCTTTTATCAATGAACCCACTTATCCAACAACGGTGAAAGAAGGAAAGAGGGATCCACGAAGTGAAGCTCTTGCAAGAATGCTTCGAGGTGGAAAATCATGAATCACCCCAAAAGACTCAATCTTGAAGATCTATAGGAGTTGACAGAATCCTTTGCCAATCTAAAAGTGGTCGATCTGAAGATGAATCAGCATGACCATCAGTTGATTGCAGCTCAGGGACAACAAGGACAACATATGGTAATTCCAGAGAGGCAACAAACCACGAAGAGCATATAGAGATGCTCGTGACTATCATGCAGGAGCAAGATTTAATCCAGTTACACCAAATGATGCCCACATGACGGTCAGAAAGGACAAGAAGAAGGCAACCTAGACTATAGGATGCACATGTTGGAAAGGTGACCTTGGATCCTATTCATCCATACGGAGTGATGCTCGATATCGATGAAGTCAACTTCATAGATCGAGAATCTGTAATAGATATATGGGCTTCAGCCATGAGGTTCGCAGCAACAACGCTCGATCTTGACAAAGACGGATTTATTAAAATCCTTGAGACAAGTCTCGCAGGAGTGGTGAAGATAGCATGGGAAGGTATTCCGATGGAAACCAAACGTCTATGCTTCGCCGACATCAATTCCTTCACCGAAATGATTAAGAATATGGCGATGCTCATCAAAATAATTTCCTTGGAGAAGGATATTTTGAAGGATACGATGAAGAGAAAAAGAAGAAATACTTGATGGCATTGTATAATTTAAGACTTGCAGTCTTAAATCAACAAACGCTCAACAAATTTCTGCAGCACTTCACCCTTTATCAGCACCAATCAAAGGCCTGATGAAAGGATCGCAGTGGAAATTTTCTTCCTGAAATTTCCAGTGAAGGAAATTTCAGGAAGAAAATTTCCACTGCGATCCTTTCATCAGCCTTTGATTGGTGCTGATAAAGGGTGAAGTGCTGCAGAAATTTGTTGAGCGTTTGTTGATTTAAGACTGCAAGTCTTAAATTATACAATGCCATCAAGTATTTCTTCTTTTTCTCTTCATCGTATCCTTCAAAATATCCTTCTCCAAGGAAATTATTTTTGATGAGCATCGCCATATTCTTAATCATTTCGGTGAAGGAATTGATGTCGGCGAAGCATAGACGTTTGGTTTCCATCGGAATACCTTCCCATGCTATCTTCACCACTCCTGCGAGACTTGTCTCAAGGATTTTAATAAATCCGTCTTTGTCAAGATCGAGCGTTGTTGCTGCGAACCTCATGGCTGAAGCCCATATATCTATTACAGATTCTCGATCTATGAAGTTGACTTCATCGATATCGAGCATCACTCCGTATGGATGAATAGGATCCAAGGTCACCTTTCCAACATGTGCATCCTATAGTCTAGGTTGCCTTCTTCTTGTCCTTTCTGACCGTCATGTGGGCATCATTTGGTGTAACTGGATTAAATCTTGCTCCTGCATGATAGTCACGAGCATCTCTATATGCTCTTCGTGGGTTTGTTGCCTCTCTGGAATTACCATATGTTGTCCTTGTTGTCCCTGAGCTGCAATCAACTGATGGTCATGCTGATTCATCTTCAGATCGACCACTTTTAGATTGGCAAAGGATTCTGTCAACTCCTATAGATCTTCAAGATTGAGTCTTTTGGGGTGATTCATGATTTTCCACCTCGAAGCATTCTTGCAAGAGCTTCACTTCGTGGATCCCTCTTTCCTTCTTTCACCGTTGTTGGATAAGTGGGTTCATTGATAAAAGGATTTCTTCTGAGTCGACCGGAACAAGGTTGCTGCTCCAGTTTTTCAATTCGAGTTTGGATATCTTGTATAGATCTCGAGGTACTCCATAGAGGCCATTGCCATAATGTTTGTACCGTCTTTTGTATTTCCCTTAGATCCTCTGAAATTTTTGAGGAATCTGGGGCAATATCTCGGAAGTCGGGAATATTGGCTATTCCCTTGTCCTTCTGGCTTTGTTGAGCCATCAACTATGAAATTGGTGTTCCTGGTTCATTAGTGTTGTCAATGCTTCTGTAAGATAAGCATTAACAAAGAGACGTCGTCGACTCTTTTCTTTATTTTGATGACTGTAGATAATATCTTCGTCATCCCTGCTTCTAACGCTTTGGTTTAAGCCTTCCTCCCAGTAGGCCATAGCCTCTTGTAAATCATTTTTATTTATCTTGAAATATTCAAGATAGTTTCTGTAACACTCGCATCTCGGACAATTGTCCGGATCCATGTAAACTTGGATGTCTCCTCCGTTAGGAATAATACTCATATTAAATAATAAATTAAATATAATTCCCAAATAAACCTAGGGCTCTGATACCATTTTGGATGCCTAAATTTTATTTGTGAAAGATAAATATAAGGTTGGAAAACATAAATAAAATATAAATAGATAAAGGACAAAAGTTAACGGAAAAGTTAACTTTCCGTTAGAGGTAGGGGCCTATTTGCACTAATGATAAGATGTTGAGGATGTAAATGCCCTTCTTCAGACGTTGAGGGCCTAATTGTTTTTGCCCTTTAAACCTTAGGGGGTATATTGCAACTTATCCCTTTTTTCATTTGTGGTGCATTTCATATTATGCCTTCCCATTATTTATATTGATGCATTGATTTGTCACTTGAAAATTTATTTACTGATTTTACGTGCAGCTATGATTAATTTTCTATATTTTTACATTCTAAACTATTCTTTCACATATCCACACACATGTGCAATTTTCTTTTACTTTCTAGATATTGAAAAGAAAATCTTTCCATATCTCTTGTTTTTCAAAATATTGCAAATATTATTATATATTTAGAATTTTCTAAAAGGTGCCCATGCTTTGTATTTCCAGTTACTTGGTATAGCCCATGAACTGTAACCCAGCAGAATAAGCCCAAAAGCTCATTTCTTATTAGAGCCCAATTTACCTGCACCATAAACCTATATCCTCTATTACCGATTTAATTATCTGCAATATTCTTCTCCCTCTCCGGTTTCACTGTTGAATAATTTGAGACTCCTAATTTCCGTTTTCATTTAATTTTTTTCTAGGAAATATTGCCTTTTAAGAGGTTCATAATGCGAGTAGCTGCATTATTATAATATATTTTATATTCATTCTCAAATATATTGACATGAAAAAATGATTTTTTTTATAAATAAAGTATAATGGTGATATCTAATTACGTAAATTATAAAATACAAAACATGATATGAATTATAAAGTAAATAAAAAATGTACAAATATAAGTTATGCAAAGGGGATAAAAGAGGTTAATTGGGCCTTTATGTTCGATACAAAGACAAACGAAAATTTACCAAAAAAAAATTCATTATGTGAACCGAAACTTAACATTACTATCAGAAGAATTGCAAAACCTTGTATTATATATGATCTTGTTAAAATCGTGTTGAGTACAATGGCAAATTTACACAGGTGCAAGGGGGCACACCATTTTTTTTCACTATATATATGTATAATACTATATAATATATGAAACTTTTATAATAAGTATCAATTAAAACCTTGATTTCGTCTCAATCTCGATTCTATTAGCCTCTCAACCAATATGATAAGAATTAATAAATCAATTTGATGGTATTTGTTGATGTTAGGGCATTTGATTTAATTAAGGCTTGTGGTTATTAATGAATGTATTATTGATTTGTATTACCAATTTAATTTTCGGAAATGGCTTATGTCAGAGGTAGGTTGCGGAATAACATGTATGATAACTTGTTAAATGCATGGGCGGATCTATGCACTGGAAGCCCAATGGTTTCTTTATGACCTATGCATTAATTTGGCTGAGTCCAAAATTAGTCCAGCCCAAAATAATAAATAAAATAAAATAATGCTATTATTTGTCTGTGAGAAACGTCACCGAAGAAATCAACAGACTGATTACGGTTCTCATCTACTTCTCCCTCACGGCTGTTAGGATCACCACCGTTTCCCCAGTACCGTCGTCGATTAATCTTTCTAGTCGGCTCTTTTGTAGTTCTTTTAGATATGGACCCGTAAATTTGTGCAAACCCGAAATTAACAAAACTGAGTTAAATTTTATTTGAGTTTTATTTTGATGAAACTTGAATTAATGGCAGTAGAATTGAATAAAATGAGAATACTTGAAGAAAAGAGCTAGATGAATTATTGTTACAGAGAAGAGTTTTTTTTTCTTTTTTCGTTTCTGAGAAGCGACAGAGAAAAGTTTAAGGAGTATTGTCTAGCAAAAATTTGATTAATTGTAAAGAAAGCTACTAAAACTATACAAAATATTACTACCTCCGTCCGTTTCAATTTGTCCCGTTTTGCCATTTCGGGTGACCGTTTCAAATTATCTCATTTCCTTTTAAGGAAATAATTAAGAAATGACTTTATTCACTTTATATCACTTCAGCACCATTTTATATCACTTTATGTCACTTCAACACCACTTTATATCACTTTATCAATTAAAAAATACTTTGTATCACTTTATTCACTACACTAATCACACCATTAACCCATTAACACTATTTTTCTTAATCTCTGTGCCGATCACAAATGGGACAAGTTGAAACGGACGGAGGTAGTATATGTTTCTATATAAGCTTGCATATGTGCTTTTTAGTTCTAATTCTTAATTTTGATTCCTTTGTAGTGTCCACCAAATGACTATTAGTAATATCTATACTAACATAAAAACAGTTTTGTGACTTTATAAAGTAAAGAGGAAATACACTCATTAGCATTAGTGACTTTAAAATATCAAAATATGTTACTAGTTCAAATTTTCTCAATTTTTGTCAAAAGTTGGTTTTTTTAGACCCTTTTACTCTTATTTTTGTCCTTTTCTTGTATCATACTTTACTCTCTCTCTCTATCTCTCTCCTACTTTATCACTTTTCTCTCTCTTCTCTCACGTTCTCTCTCTCTCTCTCTCTCTCTCTCTCTCTCTCTCTATTTGTTTATCTCTCTGTGATTTTCTCTCAATTCCTCTCTCTCCCTCAGCTCGTCTATCTATCTAAGCTCGTCTTCTTAGTCGTATTTTTCTTTTATGCACGTCGTTTCTTTTTTCTCGTTATTTCTTCATCTCGTTTTCTTATGGAGTGTAGTGAATTCGCACCCTAAGATCTAAAATTTGCATTTACTCTTTGTCGGAATTTAAGATTTTGCAGCAACAAAATATCATCATTTTTCCGGCGATGTTTGGTGGTGGCGAGAAAACTATGGAGGTATTGACGTTAATTCTTATTTGTGATCTGAGGTGTATCTATTTGATGATTGATTTCGTGTAAAATTATTAATTTATTGTGTGGATGTAAATTCGTACTGCGTACCTCAAGGTGTTCACAAGGTACGTTGTACGATTGCTTACCTTAAGGTGTTCACATGGTACGCAGTACGAATTTGTAAATTCGTTTTGCGTACCTTAAGGAGTTCATAAGGTACTCAATACGAATTTCTAAATTCGTACTACGTACCTTATGTTGTTGAGAAATTAGTTGCGTCTTTGGTTGTCGATCAAAACAGTACTTCTTTGCTTAACACATTAGATTGTAAAAATATGAATTCATAGGTACGCATTACAAATTTGTAAATTCATACTACGTGCCTTATGTTGTTGACAAGGTACGCATTACGAATTTGTAAATTTGTATTGCGTACCAGTATTATACTTGTTAACTCGATACGTTATTACAAATTCGTACTAAGTGTACCGGTAATATACTTGTTAACTTGGTACGTAATTACAAATGCGTACCTCGTTCTATCTTATATGCTTGGTACGAATTTCACAATTTGTTTCGAGTTTGTTGTGTGATAGTAGTAATGTGTGTACCATTACTGCCTAAATTATTTTTTATGTATGTATTTGATGCAGACAAGGCCATCTTGTTTAGTTGTTGCCCATGAAGGAGAATGAAATGACAACAGTTATGAGGGTGGTAGAAAGTAGTATATTCATATATCGCCCAGTGGTATAACTTTCGAATGTTTATTAAGTAAGCTAGAAGTTTGATTGAAGAACGATAAGAGTATGCATATGTTTGATGTAAATAGTTTAGTTCTAGTGAAACTATGAAAATGAAGATTATGTTTTAGCTTGTTTCTCTCTATATTGTTCGTGTAATATTACATTTTGCTCGTATGGATATTGTGTATTCGTAGCGTACCAACGTTAAAAAGAGGTATGAATTGCTTAATTCGTACGGTGTACCATTTCACACCGAGTAAGAATATGCAAATTCGTACTGCGTACCAGTTCAAAATCCCACTATAAGCGAGTTCGAATACGCATATTCGTGTCGCTTACTAGTTCAAAACACCGTATGAACACAAATATTTGTACTAATAATACTAACATTGTAACAAATTATTTACAAACCAGAAATTATAGCAAATGTTTACAAATAAGAACTGTAAATTCACTCATCTCTGATCATGTTGTTCAATGTTGTTAGGAAAATTAGTAAGGTTTGATTTCTACCAAACCTCAACTAACCCCAACTGAGTAGATGTGCCTTCAGTTAGTATTTAGCTAGAGCTCTCTGTTTGAGCGTAAGGATTTTATCTTTACAGGATCAAACTGAAGAAGACATCTGAAGACCAAGGCAGTTCAAGTTTAGTCAGATAGTATCTCAGTCTACTCCAGAATTAAGCCATGCAGTCCAACATGTTGATCACTTCTGTTGCAGTCACACATCCATGAGTCTGAAGAAGAAGATTTAGAAGACGAAGGAGAAAGAAGAACTTGAATTTGAAATTCAAATCTGCTCAAGCACAAGACAAGCTGGAAATTTCTTTTTATGGACCGATAACAGAGACATGAATAAAGCAACTCTCACAGTTACCATGTTAGAAAACATTGCAGAGATTAGGGGAAGAGCCATGCTTTGTGGTAGAGGTCAAACGACTCTTCCAAGTTCCAATGGGTATTTCGACCTCCTCTCTATCGATAGAGATCTTCACTCTTGCGAGAAGACTACCGATCGAGCGTATAAACATTCAGAGCAAGAAAGCAAGTGTTAGAACAGTTAAAGTCCGATTAGTAGAGTGTTTATCCCTCCTCATTGAGACTTCCTTCTACTCTCTCAAGAAGTAATTCTTTTATCGAGTCTAGAAGTTCCTTCCCTTGCTTATTTTCTAAGCAGATTCCTTGTAATAGTTGAGTCTCTAAGCCTTAGATAGAAATCTCCACTTTCCCAAGTGTAGATTTGGGTGTAATTTGGTCCCGTCCAACTCTATCTCGATGATTGCTGAAGGCAAGAATAATAATTGGGGGGATCAGGTGATATTACATTTCTTGGAGTGTGAGGTTATTTCTATCGGGACGTCCAATTATATCGAGCTCTAGATTCGAATTTTCTAATCTACCAAACATAAGATTGGATAAGAAAAACAATTTAGTAGTGCTTAATAATGGCTGCCAAACAGGCCCTAAATATTCTTTATTTTTTTTATTACACCTTAAGGAGGCGTTTACTAAGCGGGATAAGTCAGAAACATATAAATAATATAGGTTAATCAAACGTTTACTTTTAAGGATTAGATTCAAGAATATCTCATACTCCCTCCGTTCATGAATCAAATCTCCATTCGAGTTCCGGCACGGAAAATAAGAAAACTGATAAAGTTGTTTTGAGTGGGATAAAAGTTAGAATGAAGGAGTAATAAGATAATGATAAAAAAAACAATGGTAATGACAAAAAAATGGTGGTATTGACAAAAAAGTGGGAATAAAGTTGTTGTGATGATCAAAAAGTAGGAATAAAGTTGTTGTGAGGTGAGACCATCAATAGCAAATGATAGTAAATAAAGTGAAAGTAGGAGGGTATGTTTGTATAAAAAGGTAAGTAGGAATTTGATTCATGGATAAAAAAATGTGGATAAATAGGGATTTGATTTGTGGATGGATGGAGTAGTACATTATCATTTTTCATATTTGGAACTACACATGTGAGATTGAAGGAATCATGGGATAAAAATAGTCAATCTCATCCTATTTAGTAAACGCTCCCTAAATTACTATACTCCCCCTAATTTCATCCATAACTCCGGGGAGTCCAGTGATCCCCCGCCCCCTGTTGGCTTCATCACTGCCTAAAAACACCTTATATTTAAGTTTATTACAAAGTGTAATTTAAGCAGTATAAATTTTATGCTCAAAATAAAAAAAAATCGATCAAATCAAAGCATGGAAGCAAACTTGTGAAGTACTTCCTCTGTCCCACCGAATACGGTCTGTTTTTCATTTTGGGACGTTTCACTATACTTGGCATATTTCCTTTAAAGGAAACAATTAGTGTATATATATGGCCCACCATTTCATCTAAATCCTACTAACCTACTCCTACTACATACTCAACCATCTCATCTATAATTTTATTAGCATTATAAAATATTGCATTCACACTATACTGAACTCTATTTATATTTAATACTCTTTTTCTTAGTCTCCGTGCCCATATGAACTAGACCGTATTCGGCGGGACGGAGGGAATAGTAAGAGCATCTCCATCCCGTGGAGCAATTTTAGCTCTAACCCCACTTTATAATCTTGTTTACTGTAGAGA
>CM055955.1:58764840-58897012 GCA_029490685.1 Schizonepeta tenuifolia
TACCTATCTGAGTTAACATTCATGTTTTTCAGATTTAGAGTTAGTCTATTTAGATTAACTAACGATCGGCTCTGAGTTAGCTGCTAAGTGCTTTCCAGAGTTAATGCACTTTGTAACCTATGGTGTATGTGATATCCTGTTGAGGGGTACCAGCCACGGTGAATTAGAATTGGTCAAGATTGAACGTAACATTAGTCAGAAAATGCTCGCGCGAGTGATTTATGTGAAAAAGTCAGAAAATGTTTAGTAGACACGGATTCTTTCAATAAAACTCCGATGTGCTACGTTTATAAAATGCCAAATTTATCTATATTTATGATTATGTTTTTGGCATCGTGCCCACTAAGTACATTTGTGCTTAGCCCTGCATTGTTTTCTAAATGTGCAGGTTGAAGCGCGGTGAGCGGCGACGATTGATGTTGAGTTAAAGGATAGGATGCTTAGTTAGAACCCTTCCGCTGCCAATCTCTGTATTTCTTTTTGGAGATGTACTTTTTGAACTATACTCAGTAGTCCAAGTCTGTAAAATGTGAACTTAGTTTCCTTTTTGTACTCTTGTAGAGTAATCTTTAGGGATTAACTCTTTCTTATTGATATTCAAGTCTTATTCATAGTTTGTCGATGTTTTTCATGTATGTTTAGTCAATTAGCCCCCTTCTTCCCCGCTTCTTTAATCCAACCCCAGTCGCACCCCGGCTTCTGCCGTCCCTCGGGATTTGGGGCTGTGACATTGTCTTTAATCTTTAAGCCATTTCTTACTTAATAATTCTTTTATCTTTTAAAAAAAACATTTTTATTAATTAGTTCATTCTATTAGTCAAATTATAAAAGATCTTTTTGTTGTAGTTTAGTGAAATTTCAAGTTTTTAATTTTTAGTACAAGAAAATTTATTAACATATCTTTTATGCATTTTTCATCTTTTAATCAATTAAAGCTTTTAAACTTTAATCTTTTATCAAAAACTTCTATCTTTATTCATAATTTAAACTAACATTCATACATACATTGTAACACTTAAACATTCAATCTTTTCTATATTTTCACATTTAATTTCTTTAAAAACTTCAACATGCAATCTCATTTTCTTAACTTAAACACATGTATGATTATATTAACATAACATACAATCATCTCATTAATCAAAACATCATTCAATTCATCAATAAAAACAACAAAATAAATACTCCATTTTTTATTCAATATACACGACATTCATGCATTTCTTTGTGTAATTTATTTCTCAATTTTTCATGCATATAATCTCATTCTCAACATAATAAAAATAATAAATCAAGTATCAAAATAACAATAACTCAAAGATTCACATTTTTCCTATTTTGCTTAATATTTTCGGTATTACTCATTTTTTTAGGGTTTTAAATTCTTTTTCTTCTCTTAATTCACCGATTAAAACTATTGTTCGATTCTCCTAACGGTTTCTTCTCACTCGATTATCACATGCACATCCTAAGTTTGCCTAAACATAATTTAAATAGCATGCATGCATAGTTCTTTCTTTTAGGACTTAGAGATATACACATTTACAACTAAACAAATGAACTTCATACTTTAATTTAAATGGAATTCTTCTCCTTGGCTCTTGGAATTGGAATGGATGGAAAATGGAGCTTCAAAGCTTGGATTTGAAAGGAAGAAGGAAGTCTTCTTGAATCCTCAAAAAAAAGAATAACATGGAATTAATCATCCATTCCTTTTAAGGTTTAAGAATCAAAATGAAGAAATTGTTGGATGAATATTGAATTTAATCTCAAGAACTTGAAAGATTATTACCTTTTCTTGAGAATATGGATGGAATGAATGGAGGATGATGCTTTCTACTTCATTTCCATGGATGAGGAGCTTGAATACATGGTTGCATGTAAGGAAAAAAATCAAAGTATGTAAGGGAGAGAGAGAGATTGCCGAGAGAGTAGAGAGATTGGAGTGATTGAGAGTTTTTCTTTGTTATCTTGAGAGAGAGAGATTTCGAATGAGAGAGAGAGATGGAGTGATGAATGAAGTCTTCTCCCTTGTCTTAGATGTATGAAATTGAAATCCAACAAAAAGAATAAAGTGAAATGTTGGAAGTTGAAATTGTTTAAAGTGATTGATGGATAGATGATTTGATGTAGTTTGCATGCACTTTAGGTAATGCCATGCATAAGACACAATTATGGCATTAATTCTTGGAAATTGAGGAGTGATGTGAGAGGAAGAGTGAGGTGGCGTGAGGGAGTGAGAGGTGTGTGACACGTGTCTTCGTCGTGTCGTTACGGGTGTTAATTACCCGGTCGTAAAGGTTTTCCGGCTAAAATGATTCGTATTAATTTCTTTTTATACCATAAACGGGTCTAACCTCTTCTTGTCTCACTTTTGACACTAACTCATCTCAATCCTATTTCACGTCTCAATTAAAAGATTAAGGTTTCGATCATTTAGTCTTTTAAATTTCAAAAGGAAAATTAGTCGGCTTCTTAATCCGTTTATTAATCCTTTAAAGATTAACTCCTCATTACTCTTCTCAATTCTCGGGTAAGTTCTTACCCTATCTCAGTGATCTTAAAAGCAATTCTAAGTTCGAAAATTCTAATTCAATTCTATTCTAAGTTCATCGGCATAAATATATTTCTCGGCGATTAAAATTATGCTATTTCAATTAAGCAAACTTCTCGGGATTATTTTAGAAATTAATCTCATACTCATCTTCATACAAATAATTCAACAAGCATATCACATCATTATCATCTCAGATAAATAAAGCAGATAATTTCACACAAAACTTACAAAGCAATTTAAACATTTTACTCAATTCTCTTCGTTTAGAAAAGAAAAATTTTACTCCTAAATTCTCATCTTTTAACTCACTCGGTTAATTAAACGCTTTCTAAAGGTTTAAAAACTCGGGGTATCACACTTTTTTACTGTATGCTCAGTTTTGCACCAACTGTTTGTTAAAAGACCACAAAGATGAATGGTAACAAAATTATGGGATCTGGCCACTGTACTGACTGGTTTAATGGGCAGATTTAAGCGAAGCTGCTGCGGCACCTTGACGGCTACTGCTTCATCTTATAAGCGTGCTCCACTTATAAATCCTCACACTTGGGAAGATAAAGAAAGAATTTATGGAACAAAAAGCCTCACAAATGGTAAATGCTGTTGGATATTGTAGTATTTCTGCTGCATTACTCCTTGGACAGACCTTGAACAGGATGTCGTGTACTTCATTTAAACTCTTTTGATGATTGCAACATGTAAAACGTCTAATAATTTGTACTTCACGTTGTTAAATCCTTTTTTAGGGTGATGGTGTTATAACCACACCCTCCGGATTTAACGTGTTTTTTATATACTTTTCTTTGGGTATGCCCAAGTATATTGTATATTCTCTATTTATTTTAATGAATTACCTTTTCCCGACCCTCCACAAGCTACGTTGACCATTGCTCTCTCACTTGTTCTTAGTCTAGCCATGAAACATTGAATCAAATCATGTTCCGCTATTTGATGGTGAGGGCATTTTGTTGGCATTTGCTTGAATCTGTAAAAGTACGAGTAAAAATCCTCTCTAATGCCCATCTTAATGTCTGTAATCATGTTCCTCATCTTCTGAATTTGGGCGGCTGGAAAGTATTTTTTCAAGAATTTCTGCTGCAGCTCTTGCCAAGTGGTAACACATCCGGTGGGCAATGAATAAAGCCACTCCCTTGCGTTGTCTTGCAAATAGAATGGGAAGGCAATAAGCCTTACATATTCGCTCATATTTCCATCAGTATGGATGGTTCCACAAGCCATCTCGAAGTCTTGTAAGTGTCTTTGAGGATATTCGCTTGGGTGATCGCTGAACTTGGGCAGGATCTAAATAAAGTGGGACTTTAGTTCCCATCCTCACGTGGGTGTAGGAAAAGTTATACCTGAAGGCCTTGAGGTTCATGGTGTTAGGAAACACCATCTCCCTTAAGGTTTTCTCCTCCTCCACTGGGTGCTGCATTGATGCTTCGCTTTGATTGCCTTCTTCTGCTTCACTTGACAAGGAAAGTTCTTCCTTATCAAAGGTCTCCTCTGGAATTCCTTCCAATGCCTCTTCCTTCTTGTTCTTCTCTGCTAGAATCTTCCTTAAGGTCAGGTTGATGTTATTGTCGTACCACGTTTCTCCTTCCTTTCCTATAAGGTTAGTTTATTGCATAAAATAAGATCAAAGAAATTAGCACAACAAAAATTACAACTGTAATCAACTCCCCGGCAACGGCGCAAATTTTGACGCAGCCGTCGTTTAAGCTACGACAAAATACAATTTGTATTTCACTCCTATGCCTACCCCTAGGAACAACTAGTTTGCAAGTACAGGGTCAATCCCACAGGGAGTTGCTCGCGATAATCTCTGGTTGGGGCACAAAAAGGTTATATTGTGTATCTATCTACTATAGCCTTAGGCAACGGTCACTATTACCTTTGGCAAACTGCTGAAAGTAAATATCTGTAACTTAACAAGCAAAAAGATTAGTAATAAAGTAATCCAAATTTAGGTTTCAAATCCATGAGTATAACTTTATCTCGATCATCGATTCAAGAATATTTGTTACGTAAGTGTGTCAGTGGTTATAGGCTAAAACTATGTAGGGTCCCGAATTGTCACGCCGCCACGTATGCTACACAGTCAGCCCAGATCCATCCTCATGTATAGGTCTTGACAGGGACACCCTAGCCAATCCTCTTACTTGCCTAAAAGTCCCCAGCATAACACTTTATAAGGCGCATGTTGATCAAGCAGCATTTGGTTCTAGATGGGCCCACTCTGGCATCATGAGATATCGAGGATCTCTATCTGACTTACTCCAACATTGACACATCTTTGCAGGTTTAAGCCAAGACATACAACCCGTTCTTGCCGCTCTCGAGGAACGTAAGGAAAGCACGACCAGCACTTGATATCCCTCTTGCGATGTAGGAATCTGTATGTGCCTAGGGCTCGTTGGCCTTCCGAGTTACCCATAGCCACCGAAATTCTTTGGAATCGTTGCCCAATGCCTCGGGAATACACTTATATACAACTATCAAGAACACTTAGACCTCACGAGATTTACAAGTTATACATCATGTCATCTATCCTAAACCTGGATTTAAAGGCTTAGCTAGACATAAAGTAAATAACGAAAGCAAAAGAGATAAAGAAAAACATACTTGAATTAATGCGATAAGCAAAAGATGTTCGCCCTAATGGGACTTAACGATAAACGTAAATTGTATCTAAGAACATAAACATAAATTGTTTGCTGTAGAAAACTAAAGAACTAAAAGCTGAAGAAGTGTAAAAGTGTATATTGCGCCTTGCATGCATGTATGTATTTATAGAGCACAAGAACTAAGGCAATCCCACAAACGGGCCTTCCAGAAAACGGGCCGGCTGTTTCCTTGTAAGGATCATCGGATAAGGTTGGAAAGAATTTCTTCCTTATCGCTAAAACGTGATGCTGTCAAAGTAGGAAACATCGATCTCAATCTTGTGCCGCAAGGAATTTGTTTCCTCGTAGGACTCTAACAACTGCATCTTCACGCGCCAACGCCGTTACCCAAGCTCTGCACTCTACCTTCCCCAGTCTCTCTGCAATCACTTGCCCACGACAGCCTGCACCTTGCCTTCTGGAGTGAAACACACAATTGTCTAGATTGACCATACCACTGAAAGTGGAGCAGCTCTTCATTTTGATTTGGACTTATGCCCTCGGTAGCTTGAGCCACGAGCACGGCTACTATGGTCATTGCTTCGTATCGCCAGTTCCTTCTCTTTTTGCATGTTTTGAGTGGAAACTGAAGTTTCTTGATCCGTTAGGCTTCGCCTATTCTGATCTCTTGGAGGATATTGCTGCTGTTGCTGAGGTTGTACTTGCTGCTGTTGCCCAAACCCTTGGTAGTTATTGTTTCCATACCTCAAGTTCTCATGATTCCTCCATCCTTGGTTATAGAATTGTGAGTTCGGATCATATGGCCTCCCTTGGTTGTTGTTGTTGAACCCAATAGTATTGACCTCCTCTTCCAAGCTTGGGCATTGATCCGTTGCATGCGTGATCGCCATGCAAATTCCACAAGCTCGCACCGCCTTCTTGTTGTTTCCTGATAAAATGGTTACCAGGGCATCCATCTTGTTGAACATCTGGTCAAGTTTATCCGCCATTCCAGTCGAAGTCGGTGGTGCTTTGATTGTAGTTGTTATTAGCTTGGGCAATTCTCTCCCATCGTCCCTCAATTCCTCTGCCATTTCAGCAATCATCTTGAACACGACACTTGGTTGCTTTCTCATAACTGACCCTCCAAAAGCTACGTTGACCAATGCTCTCTCACTTGTTCTTAGTCTAGCCATGAAACATTGGATCAAATCATGTTCCGCTATTTGATGGTGAGGGCATTTTGCTGACATTTGCTTGAATCTGTAAAAGTACGAGTAAAAATCCTCTCTAATGCCCATCTTAATGCCTGTAATCATGTTCCTCATCTTCTGAATTTGGGCGGCTGGAAAGTATTTTTTTAAGAATTTCTGCTGCAACTCTTGCCAAGTGGTAACACATCCGGTGGGCAATGAATAAAGCCACTCCCTTGCGTTGTCTTGCAAATAGAATGGGAAGGCAATGAGCCTTACATATTCGCTCAGATTTCCATCAGTATGGATGGTTCCACAAGCCATCTCGAAGTCTTGTAAGTGTCTTTGAGGATATTCGCCTGGGTGATCGCTGAACTTGGGCAGGATCTGAATAAAGTGGGACTTTAGTTCCCATCCTCGCGTGGATGTAGGCAAAGTTATACCTGAAGGCCTTGAGGTTCATGGTGTTAGGAAACACCATCTCCCTTAAGGTTTTCTCCTCCTCCACTGGGTGCTGCATTCGCTTTGATTGCCTTCTTCTGCTTCGCTTGACAAGGAAAGTTCTTCCTTATCAAAGGTCTCCTCTGGAATTCCTTCCAATGCCTCTTCCTTCTTCTTCTTCTCTGCTAGAATCTTCCTTAAGGTCAGGTTGATGTTATCGTCGTACCACGTTTCTCCTTCCATTCCTATAAGGTTAGTTTCTTGCATAAAATAAGATCAAAGAAATTAGCACAACAAAAATTACCACTGTAATCAACTCCCCGGCAACGGCGCAAATTTTGACGCAGCCGTCGTTTAAGCTACGACAAAATATAATTTGTATTTCACTCCACGGCTACTATGGTCATTGCTTCATATTGCTTCATATCGCCAGTTCTCTTCTTGCCCAATTCCTGCCTTTCCTCGCCCTGCCAACTCAAGTATCCTCCCAGACACAAAACAGACACAAAAGACACTAAAATAGACTCAATCTAGACCTAAAACATACATGACAAGAGCACAAAATATGGGCTCATCAAAAAGTCTACAGGAGTAGGTGATGGTCCCCGTAACGAGTAACTGGTGTATTAAGGGGAATACACCAGTTGCAAATTTTGAAACTTTAAATCGATTTACTAAGAAAACTGCTCAGGACAGTTCGCTCAACAACTGAGTGAGGCATTTGGAGCTGATCACACAGTCAGTGCACAGCTGACTTCTTTGGCTGAGGGTCAAATGTGTAATCTAATTGAGGTTTCAAAGAGTGAAGCTATGCGGAAGTTGGTGGAAATTAAAGCTCGTTATTTAAAATGAAACCTTATAAAAATGAGAAAGGTCAAGTTCGCAAAACTTAGTGAAGTTTGTTCTAATGCAGTTTGTATGAAGAGTCAGTTGGTTAGATAATTGAAATATAAAATACTGAAAGTAAATGATAGAGTATTTTAACGTGATTTGGAGATTGACATCCTACGTCCATGACTTCCTTTACGGGGAAGTAATCCACTAGAAAAGCGTACGCGTGCTTATCAAACGTTTCACTTGGTTTGCGGGTACCAAGCAATAACCAGTTCGATTACAGGTTCGAACCAAACCTTACAACACTTTTGCGGGCAAGTGTACAGCCTACTCTTAGATTGTGGGTTCTAAGGGACCTAGTATTAAATTGCGGGTTCTAAGGGACCTAGTATTAGATTGCGGGTTCTAAGGGACCTAGTCTTAGATTGCGGGTTCTAAGGGACCTAGTGTCTTTGATTGCTGGTTAAAAGACAGACCTGGGGTTTTAGGGTTGGGGTTTTTTTCAACTATGAAGCCTTCTACACAGAGAGGAGTGGAGGCTTCTTCCTAAAGCTTAAAGACTCGTTCTTTTGAGAGAGAGTCAGCTCAGAACTATGCAAGAACCTAGATTCTAGACTCGATCAAAGAAAGGACTTTTTGAAAGGTTAGATGCAAGAACATGAGGAGGTGTGGACACTCAACTTCGACTAATTCTTCGACTTGGTTGTTCTTGCTCTGGAGAGAGATTTAGCTTGAATTGGTTTTCTGCTGCTTTGCGCGTATTGTTTTTTTCTCTTGTAATCTCTCTAGTAATCTCTCTAGTTTCTTTAATGAGGAGACCTCTATTTATTTTGAAGGAGATCTAATTAGCCGTTGGAACCGTTTGTTCTCTGCCAAAAGTATGACACTCCACCTGCTCTACTGTAAACTTTTCTAAAATGGTAATTGCAACTTTTGCTTTATGCGCGTCTCTGTGATCATTCAATTTATAGTAAGTTTCCAGGTTGTCTTGTGCTTCCGAGTAGATTTGCATTTGGTCTTCAACTCTTCTTCCTTCAATGTCTTCAAAGTCTTCTCTTCTAAGCTTTGTGACGTCTGATTTCAACACAACTTCTCTTTATGCTTGAACTGCACTGTTCAGTTATGGAGTCAACTGAGTTGTGGTTTGACTGACCAAGTTCCTTTCGAACTGTCTTCTACAGTGTGGCTGATTTCTTTTGCTTGAATCCTGTAAAGATAAAAATTTCTACGCTCAAACAGTGAGCCCTAGCTAAGTTCAGACTGATGGCTTTCATCTACTTGGTTAGGGTCAGTTGGATTTTGGGATAAATCAAAATATTTACTAATTTTCCTAACAATTTTCCCCTTTTTGATGATGCCAAAATTCTAAACTGACGCAACCTAACTTTTCTAACTGATACCACACAACTGATATCATTTGACTTAAAGACGAATTGAGTTCTAGTCTATAAGAGGAAACGGGTTAGCACAAGACAAATATATAAATTAACTCCAAACTTGGACAATGAGATAGTAGTCATCAAGTGAAGTTAATAAATTAAGACCTTTTAAAACCATCAACTTAGCATTATAGATAACAAGTTGGGGAGTGATTACAGTTACAAGTGAGTACCTATTACTACTGAGTTTCTAAAAACTACAAAGTTGAAAAATACAACAGTCCTAACATTCTAACCTACTCTAGGATCTTTGTCTTCGTCTTCGACTCTTTCTTATCCTTCAAGAAGGTCTTCGTCTTCAACTCCTTCATATCAAGGCTGGAGGCTGAGGTCCTCCACCTTTTTTGAGCCTTCAACAACCTTTCTTGATCTCTAGTCCTGCTTCAGTTCACCTGAGGCCGCATCAACAAAGATGTGGTGACCCAAACAAAACTGCCAAGGTGACTGTGTGTTCTAATTCTCCCCTTTTTGGCATCATCAAAGAGAAGATGTAGTGTATATTAGTAGGAGGGCATTCTAGGGCCGATTTCCAAAGAGGCAAAAAATCGTACCCATTTTTCTTCCACTTCCAGGGCAAGGAAGAACATTAGCAACAACCAACTACGACTCCTGGTGGTTCTGCTCGTATAGCTGTTGCAGCTCGGATGGAAGGAAGTGTAGATATCGAAATTTAATGATATATTTTATTGATTTTAATATCTTATTTTATTATGGAATCTTATCAAATCCATATTAATATAAGTTATTTAATTGATAAGTATGCCTTTATATGGTGATAAATATCTATTTCTTTGGCAACAAGTAAAGGGTATACATCAATATTCAAAAGCCAATGATATCGCGCCACCTAAGCCCTTAGAGCCCATGATGGAGTCCAAAGCCCACTCAACTTCTCTCTTCCTACAACTATAAATAGGGGTCTCTACACAACTTTAAATCACACCTAAAAATCATCTTCAAGAGCTCAAGAATTGAAGCGAGAAAATCTCTAAGATTTCTCTCTCAATATTCAAGGTGTCCCGGCGAAATTCAAGGCGTTCTTCGTGGAAAACAACACGTTCTTCGATGGAAATATCTCAAGTGGCGTTTGATCCGGAAACAAGACAAAAGCCCTCCAAGTCAATGTTATAAAGCTCGACGCTCAACGTTACTTCGGAAACAAGGTGAACGTCCTACGTGTCAACACCATCAAGTCTAAATCTCAAGTCAACATTATCAAGTCAAAGATCAACGTTTACTTCAGAAGCAATGCGAAAGTCATCTGTATCAACGTTATAAAGCTTGAAGATAACGTTCAAAGAGATCAAGGAGGCATACTTCTCATCAAATCTCAAAGACTATCAAGTCCAAGGAGGTCAAAGAGGCATACTTCTACATCAAATCTCAAAGGCTACTTGAAGATCGTTCGAGGGTCAAAGTGAAGAGAAGAATCAGAGGATCAAATAGAGATTGAACCCGCATATATTCAAAATTCGTATATTTGTATTCATATTTATATTTATTGAATAAATATAACATATTTTGTGTTTACGGATTTTGGCACGCCCGGTGGGACAATCTCTACCTCTCATCTCTTCTCTTCACCGAATCCAAAGAAGATGTCTGCAAGTCTTGAGGAGCAAATCGCGAAGTTGACAAAGCTTCCAGAAGGACTTGCCAAACGCTTAGAAGAATGAGATGTTCAACTCGCAAAGCTGGAAAATGCAAATACTTTGGATACGAGAAGCCAACAAGCAAAGGACGATCAAGAAGCCAAGCTTTTCATGGAGCCAAAAGATGGTGACAAATCTCCGACTAAGGAGCTTGAAGTCTCTTCCAATGGATCGATGCATGCCGATCAACTCAAAGCATTCATCAAGAAGGCAATCAAGGACAAGTTCGAAGGGACCTCCAAATCATCATGGAGTTATAGCAAACCATACACTCCAAGGATTGAAAGCTTGAAGATGCCGATCGACTATCAGCCTCCAAAGTTTCAACAATTTGATGGCAAAGGAAATCCAAAGCAACATATAGCCCACTTCATGGAGACTTGCAATGACGCTGGAACATATGGATATCACATGGTGAAACAGTTCATGCGTTCTTTGAAGGACAATGCCTTTTGGTATGCTGACTTGCAGCTAAATTCAATTGATAGTTGGGGGCAATTGGAGCAAGAATTCCTCAATCGCTTCTACAACACTCGAAGGACGGTGTGCATGGTGGAGCTTACAAAGTCAACCCAATGGAAAGAAGAGCCCGTTATAGACTACATCAATCGTTGGAGAGATTTAAGCTTAAATTGTAAAGATCGATTGTCGGAAACTTCAGCAATTGAGATGTGTATCCAAGGCATGCATTGGAGTCTTCGATATATCCTTAAAGGAATTCAACCAAAGACCTTCGAAGAATTGGCTACAAGAGCTCATGACATGGAGTTAAGCATAATCGCAAATAGAGTTGAAGATCTTTCGAAATAAAGAAGGTCACAACTTTGAAGAAAATCAAGAAGCAACCTATGGGGGCAAATCTCCTAATGAAATGCTTGGTTGAATCCATGAAGTTAGTGCTCCTTGATAAGAGCTTAAAGTGTCTACAATGCTCCTTGATAAGAGCTTAAACTATCTACATAGCTCCTAGATGCGAGTAAAAACCATCTAAACTTTTCAATCAAAGAACTTAAAGTGTTCCCTGATAAGAGCTTAAACTGTCTAAAATGCTCCTAGATGCAAGTAAAAACCGTCTAAACTTTTCAAACAAAATAACTTCAAACGCTCCTTGATAAGAGTCTAAACTGTCTACAACGCTCCATGACGCATGAGCCTAAACTGCAGGTTACTCCTGGCCCGCATGAGTATAAACTGTGTACGGCCCCCTCCTTAAAATCATAATCAAATTCTTTGAAGAAAGTCTAAGACTCCTTGACACGAGTATAAAATGTCTACAAATTCAAATCAAGTGAAGACTCATTGACACGAGTATAAAAAGTCAACAAATTCAAATCAAGTGAAAACTCATTGAAATGAGTATAAACTTTCTAGCAAATCCAAGAACTCATTGAAACGAGTATAAACTTTCTTTCAAATTCAAAGAACTCCTTGAAATGAGTTTAAGCTTTCTAGCAAATTCAAGAACTCTTGAATATGAGTATAAATTTTCACAAGTTGAAGTTCAAGAACTCCTTGGTATGAGTATAAACTATCTAATAAATTTAAATTTATCGAGACTCATTCATTTTCACGACAAATCATTCATGAACAAGTCTCGAAGGGGCATTTGTAGATATCGAAATTTAATGATATAATTTATTGATTTTAATATCTTATTTTATTATGGAATCTTATCAAATCCATATTAATATAAGTTATTTAATTGATAAGTATGCCTTTATATGATGATAAATATCTATTTCTTTGGCAACAAGTAAAGGGATATACATCAATATTCAAGAGCCAATGATATCGCGCCACCTAAGCTCTTAGAGCCCATGATGGAGTCCAAAGCCCACTCAACTTCTCTCTTCCTACAACTATAAATAGGGGTCTCTACACAACTATAAATAGGGGTCTCTACACAACTTTAAATCACACCTAAAAATTATCTTCAAGAGCTCAAGAATTGAAGCGAGAAAATCTCTAAGATTTCTCTCTCAATATTCAAGGTGTCCCGGCAAAATTCAAGGCGTTCTTTGTGGAAAATAACACGTTCTTCAGCAGAAATATCTCAAGTGGTGTTTGATCCGGAAACAAGACAAAAGCCCTCCAAATCAACGTTATAAAGCTCGACGCTCAATGTTACTTCGGAAACAAGGTGAACGTCCTACGTGTCAACACCATCAAGTCCAAATCTCAAGTTAACATCATCAAGTCAAAGCTCAACGTTTACTTCGGAAGCAATGTGAAAGTCATCTGTATCAACGTTATAAAGCTTGAAGATAAAGTTCAAAGAGATCAAGGAGGCATACTTCTCATCAAATCTCAAAGACTATCAAGTCCAAGGAGGTCAAAGAGGCATACTTCTACATCAAATCTCAAAGGCTACTTGAAGATCGTTCGAGGGTCAAAGTGAAGAGAAGAATCAGAGGATCAAATAGAGATTGAACCCGCATATATTCGAAATTCGTATATTTGTATTCATATTTATATTTATTGAATAAATACAACATATTTTGTGTTTATAGGAAGCTCGACTGAGATGAGCTTGTGAACAAGGAAAGGCCTTGCACGAAGCAGTTTGAAGAGGGAATACCTAGATCTGATCGGAACTCCTGATGCACAGGTTGCTATCGACCTATTTACGTGATGTGGGGTTGCAGATCTTCATCATGATATGCAATTGGATGAACACCTCTGGGACATGCATTAGCTGATTGACACCACGAATCATTCACTTCATCAGTTATCCTTTGATGCGTCTGCGTCTTATATAGCCACGAACACATCGTTCTTGATGAACTGAGGTGCACTGATTCAGGGCTTGCAGGAGAAGAGAACCAATTTGCAAAGTGGGAAGGCATATGCTCGATCTGGGTAGGATTTTATGTAGAGGAAGAGAAACACTAGCGAGAGAGAAAACCATGAGGCAAAAATTTCATGAGATAAGGCAAAAAGTCTTGTTGTACGAAATAAGTTGTACAGTCCTCTATTTATAGAAGAGATAAGATCCTTATCGACGGATCAGATTAAATCTCGTAGTGTTTTTCGGGATAAACGGTAGTGTTGAATGCGCCGTTTCAGAAAAACTGCTTCCAGGAAGTTTGTTTCTATATCAGCCCAAAACTGTGCCGTTTCAATGGCGGTGAGCGAGAGTGGTTGTTTCTATATCAGCCCAATCGCTGTCTAAAAGTATAGTCTATGGATTTAGACTCGGTTTGCATTGAATGCAACCATAGGGCTAATTCTTTTTTGAATAACTTGTAAAAGGAAGTTTGAATTTATTTCAAAATACCCGCCTTAATAATTAAGGAACAAACTGACACAAAAATACCACTCAGTCGGTGTGGAACTCGATTGTCTCCTTAAAGCAGCTTACACTCAACTGACTCATGTCGTTAGTTCAGTCGAGGTTTGACTCTGTCTTTACTCTAAACTGTCTCGGGGTAGTGAACTGGTACAGTTCCCCTTCAAGTTGAGCTTCTCTCTCAACTTGTGATCTCCATCTTTACAGCTTCTTATTCGATTGGATTGAGCAATCCAAGGAGTTGACACAATATCTTGAATCGTGCTTCCACCAAAGGCTTTGTGAAAATATCAGCTCGCTGAATGTCAGTGTGAATTTTCTCAACAATGATGTCTTTCTTTTTGATATGATCACGGATAATGTGATGTCTTATGTTGATGTGCTTAGTTCTGGAGTGATGAATTGGGTTCACCGTGATGGCTATGGCACTCGAGCTATCGCAGTAGATGGGTACTTGGCCTGTCTCCACTTCATAATCTTTGAGTTGTTGCTTCAACCAGAGTATTTGCATGCAGCAGCTTCCGGCTGTCATGTATTCCGATTCAGTTGTGGAGGTGGCGACATACACCTGTTTCTTTGAAAACTAGGAAACTAACTTGCTTCCCATGAACTGACAATACCCTGAAGTTGATTTCCTATCAACTGAATCTCCAGCTAAGTCTGCATCTGAGTAGCCTAACAGTTCGATGTTATCATCATTTGAGTACCACAGTCCCATATGAACTGTCCCTTTGAAATACTTGATGATATTCTTTGCTGTTTGCATGTGAACTTCTCTAAGTTCAACTTAGAATCTTACATAGACTCCGACTGCGTAGGAGATGTCTGGTCGAATGGCAGTCAGATAGAGCAGCGAACCGATGATCCCTCTAGTCTTCTTTGCATCGATAAACTTTCCTTCCTGGCCAGGGTCAATTTTCCAGTTTGTATTCATGGGGATCTTCGTTGTTCTCCTTGAGTTCAGTCCGAACTTGGAGATCAGCTCATTTGTGTACTTGGACTGATTGATGAAGATTTCTTCTAGCGACTTCTTAACTTACAACCCAAGAAAATAGTTCATCTCTCCCATCATGGACATCTCGAACTTTTCCTTCATGAGTTGGGAAATGTTTCGCATAGAGCTTCAGACTTGGATCCAAAAATGATATCATCGACATAAATTTGTACCACCAGGATGTCTTCTCCAACTTTGATGGTAAAAGGGTTTTGTCGGCTGAGTCTCTGATGAATCCAAACTCTAGTAGAAAGTCGTACAAGGTGTCATACCATGCATGCGGAGCTTGTTTCAGTCTGTACATCGCTTTCTTCAACTTGTAGACTCTACCGTCACAGGTCTCAAAACAAGGAGGTTGTTCCACATAAACGTCTTCTTTGATGTCACCATTTAGAAATGCTCACTTCACATCCATTTGATAAACTTTGAATTTATGGTAAGCGGATTAGGATAAGAAGATTCGAATTGCTTCAAGACGTGCAACTGGAGCGAATGAGTCTTCAAAGTCTATTCCTTCTTGTTGCCAGTTACCTTGAGCTACCAGTCTAACCTTGTTTCTCACTATGTATCCAATGGCATCTTGTTTATTCTCGAATATCCACTTCAGACCTATCACCTTAACTCCTCCAGGTCTCTCAACAAGTTCTCAAACACAGTTTCGAAGGAACTCATTTAACTCATCCTGCATGGCTTGAGTCCAGTGGATGCAACCTAAAGCTTCCAAGATATCTTTAGGTTCGGGCACGTCAGCTACATAGCATGCTGTCATGGCCACATCTCCTACATGTTTAAACTTCCCTAGTACCTTGAGTTCATCGACGTACTGTGCTAGCAAAGTTGGTTCTTCATTAGCTGGAGTTCATGACCGAGTGGACTGAGTAGGAACATAAGCTATGGGATCTACAACTTGAGCTATTCTTCTGGTTCGAACACCTGCTTCCAAATTACATATCACTACATCTTTAATGTGGTCTTCATACCATTGTTTGTTCTTCCTTGCTTGCTTAGTTGCTTCAAGCATGGTGATGGAATAATCTGGTCTTGGAGAAGCTGGGGGTGCTGAGCTTGGGGGTCTAGCTTCTGGTGCAGTTTTGTCCTCAGTTGAAGATGGAGGATGAACTGAAGAGTTGACTGGTCTTGGACTATGAAGTCTAGGACTTGGATGCTGGTTAGTTGCTAGTTAGTCTGCGTATCAGCTGGAGTTGGCACGTGATCTGTTGACTCTGAAGATCCCCCTTAATTGGAGACTGTATCTTCAGTCTTATCTTCAGAAGAATATACTTCTTCTTCAGCTGACCAGATGAATGGCTCTGCCAAGTTCTTCAGTCATTGAGCTTGAGATCTTGTTTAAGCTGGCTGTGACGGTGCACTTCCTTCAACTGCCTACAATTTAGCCTGTTCACTGTAATACCCCGATTTTTTTCAAGTCTTTAAGTTTGTCTTGATTAAATTAATGTGCCTTAAATTATCTGTTGATGTGTTTTCGTGAGATAAAAATTTCCGAGAAAAGAATTTTTCTCGTGAAATTATTAAAATGCCTTTGAGTGCTCTTATGTGATTTTACACATTTCGATTATCTGATTCGAAGATGTGATGAGTTATTTGAACATGATTATATGGGTTTGATTCAAGTATGAATTTCTGAAAATTTTGAGAAGTATCATTTTTAATAAATAGTAATTTTTCTCGAGTTTTCGATATTCGTCGACTTTTTCCAAATTTAGTCTAATTAGTGTCTTTTGAGTGTAAAAGTTCTTTTAAAATCTTTGAGATATATTTGAAAGTCATTTAAGATCACTTGAGAAAAGATTTGAGTTTATTTTCAAAAACCCTAATATGAATAGTGATTTCTGAGATTTTCTTCGTCACTCGAAATTTTATTTCGAAAACTGGATTTCTAGTATTCTTGTTTTATTTGGCGAAGTATGAGACAAAGTAGAGATCTTTTGGACGTCAAAAAAGTGTCGTGGTGAGTTTTGAATCGTTTGAGAGTTAATCGTTAAAGTGGGGATGTTTTGCACCGGAAATTTTTTTCTTTTAGGCGAATTTCATCTAGCCGGAAACTTAATTTCCAACTTTAAAATCCCTCCCCCACTCTCATACTCTCTAACGCTCCCTCACTCTCTCCCTCTCCACTGACCTCTCTCACTCTCTCTCCCCTCTCTCTCTCACGCTATTTTCTCTCTCCTCTCTCCCCTCCTCTCCCTCTTCATCGCCAATCACACATACACACACGTAAACTCATAATTCCTCCATTGTTGAAGAATAAATCAAGCTTTAAAGTTGTGTGGAATCGAGCTCTGATCATCCTCCATCTTGAAGACACGTAAGCTCGAACATCTCCTCTCTTTTGTGCTCATTTTAAGCTCCAAGAATTCTCTCTTCCCTCTCTTGTTTGATCAACCGAAATGGGTCAAGGAAAGAGGAATTTAGTTGGCTTGGTTTGAAGTTTAAATCTTGATCCTAGCATGATTTTCATGCATGGAAATGAGAAGAAAACTCCCTTGATCATACCTCTATTATTGCCGAAATTTTCCATTAGATTTAGGGGTTTTCATGCCTTCGTTTTAATCATGATTGTGATTGAGGAACTGAGCTCAATAGATTATTCTAAGAGATTGTGTGTGATCAATTTTTGAAGATGAAGTCATATGCTTGTTTACCTATGAAATTCGAATAAATAAGGTGATAATTAGAAGTTTTTATCTTGATGATCTTGATGGATGAATTGATGTGGCGTTTCATGAATTTGAGTATTTAGAAGCATGTTTAAATGATGAATTGAAAACATGAATTTATCTTTCAATTTTGGTAAAAAATTTCGAAACATATATTTATGGCAAAATTTGTGATTTTTGTGATTTAAGTGTTGACTGTTAAATTGATGATAGAATGATGAAATTGAGTACGAATTGAAGTTATGTTTTAGAAGAATTGAAGAAATGAGTGGATTTGCTTGAAGAACCTAAAATTTCAAAACTTTAGAGGCCTTAGGAGTATGATTCTTGATGTTTTTGATCTTGATTTGTTAATTTGATGATGGATTATCGAAATTGAAATCATTTGATACAAAATAGAGCTTTGAATCGTTGGATTTAGAGCCCTATGGGAAAATCCCCAAAAATTTCGAAGAAAATAGCCTTGAATATATGATTTTTGACGTTTGACATTATTTGTCGAAATTGATCGAAGAATCGATCAATTGGAATTTCTCTAAGTATAATAGGATTTCGAATTTTTGAATTCGGATAAGTTTTGAGAAAAAAAAAATTGAAGGTTATCAAATTTTTTATTTGGGAATTTTTTTTTGTGACTTTGTATGGTTTAATTGATATTATATCTATGAAATTAGATTTATTTCTAGCATGATAGGACTTGTAATTTTCGAAATCAAGCATGTATAAGTGTATATATGAAAATTTCGAAACTTATGTGAATTTTGAGCTTGAAATGTGGAGTTCTCGATGTTATTTGATGCATGTAATGATTCCATGTTGAAAATTTTAAGCATGATAGCCTTTTGAATTTCTTGATTTGGAATTCATATGGGAAAGTTATAAAAAATCGGAGATTTCGCTAATTAAAAATCGAATTTCATGTTTTAAAGTAAACTTAGACGAGAATATGAGTTAATTAAGCTTAATTATGATTACCGAGCATGTTAGAACTTGAATCGGGAGAAAAAGAACCCTTATGCATAAAGAGTCATAAAAGTCGAAAGTTTTAAAGAATTAAGGTTAGGGTTTTTCCCGTCTCGATTGTCGAAAGTCGAAATTTATCAAGTAATGGTTGAATTGAATTTATTTTTAGTCAAATTTGAAAGTTTGAGAATTTTCTGAGCACGTGCACATTTTTCGAGAAAATGAAGTAACAATTTATTCTGAGAAATTTTGACTAAGGTCTTAGAAATCGAAACCGATTCTGTATTTGAATTCTTTGAATTATTTTAAAGAAAATGAAACCATTTTCATTCAAATTCAATAACTTTCATTTTTCAAGTGAAAAGTCGAGCAGTGTCGAGTCAGCACGAGTCTGTATTTGAGTCCTGATTGAATTTCTGAGTTTGAAATTGTGTTCGTATGATTTAATGCGATTTTCTAGAATCTTCTAGAATATTTTGAGAAGTTTGGAAAATTTTTCTTTTTCCGACTATTTATCGAAGTCAGTCGTTTACCATTTTTGTGTATGTCTGAGTTGTGATGTGATTGAGTGATTGTGACTAATTTGTGTTAAAAGTGATCAAGAATTAATCTCGTATTTTTCTGAAGTCATTTGACGTGTTGAATCGAGAAATGTGAAGTTTATGGAATGAATAGTAGTTTCTTGATTTTTGAAGATTGTTTAAGTTTTAATTTATCTGATGTTATCGAGTTAAGTAGTTAAGTTTGAGAAAGTCTGTCGGTTTAGTACCTGATTAGAGATAGAAATTGAATCCTTTTTCGTTCGAGTAAATTCGAGGAAAGTTAGAGAATCCGAGTCAAGTAGAAATCCGAAATCTAGCCTAAGGATTCTTTTCATTTTTCGAGAAAGTAGACTCGTCCTTATAAGATGTTATTCTTGAAGGAACGAGCGGAACTGAGAAGTAGGAGCGAGCAAGAGACAGAGGTACTATCTGCAGACATTTCTCAGAGTAACATAGTACTCAATGAACATATTTCTAAAACATGTAGGTTAGCAAGGATGGGATTGGTGCGGTGTGCTCGGTGGTATGTTAGTTGGTTTGAGTCGAGTCTCCTGTTTAAGCTTGCAGTTATGTGTCTCCATACATGTAACTGTTTAATTATTCCACTGCAATACTGATATTTTATTCGCATTCAGAAATTATACTCTGATGTTGGTACAATGAGCTGCTATGCTCGATATATTACTCTCTATATTTTATGATTTCGATTTGACATCAATAATTTATAAGTATTATAATTCGATTTGTGTACTTTAGGTTTGAAAGCATGCTTTATTTGTTATTGCTTTCACTTGATATTCCCTTGTGACAGAGCATGTTCCCTTGTGAGTCATGTTTATTTAGTTGTTCTATCTTCACTGTCCAATGGATTTTAGTCGTTCCTACACTCTAGAATTCGGGTTGTGACATTCCCTGCACTCAAAAGTAGATTCATCAAACATAAGATAGGGTGTTATACCCACAATTTTGGTGCTGGAATTGAAAAATCTGTAAGCCTTAATCTTCGCAGCATATCCTAAGAATATGCCTTTGACAATTTTAGGCTCGAAAGTTTTCAAGTGAGCTTTTCAATAAATATAGATATAACACTTAGATCCGAAAACACGAAGAAGAGAGATATTAGGCTTCCTATTTCTCCATAGTTTGTATGGAGTTTTCCCTTGTTTCTTCATCAGAAGGGAGCGGTTCTGTGTGTAGCACGTTGTGTTGACTGCCTCAGCTCAAAAAAGTTTTGGCAAGACTGAGCTTGTTAGCATGGACGTTGTTGCGTCCTTCAGCGTCCTCTCAGCCACTCCGTTCTACTATGGACTCCTTGCAGCTAAGGTCTGGTGAGTTATGCCATTCTTCCCGCAATACTCAATAATGGTCTCATTGAGGAACTCAGTTCCACGATTAGGATACAATGGATTTTCTTTGTTGGGTTGCAAGTCTATCCATCAGCTTAGGCAATTCTTCTCTTATCTCGTTCTTATGCGCCATGAATATCACCCAGGTGTATCTCGAATAGTCATCAGTGACTACAAGAGTGTATTCATTTCCAATTAAACTCTTGGGGGTGACCGGACCGAAAAGATCCATGTGGATCAATTGCAGAACACGATTCGTGGAGGGCATCAACTTATGACGGAATGACGCTCTAGCCAATTTTCCAAGTTGACATGCACTGCAAAGATGCGTTGAACTGTACTTCAAGTGTGGTATTCCATTTGCGTCGTTGTTGGCGAGCTAACTTGTTCATGGTTTTGAGGTTGAGGTGGTTAAGTCTTTTGTGGCATAGCCAGCTAATCTCTGAGCTACTTTCGGATACTAGGCACGTTTCTAGTCAGCTGCTTGACCAGTCTGTATAGTACACCCCACCTAATGAAAATCGTCTACCAAATAAGAAAATTTGCTTGGTCTTAACATCTTTCACCCTGCAACCCTGTGCATCAAACTTCATAGAAAAACCATTATCATAGAGTTGGCCTATGGAGAGCAGGTTATGCTTCAATCCATCGACTAAGAAAACATTTTTGATAGTCACTAAGTCGGTTTCGAATGAACCAAACCCTTTGGTTTTACCCTAGCAGTCGTCGCCAAAAGTAACAATCCCTCCATCTCGAAACTTGATATCTTTAAAAAGATTCTTTTGGTGTATCATGTGCTTAGAGCATCCGCTATCTAACACCCAGACTGATTTTGCAGTTCTTCTTTTCCTTAGTTTATCCTGATCCTGCAAAACACAAGAAGAACTTTAGGTACCAACACTTAGTTGGGTCCTAGCAGGTTAGTGACTTGAGTTTCTTTGAAGACTCGAACCGTATGATCAGTTCAAATCACTTTTCCTTCTTCATCCACGTAGACTACTGATTGAAATTGCCTGGGAGCTTGTGCAGTCCAATTCAATGGTGCATATCCTTGTCTTTAAGGAGCATGGTTTCGACTCAGCTGACTTGGTCGATTCCTTCGTGGTGAAAACTGTCTGGGAGATGACCCAAACTGTCTAGCTCCTTGAGCATACCCGTACTGTGGATAACTAAGACCATGATACTGATTACCATAGTTTCCAAATCCTTGATATGCTTGTTGATATTGATGTTGAGTTGGGAATGTCTTATTGTACAAGTTTGGATTGTCCCAGAATCTTTGCCTTTGTTGTTAATGCTGAGCTGTGTTATTTGGTCTACGCCTGGGCTGATTCTGCCTTGGCTGCAAAGGTCCTTCTTTTCTGTTTCCCCTTCCTCTGCAACCTCGGGGTCTAGATTTCATTGATAATTTGTTAGCTTCCTTAGAAATACCGGCTTTATCATTTTTAGGTTCATCTTCTAGAAACTTCTTGCCTTTATCAACACAAGAGTCTCAACATTCTGAGGAATTACTGGAGTCTTTAGAAATGTGACTACGACTGAGTCTGGTTGGACTTAAGGTATCTCAGTCGTGGCTGACTTGTCTTGACAAACTTCCCTTGCTGTGCTTCAGTGTCTGTCTCCGGGTTATATCCAAGACCTTAATACCCCGATCTTTTATAAATCTTTAAGTTCATATTAATTGAGCTTATCTGCCTTTGTGTGATAAAAATTTCCGAGAAAAGAATTTTTCTCGTGAAATTACTAAAATGCCCTTAAATGCCTTTACGTGATTTTAATCGTTTCGATTATCCGAATCAATTGTGTCATGAATTAATTGAGCATGATTATATGAGTTTGAGTTTGAGTGGGAATTTCGGAAAATTCTGAGAAGTTTTATTTTTGGATGAATAGTAACTTTTCTCAAGTTTTTGCTATTAATCGAGTTAATAAATAATTAAAAGTAATTAGAATCTTTTTGCCGAGTTTGGTAATTTTCCGAGTAGTGACACGTTTTATGACAAAATGACGTAGACTTTATTTCGAATAATTTTTATTAAGAGTTTAGAATTTTAAATCCGATTTCATATTCGAAGTCCTTGATTTATTTTAAGAAAAATAAAATTATTTTTCTTTAAATCTAATAACTTTTATTTTTAAGTCATAAACCGAGTAGAGTCGAGTTAGCATGAATTAATAACCGAGTCTTGAATAAGTTTCCGAGTAAACATTTGTGATTAAGTGAATTAATATGATTTTCTAGACTTTTTTTTGGAATATTTTATTATATTTGGAAAATTTTTCTTTTTCCATCTATTTATCGAAGTTGATCATTTACCTGTTTGTGAATGTTCGATTCTTGATTTGAAAGTTTGTTTGTGAATGATTTGTGATGTTAGAACCCGAGAATTAATCTCGTAATTTTCTAAGTTTGTTTAACTCGAGAAATTGAGAAAATGAGACGTGTGATGTGAATAGTGTTTTTTGATATTTATGAATTATTTAATTATTAAAATGTTTGGATATTATTGAGTAAAGTATCTGAGTCTGAGAGTCCGTTGGTTTAGTAATTAGATAGAACCGAGAAACCGAAAAAGATCGAGTTGGATAAGTCGAGATAAGTTAAGAAACCCGAATCAAGTAGAATTCCTTCAACCGAGCGTTTAGTTCATTACGTTTTCAAGTGAGTAGTCTCGCCCTTATAAGATGTTGTTCTTGAAGGAATGAGTGGGACCGAGAAGTGAAAGCAAGAGAAGAAAACAGCTTACCGACAAACCCCTCAGCAGTCATGTTGGCTTTTTAACCAAAACAAAGTGATGAATGTGATTATTATTATCATACTATGTGAGTTTTGAAATTAATTGACTTGCCATTTTATCTGAGTTTTGGTATGTTTAATCATCTACTTGAGTTATTATTATCCTGTGTGAGACAGGAACACACGTGTTGTTATTAATTGTTTGACATGATTGTGAGCCTTGCTTCGGTTAGGCCAGTCACTGTGTTTGAGAAGGAGGCCTATTTCTCGACACACGAGAATTATGTGGTAGATTGATTCATACCTTCTATTCAAATTATATATGTTGACTGCGCAGTCGTTTCTAGAAAAGAAAATGATTTTTGCATGCACAAGTTAAATGTTTTAAACTGTACTAATACTTGTTATGTAGTGGCAAGGCATGTTCAATTATATAGCTCTGCATGTTTTAAATTATTTTGGCATGTGTTCACTGAGTACAAAGTACTCAGCTCTGCATGTATTTCTAAACGTGCATGTTAGCATGGATGACGGTGGCGGAAGATGCTCGGCGGTGTGTTGTGTGTTTGGAGTCGAGTCTTCTTTTGGTTTAAGCTTGCAATTGCATATCTTCATATATGTAATTGTGGGATTTGAGAAGTTATTCCTCTGCATGATAAACAAACTTGTTTAATACTCTGACGTTGTGTCGATACAATGATCTTGATGCTCGAAACTATTTTCCGTATCCCCTTTTATTCTACTTGGATTGTGATGCTTCAATTGCTTTCGACACTTGAATTATTTATTAATGCTCGTTCATTTGAGATTAGAATTGAAAGCATGTTCTATTTGTTATTGCTTTTAATCTATATTCCCTTGTTCCCCAGCATGATCCCTTGTAGAGTTATATTTTATATTCGAGGTTTCTCCTCACCGTCCAATGGATTTTAGTCGTCTTTACACATCCCGAAAATGGGTTGTGACATAGTGGTATCAGAGCAGCTCGCCTGCTCTTAAGCTTAAACTTTCTTGTGAGTGGAGACTAGATTCGATTTCCTAGACTTTTTTGAGTCAGTAACACACCGAGCATTACCCATCTCATTCGTCAACCTGGTACGAATATTTTCAAAAGTTTTATAAGTTTTAAAAATTTAAATTGAGTTATTCAGTTTGCTATTTGCGCTTGTCTATAGATAAAAGCTTGGTAAGTAGCTTAAATAACTAGATTTCTTTAGAATGCCTTCCCTAATTCTGTATTTTGTGTGGAAATCGAAAAGGATGGAATGTTTATGCAAACGTTTTTGTGAAATGGAATTGCCAAGTATCCTGAGTAATAAAACCTCATTGGGAAGCAAAAACGAGTATGTGGAGTTGGGAAATTCAAATGTGTTGATTAACTGTTTAAGTGTGCTTAACCCAATTAAACTCGTATAGGATGGACGATGAGAGCAACCGAGCGATGATGTAGGAGTACTTGCATATTAGGAAGTCATATCATGAGACGATTGCTGAATTTCTAGCGCAGTACCATAAGATTTGGGAGACAGTGAAGTATCTCGATATTAGTGCACTCGACAAAATGATTCATCTGATTCAAGCTCTTTCTCGAGAGTGGCGTGACTGGGCAGCATCGCTAGTACCGAGGTTCATTAGACGCCAGTACCTAGGTGTCTATCTTTATGGCAACTACAATACATTCATCTCTACCATCTCTGGTCAGTTCATTGAGTACGGTGCTCCGCCTCCCGGACCGTTTGACTCTGTTCTTCCAACCGAGCCGAACAACTTTATTCTTGAGCCTCAGCCTCAGCCTCAGTCTCCTCTTCGAAGCCGAGAGCCTCTTTTCAATACCACCCTTACTCGGGAGCTGTACTTCCTATCCGCTCTTTAGACCCCTTTGCTTCGTCTAGCTCAGCAGCGACTCAGCTAGCAGGTTCGTACGACTCTTTTAGGGTTTTGCCTCCTTCGCACGACCAGCTAAAGGAATTCATGTGCCGAGACCGCACTCCCTCTCCAGTACAGCCCGTAGCCGAGCCTTCTAGGCCGACGCGTGCCGGTGATAGCGACGACGATGAGTTCTTTGAGGATCCTGCAGCCGATGCCACAGTGGGCAAGGGTTACCTCCAGGCTTTGCCGAGCGACCACTTCTCCATTCCTTACCCGTCTTTCTAGACCCCGACAGTTAGACCCGACTAGGGACGTAAGCTAGAGCTTGACGGTGCAAATGATGTGTCAGTGTACCCTCATTGCGTGAGTAGTCCTGAGAGTCCCCCGTAGGACGAGTTTGAGTTGGAGGATGTCAATGCCCGCTTTGAGGACGAGCAGACCGTAGACATGACCGACGTGTGAGAAGTTCCCTGACACACCTACGGTGACTTCCTAGAGACGTTAGTAGCAGCAGAGGGTCAGGATGGCGAGGAGGAAGAGGAGGATCCCAAGGAGGATCCAGAGGAGAATCCAAAGGAGGACCCTGAGGAGCAACGTGGAGAAGACAACCCGAGTAGTGACGACCCTCATGCTTAGGTCCAATTCTAGGATGTTGTGGAAAATCCCAAACAATATTTACTTTTCTATCGAGAGTTGAACTTTTTTTTATTTTCTGTTGTGATGTAAATTATATGACTTGTTGCTTAGATAGTTGATAGAATATGACGCAAAGTAGTAACTCGTGTCTTGTTCATTTCCTTTTGAGATGTAGAATGTTTTGTAGACGTGTAGGGAATTTTTCTGATGTGAATATTTATCCCTTATTTTTGGTATAAGTTTTCAAAAGAGGTTATCGTTCTGATGATATGAAAAGAAGTCATTAGGATGTTAAAAATCAACTTTGAATCTCCTAATTGTTTTGAAAATTGTATGTCTTTGAGATATGAGTAGAAGAGTCGAGTTATTAAATGAAGTATTTTCCAGATTAATTGAGATGTGAAATTTTAAGTGATTATATATGTTGTGTTCGATTGAATATATGAAAAATTATTGAGAATGATGTTTTTTGATGGGTTGAAATTGATGATATTGTTGAAAATGCATGCAATTACTTGAATAATTATGTTGATTTAAATTAAGAACTATTTTATTTGCAAATCGCATGACTTATCTGAGGAAAATTCTTCCCTAAATGCGTGATAAGTATCGATTGAGAATTGTGTTTCCTCTTAAGAGGAGAAGTGTTCGAAAGTCGAGAAAATTTCTGAGTAAGTTTGCCGAATTTCCTAATTTTTAGCATTTCTTTTAGAATGCTGCCAAGAAGAAGAAACGAGATAGTCGAGCAAAATAATGAAGAAGAGCAACGGGACTAGACCTCGCCTCCTCAAAACGAACGTCGAATCAAAGAGCTTTTTCTTTGACAAAACCCACCGACTTTCGATGGTAAAGGCAGTCTTGCAGATTCCGAGGACTAGATTCGTTCTCTGGAGCAAATTTTTCATTTTCTTCATTGTGGAGATCGCGAACGACTAGAATGCATGACGTATCAACTCAAAGGTTCGGCCAACTATTGGTGGGAAGCCCGACAGAGGACGTATACTCCCGAAGAATGTGAGAATTTGACGTGGGAACAATTCAAGGATGCCCTGTATGAGAAGTACGTGCCCAGGAGCTATCGGAAGCAGAAAGCAAACGAATTTGTGAACCTGAGACAAGAAAAAAAGACTGTAGCAGAATACGACCGAGAATTTTGTGAATATGCTCGTTTTGTGAATACGACCGAGAATTTTGTGAATACGGGAAGATGTGTGAGCTTTTCTGAGCAGGTTTAAGGCAAGACATTTGCGTAGTTTTTGCAAGTCAGAGCGGTCTGACTTATGGTGAAGCCCTTAACCGAGCCCTCGACATGGAGTTGGCAATGCAGCCAGAGAAAGGATCGCTCTCTTCAGTGACCCCTCAATATCAAAACTAGATGACGACAGCTGTTACCCCTCAATCTTCCCAGCACGGCTTAATCACGAAAAGAAAAGAAAAATGGAGTGATAGAAACCATCCGAGCAAGAAACCGTGGCAAGGAAGAGGACAACAGCAACAACAAGCTCATAAAGCGAAACCCCAGCAAGGCAATCAGAATAGCGCATCTTTTGAACCCTTAGGACTCCCCCCGTGTTCGAAATGTGACAGGATGCATCAAGGCATCTGCAAAGCAGGTGGCAACGTCTGTTATACTTGTGGACAACCTGGTCATTTCTTAAACCAGTGCCCAAGTAAACAGCAATGAACGAGCGGTGGAAGACCGAATCAATACCCGTCTTCACAGATGAGAGCTATACACGGAGCCCCGCATCCAAAGCAACCCCATGGTCAGCACAAGCCGCAGCCGCAGAAGCAGCAGCCCCCGCAGCAGGTGCCGCTGCACTACCAGAGGGTTTTCGCAATTGAGCAGAAAGCTGGCGTCAAGGACCAAGGAAATCTCACAGGTATGGAAAAGCTTAAAGGTATGCCCATTATCGCTTTATTTGATACTGGTGCATCGCATTCCTTTATAGCTAGTGCGTGTGTAGAAACCCTTGGCTTAGATATAGAAAATTTGAACCAGGAGCTTAGAGTCTTTACCCCTTTAGGTAGATCTGCATTAGTGTCGCGTGTTTGTTCGAATTTAGAATTTGAGTTCAAAAATCGTACGTTATCTGCAAAATCCCTAAATCTAATCTAGATATGGAATGTGGATTAATCTTTGAAATGGATTGGTTAACCAAAAATTTCACGATGATCCAATGTGACCAGAGGCAGATTACGTTTCAACCTCCTAGAAAAGAGCCGACCATAGTGCATGGAGTTGAGAGAAGAACGAGGAAGAGTATGCCAATTATTTCGGCTATGAAAGCAAAGAAGTTGATGAGGAAAAATGATACGCAAGTGTATCTGATTTACCTGAATAAGAATGAGAAGCAAGAGCTGAATATGAGCAAGATAGCGAAGCCGATGACGAGTCTGTTGAAGAAAGAATCCAAGTATAGATGGATAGAAGAATATGAGCAAGGATTCCAAGAGCTCAAGTCAAGATTGACGACGGCCCCAGTGTTAGTCCTTTCTAAAGCAGAAAAGGACTATGTCATTTTTATAGACGCATCATCCAAAGGTTTGGGATGTGTATTAATACAAAATGAAAAGGTGATAGCATATGCTTCAAGATAACTTAAACCTCACGAGAAGATGTATTCGACACACGATTTAGAATTGGCTGCAGTAGTACATGCTCTCAAAAATTGGAGACATCATCTTTATGGAGCCAAATGCGAAATCTTTTCAGATCACAAAAGTCTGAAGTATTTCTTCAAGTAGAAGGAGTTAAACATGAGACAAATACGATGACTTTCATTGGTAAAAGATTACGACTGCAAAATTTCTTATCACCCTGGAAAAGCCAATGTTGTAGCCGATGCGTTGAGCAGAAAGGAGAATTCGGAGTTAGGATTTCTCCTATCTGATGAGAAGAAGTTGACTGAAGAATTTGGAAGAATGAGATTCAAAGTAATTCAACCCCTGATGTCGATGAAGCAAGTTATTGCATCTCTAGTAGTGGAGCCCAACCTTAAAACCCGTATCGTAGATGGCCAAAGAAAAGACGAGAAGTTGGAAAACTTAAGGCTTAAAGTCAGAAAAGAAGGAGTTGAATATTTAGAGAGTCAAATGTCAATGCCTTGTTGTTCCGTGGTAGACTATGTGTACCAAAAGATAAAGAGCTAAAGAACGAGATCAGGAGTGAAGCCCATGATACCCCGTATACCGCCCATCCCGGCAGTACGAAGATGTACCAAGTTTGAAGCAGCAATTTTGGTGGGCAGGAATGAAGAAAGACGTGGCCTTATTTGTGGAAAAATGTTTAGCTTGCCAGCAAATGAAATCTTTACATCAAAGACCTTTTGGACCTCTCCAACCGTTACCAGTCCTGACGTGGAAGTGGGATGACATTAATATGGATTTTGTGACAGGTTTTCCAAACACAAATAAGGGAAATACATCCATATGGGTGATTGTGGATCGATTGCCAAAGTCCGCTTATTTCATACCTATTTCTATTACCTATGGATCAAATAAGTTGGCTCAGATTTATGTTAAGGAGATTGTGCGATTGCATGGAATTCCTAAGACGATCACCTCTGATTGGGACAAAGTAGGTAAGAGAAAAGTAATAGGACCCGAAGCTATCAAGGAGATGATTGAATCTGTCCGTCAGATTCGTGAGTAGATCAAGGAAGCTCAGAGTCGGCAGAAATCATACGCCGACCCAAGATCAGAAATAGAGTTCGAGATAGGAAGTAAAGTCTTTTTGAAAGTATCTCCTTCGAGAGGAATAGATCGATATGGAGTTAAAGGAAAGCTAAAGCCTAGATTTATAGTACCGTACGAAATCCTGGAAAGGATTAGAGTCGTATCGTATAGGTTAGCTTTGCCGTCGAGTTTCGGAAATTCGCATAACGTGTTTCACGTATTGCAGTTACGTAAGTATGTGTTCAATCCAAAGCACATGATTTGCCAAGAGGATGTAACTCTTAAGCCCGACTTTGAGTTACGAGGAAAGACCCGAGGAAATTCTGGATTGTAAGATCCAGCAGCTTAGAACGAAATTGATTCCCTTAGTTAAAATTAGGTGACGACACCACGATCTTGAAGAAGCTACGTGGGAACTAGAGGATAAGATGAAAGAAAGGTTTCCACATAGATCAATTGCATAACACGATCTGTGGAGGGCATCAACTTATGACGGAATGATGCTCTAGCCAATTTTCCAAGTTGACATGCACTGCAAAGATGTGTTGAACTGTACTTCAAGTGTGGTATTCCATTTGGGTGATGTTGGCGAGCTAACTTGTTCATGGTTTTGAAGTTGAGGTGGTTAAGTCTTTTGTGGCATAGCCAGCTAATCTCCGAGCTACTTTTGGATACTAGGCACGTTTCTGGTGAATTGCTTGACCAGTCTGTATAGTACACCCCACCTAATGAAAATCTTCTAGCAAATAAGAGAATTTGCTTGGTCTTGACATCTTTCACCCTGCAACCCTGTGCATCAAACTTCATAGAAAAACCATTATCACAGAGTTGGCCTATGGAAAACAGGTTATGCTTCAATCCATCGACTAAGAAAACATTTTTGATAGTCACTAAGCCGGTTTCGAATTGTAATACCCCGAACTTTTATAAGTCTCTGAATGCATTCTAAATGCGTTTATATGTTTAAATAAAGAGTCTTGAGTGATAAAAAAATTTGAAGAAAAAGCAATTTTCTTGAAAATGACCAAAATGCCCTTATGTGCTTGAATGTGATTTTTCTTGTTTCAATTATTCGAAATGAGTATATGATGCATTGATTGAGCTTTATTATATGAGTTTGAGTATGAGGATGAATTTCGGAGAATTCTGAGAACTTTCACTTTTGACGATTAGTGCCGATAAGTCGAGAAATCACTAATCACTGATGAACTCCGAATTTAACCTAATTAGTATCTTTAGAACCTAGAATTAATTCTAAGACTTCTGACATATGTTAGAAATTTTTCTGAGATCACATGAGATATTTTTAAAAATTATTCCTTAACGGTTTAATTAACCGATTGATTTTAAAGGTTTTCTTTGTTACTTGGAATTTTGACTTAAAAATTAGATATTCGGATTCTTTGATTAATTTCGTGAGATATGAGATAGAGTTGAGGTGTTTTCGATGTCGAAAATGAGTTGAGGAGGGTTTTTAGCCGTTTTCAGTGTTAACGGAAAAACACGAATACATTCTACCGGAAAACTTTTTCATCCGGAGAAAAATATACCAGTTAAAAGTGAGATATTTTTCTTATCTCTCTCCCTCTCTCTCATAGCCGACATGCCTCTCTCTCTCTCCCTAATTTTATTCCCTTCTTAATTATATTCCTTACCTATCCACCTATTTTCAAAACCTAGAGGAATATCATCATGAGATACAATTTATCTAACCATTTCATTACTTCTTAGTTAAGAAAATATCAAGCAATTTCACTCATCTCTCTCACTCCACCGTATGCAACAAGAAGAAGAAGAAGAAATTTTCTCTCTTCTCTCTCTCTCTCAACCGTATGCACACACACACATACTAGAAGAAAAACTCCATTGAACTTAAATTCTCAAGCATTCAAGCTCCAAGATCATCATCATCTTCATTCCTCAAACCCTAATCCAGAAGGTAATCTAGTTCTTCAAGTTTTGAGCACAATTCAAAATCAAAATCATCTCCCTCTTATTTTCTAAAATTTTCGGCATCTATGCCCTAAATGAGATGATTAATTCTTGTTTTAATTTTTCTTGAGGTTTAAAGATGAAATCCTCCATGGAAAATTCAAGCTAGTGTTTGAAGCTCATCATTTTCCCTTCACCATCGATCCAAGCATCATCACGAAGAGGAGTTTGATTTATTTTCTCTAAGTAGGTTAATTCATTTGATTTATTGTATATATGTAATCCATATATAAGCCCTAAATAAAGAAAAAATATGCATGTTTAAATATTGCTTAGGCAAACCTAGGGCATGTGATGGTGAAAATCGATGATAATGATGTGAGGATATTATGAAGAGAACAAACCCTAGGAAATTATCTAGGAATTAAGAGGAAAAGAAAAATAATAACCCTATAAAATTTGATAGGACCGAAAATGATGAAAAAACAGAAAGAAAAATAATTTATGTGAGTTCTTGATGATTTCTTGTTTAAATGTGTTTATGATGATGGAATAAATGATTTCTATGCATGAGGAATTGAGATAAAACATGTTTGCCCTAATTTTGGTGAAACCGAAAATAGGGGTAAATTTTAGAGATATTTGATTTGATTTGTTGTTGATGATTTGAGTATGTTATGAGCATGCTATGAGTATGAGATTATGATTGAGTAAATGATTTAAATTATTTTGCTAGATTTCTTGAAGAAATCGAAGCATATATGTGTGTAGAAAGAAATATGATTTTTGATGATTTTGATGTTATGGATGATATGAATGTGTTTATGTTGATATTAGAGTATTAGATGTTAAGGAAAAATTAAGAGATGAAGAAAATAGAATTTTAGGAATAAAAGTATGCAAAAAAAAAAAAAAAAAAAAAGAGTTGGAATGCCTAGTGTGTGTTCTAGGTGTTCTTGGTAAAGGGCATGAAGATTTAAAGATTAATTAAATTAACTATAAAATAAATTAATTAATTATTAAATTAATAAAAAATTAAAAATAAACAGAAAAATTAATAATTTGATTATTGAGCTAAGCATTGAGTAAAACAAACAAAATATTTCTTTGTTAAGGAGTAATTAATTAGGAAGAGAAATTATTATAGAAATTTAAAAAGAGAAATAATACTACTTGTTGTGAAATGAAAGGAGAAATTAAAATTAGAAAAGGAAATAAAAAGGAGTAGAAAATTTAAAGATGAGTCAGTCGAAGATGAGTTCGTTTAGTCGAACAGGTTATAAGAACAAATTAATCTTAAGAGAAATAAATTATTTTAAAGAATAAAATATTCGTAGAGTCGAGCATAAGAGTTTGATAAAGAGTTTAATCGAGTTTGAGTTCGTTTACTTGTTTTAATTGTGAGATTAATCAAGAGTTTAAAAATAAAATAAAAATAATAGAAATAGAAACAAATAACTACCTCTACGGCGAGTGCAATGCGTTCATTGCTACCATCTCCGGGTAGTTTATCCAGTACAGTGCCCCACCACCAGGACCGTACGACGTCGACCTCCCTGCCGTGCCGAACGGTTTTGCCCTCAGTGCCCCGCCTTTGCTCCATGACGGACCAGCTCCTCCACGTGTCCCTTCACCGCCCGTTCTAAGCCAAAGCCCCGAGCCGCCTACCAGGACTACCCGTACTCGGGAGGTGTGCTTCCTATCTGTGCGTTTGACCCCTTTGTTTCGTCTAAGCTTGACCGCCCCTCAGTCAAACGGTTTTCAAAAGCCTATCAGAGTCTTGCCCCCTTCGCATGATCATCTTGAAGAATTCATGCGCCGCAACCATACACCCTCTCTGGTTCAGCCCCTAGCTGAGCCCTCTAGGCCGACCCACACCGGCGACGGTGATGACGATGAGTTTTTCGAGGATCCGGCAGCCAATGCTACAGTGGGCAGCGGATACCTCCAATCTTTGCTGAATGACTATTTCTCTGCTCCGCATACATTTGCTCCGACCCCAGTAGTGAGGCCCGAACAGGAACGTGAGCCAGAGTTTGGCGCTTCAGCCAATGTGGCATCTTACCTCCGCCGTGACGAGAGTAACCCCGAGACTCCCTCGTGGGACGAGTCAGAATTGGAGGACGTCAATGCTCGATTTGAGGACGAGGACACTGGAGACATGACCAATCCGTGGGGAGCTGTCAACTATACTCTCCACGACTTTGAGGAGGAGTTAAGGGCGGCCGAGCGTGAGCGCTTCGCCATCATCAATGGAGACGCAGAGGAGGAGGAGGATCCCGAAGAGGATCTAGAGGAGGAGGATCCTGAGAAGGACCCCGATGAGAAGCAGCGTGATGATTATGATCCGAGTAAGGACGATTCCGATGTTTAGGGTCAGTTCAAGGAAGTTGTAGAAATCTCGAACAATATTTACTTTTCTGTCTAAGAGTTGAACTCTTTTTATTTTTCTGCAGTGATGTAATACCCCGAGCTTTTATAAGTCCTTGAGTGCGTTTTAAATGCGTTCCTATACTTAATTAACGTGCCTTGAGTGATGAAATTTTTCAAGGAAGAAATTTTCTTGAAAATGACCAAAATGCCCTTGTGTGTTTAAATGTGATTTTTCTCGTTTCAATTATTCGAATCGAGTATGTGATGTATTAATTGAGTTTGTTTATATGAGTTTGAGCATGAGTATGACTTTCGGAGAATTTCGAGAACTTTTACTTTTCAGTGAATTGTAACGAAAACCGAGAAAACACTATTCACCGACGAACTCAAAATTTAACCTAATTAGTGTCTTTTGAATCTAGATTTAATCCTAAGACCCCTGAGATATGTTAGAAGCTTATCCGAGATCATATGAGAGAATTCTAAGAATTTAGTTCTTAACGGATTAATTAGCCGAGCAATTTTAGGTTTTTCATCGTTACTTGGAATTTTAACCTAAAAATTAGATATTCAGAATCCTTGATTTATTTCGTGGGATATGAGATAGAGTTGAGGTGTTTTCAATGTCGGAAATGAGTAAAGGAGAGTTTATAGCCGTTTTCAGTATAAACGGAATAATACAGACATATTCTACAGGAAAACTTTTTCATCCGGGGAAAATTATATCAGATAAAAAAAAGGAATCTCTCTCCTTCTCTCTCCCTCTCACACCGACATGCTTACTATAATGCCCCGTAAAATCCTTGCGTACTGATATTTAAAGTTAACCAAATAGATGGCTTTGCACGCCTAAGTTTACAATTTCTTAATTCTACAAGCTAACGGTCGAACCCGTTAATAAAAATAAATTATAGAAGTCGGCTAGACGACTATCGTATTAGGGGTTAGCACGTACGAAAAGTTTAGTTTGTAAATTCGGAAAGGAAAATTGTCTAATTTTTACGTTTACAAAATCGCAAGTACGAACACGTTGAGAAAATTTGTTTTTACGTTTTTCCGGACGGAACTCGGACTTGTCGTCCCGAGTTTTTGTCAAAATAAATTTTATAAATTTATTTTCTAATTAAGATATACGTTAGAATTTATAAGTCAAATCGAATCGCAACGATTTTTGCACCGAACAACGTTTTTCGTCGTTCGTTTTTTTTCCGTAACGTCGGATCATGCCGGAAAAACCCGTAAAACCTTCAAAAAAAATCTGCATGCAGCCGTGCCACCTCATTCCTTTAGGTGGAAGCTTTCATGTTAACCATGCTTAATTTAATGACACCTAAACCTACCTATATGCATGGTCAACACTAATCATCCCACAACTTGAACAAACCTTTTTCCATCACTCTCTCTCTCTCCCTATCTCTCGGCCACTCTCTCCCTCTCTCCCTCAACTTCATCTTCTTCATCTCCTCATTCCACCATTGAAGAACACTCTTAAGAGCTTGAAGAACTCACACAAACCATCCATCCATCCATTCAATTCCATACCTTCCTTCATTAAAACTTAAGGTAATTTCATCCTCTACAATCCTATCCATTTAGTTTCTTTTGTTTTCTTCTTCTCCTTGTTCGATTTTTTTTAGGAGTTGGAATGGAAGAATTGATCTTGAAATAGTGTAATTAGATATACTAGATATGATATTTATGGATTGAAAATGATCAAAAATAAGAAACCTAACTTTTGTGTGAATGCAGAATTTTTTTGGAAAATTGTAGGATTTTTGTTTTTCTTCTTTTGTTTGTAAATTCATGCTTAGTAAAGGTTTAATTAGTGTATGAGATGAAAAGGGATTGAAAGCCCCATGTTATTATGAAATTTAGTTAGGGTTTGAAGTATGAAATTAGGGGTTTTTGCATGTTAGTTGTTTTTGGAATTGCAAGTGAATAATTAGTGATATAAGAGCATGTTTAGTATATAAATGTTATTAATTTAAAAAGAAAAATCATCCCATAAACATATGTTCAAAACCAGAAATTTTAAAGTAGTTAGGAGTTTTCCACATGATCATTTAAAGTGATGATTTGTTAGGTGATTATTGTTACAAATCATGTTAATTGATAATAGGAATTAATTGGAAATTTTCTAAAGATGTTTAATGGAATGTAAGAGACAAGGATCACTATATAATCTGAGTTATAAAGATGTTAAGACATGTTAGCATGCATGAAAACGATTCCTATTAGACGTAGATTAACGTCGTAAAACTTGAACGAAAACCGACGACTTTTAAAGATCGCGTAAGAGGCGAATATCTAGTTGTAACTAATAATCGGGAAGTCGGATGAAAATTTTAAATTGATATTATTGTTTATATTGAAATTTGGAACATCTTTCTAGTTGACATCGTAAGCATCCGAGTTCATATAATATGGGTTAAAGTGATAATCGGGAACTAGAAAATGTTTGGAATTTCTTTGTTGGTATAGTAATTGATAGTTGAAATCCGACGTTAGAACGTCGTGCCTTTGAGTAAGTGAGAAGGAGTTTGTCACGTACGGTGGTACGTGATAACTGCCTTGAGAGTTCAGTTTCTAAAAAAGTTGAGTACGAGGATTTAAAACGAACCTAAAACGTTATACGGCAAACTTATCAATAAGCTAGGGTTTCACGGCAGTTTTGCGACCCCTGCCGGAAACTGTAATAACTTCCGGCTCGTTTATCGGATTTGTGATCCGTAAATTGGAGAAGAAACTAGACTTCCTAAGCTTTCTAGTGGTATAGGGATCACCCCCTGTTTCCAAGTCCTCTGTTCTGGACAGCCTCCAGAGTTACTGGACTGTGCAGTAGAAATTTCAGTTTCTTGTTTTCTAAGTTGTTTAGTTCACAACTTAGTTTCTTTTGATCGTTTAAGCCATCTTATCTAACGGATACCTTCTATCTGACCCTAGAGTCAAGGACCAGACCTTTAATGATGAAAACCAGTCGAGATCGTATCTTATATCTTATCTTTTCTTTAAAGAAGTAATGAACGAGAAATATTCATAAGTCGTAAAGTGAGCTATAAATGAAAATCGCCTAAGTTGGTTCTTTCCAACTTAGTTTCTTATAATCTTTAAAGTCATTTTAAGACATCGACAACCTTCTCTTCTGACCCGAGAGTCGAGTATGAAATCTTCCGAGTTCTAAACAAGATTAGTACGAGTCTCGTTTCCCGTTTTAGTAAAACGAACCTAGTAAGCGTGCAAATGCCAAAAGAATAAAATAGCTAAATCTCTCTTCGATTATCTTTCTTCGAGTATCTTTTACGAACCGCTTTTAAGTATGTTCTTTTTACAATGAAGGAGGAAGCCAACTGTAAAGAAAGGACGAAAGATCCGAAGTTGGACGCTTTTACGTATAAGTTCTGTATTTACAAGGTGGGCTTTTATCTATATCAAATAAAATGTGGGTTTTTCCACAACTCGAAAGTATTATTTATTGCTTTGATATCTGTGTTTTCAAAGTGATAATATGGCATAAACTGTTTCAACTATTTTATGTGAGTTCTCTTGTACCTATCTGAGTTAACATTCGTGTTTTCCAGATTTCTGAGTTAACCTTCGGGTTTTCCAGACTTTTAGAGTTAGTCTATTTTTAGATTAACTAACGATCGGCTCTGAGTTAGCTGCTAAGTGCTTTCCAGAGTTAGTGCACTTTGTAACCTGTGGTGTATGTGATATCTTGTTGAGGGGTACCAGCCACGGTGAATTAGTAGTGGTCAAGATTGAACATAGCATACCTAAAAATACTTGGCCAAGTGATTTATGAGAAAAAGTCAGAAAATGTTTAGTAGACACGGATTCTTTCAATAAAACCCCGTGTGCTACGCTTATGATATGCCATAATTATCTATATTTATAAGTATGTTTTCGGCATTGTGCCCACTAAGTACGTTTGTACTTAGCCCTGCATTGCTTTCTAAATGTGCAGGTTGAAGCGACGGTGAGCGGCGACGGTTGGTGTTGAGTTAGAAGATAGGATGATTAGTAGAACCCTTTCCGCTGCCAAACTTTGATTTCCTTTTGAGATGTACTTTGAAACAATATTCAGTAGTCTACGTCTGTACATATGAACTTAGGTTCTTTTGTACTCTTGTCGAGTAATCCTTAGGGATTAACTCTTCCTCATTCATATTAAAGTCTTGTTCATAGTCTATCGATGTTTATCATGTATGTTTAGTCAGTTAGCCCCTTTCTTCCCCGCTTCTTTAATCCAACCCCAGTCGCACCCTGGCTTCTGCCGTCCCTCGGGATTTGGGGGCGTGACAGAGTGGTATCAGAGCAGTGTTCGTTTTCTGCTCTGTTTCTGAGTCATTCCTTCTAGTATAAGTTATTCTTTTAAGTGATACTACAGAGTGGTATCAGAGCAGTGTTCGTTTTCTGCTCTGCTTATGAGTCATTCCTTCTAGTATGAGTTAATGTGAGTCATTCTTTCAAGTACGAGTCATTCTTTGAAGTAATATCATAAAGTGGTATTTTTATACAAGTCTTTTTTCGAGAAGTAATATAGAGTATTCGTTCGTACTCTATATCGAGTCTTCTTTCAAGTCATGAGACATGGTATTTGTATATACTCTGGATCAGAGTCATCTTTCCAAGTATGAGATAAGAGTTAGACTATGATGTTAAGATTGAGAATGTAGAAGTCAACCCAACCGCCCGCTACGTCGACTCAACAAGGAGAAATGAAAGAATTTTATGAGGAGATTTCTTTTAAATAAGAAAAGTTATGAGCAAGTATTCAGTGAAAATGTGAAAACGAGTATGAGTTTTGTTTTAAGAATGAGAATTTTACAGAAGTATAATCTTTATACTTACATGATTATGCGATAGTACAAGTACTATCTTATGTGAAAATATGTGCGCAATGATTTTTCTTTTTATGAAAAAGTATGCGGATACAAGAATATAGACGGATTTTAAGGGAACTTTCCCGGTTCAATGAGAACATAGACGTGAAACTTAAGAGCTTTCCGGTTCTTCGAGAACTTAGACATTTTTTAAGAAACGTTGTTCCGAAATGATTTCGAAAGGAGATCCCTAACGCGAGAAGGACTCCCTCAGATGAATGTCACGTGCGCTTAGTGACATAAATAAAGATTCGGCAAAGTCGAACTTGTCGTCTAAGAATTTCCTGCGAGGAAAAGAAATAAAATGAATAAAAATAATTCGATAAATCGTGTTAGTGAAAGAAGGGAGCGATTAGACGTTCGAGAAGCTATCGGCTTCGAGTTAAGAAAGATATGAACAAGACGATAACTGGAACTTAGTTTTCCAGGAAGTTTTTCTTAAGTTATAATTCTTTTTCTTTTTATGGAATTAAATTCCATATCTCGTCTTAAGCGACGACTACGATTAGTACGAATATCAAGAGTCGTAAACGACAAATTTTTTTTTGGGAACGGATGTTACTTTTGAATAAGTAACATGAACGAAGTAAAAATACTTTGTTTTAATAAGTGAAAACCGTTAAGAGTTAGTGAGTTAAGAAATAAAAGAAGTAGAAGAATTAAAAAGAGTAATAATATGGTGAAACAAAAAGAATAAAAAAAAAAAATCTTTTGGGAATGTATAAATATATATATATATATGATGTTGAGTGCAATTTCTTGAATTGCTAGAAGTCTTAATAAGTGGTCGACTTAAGTGGTAATGTTACAATTGAATAAGGGTTATTCATTTGTAATTTATGTTTTCGTTAAGATAAGTTGTTTTTCCTACTTGTTACTGATCCGTCTTACCTTAAAACTTTGTAGGATGACTTCCAGTAGTAGCACGGCTTCAGACTCAGTCCCCGCCATAGCGTACTTGGGCAGATCAGTTATTAGATAGGTATAGAGATTATGAGGCAAACCCGAGACATGACGTGGGACAGAGGATCAGTTACTTCTCGTCAGCTTATTATTCAGTCCGGCATACTATTCCAGCGAGTCAGGCTATACTTGACTTAGTTAGACACTTACCGGACGAGTGGCGCGGATGGGCGCACCGTGCAGCTTGGTACTACTTGGGGATTATCGGCAACGACACGGAGCCGACTGGCAACTATGCTGGATTTGCCTTGTGTGTGCACAGACGTTTCTTTGAGAGCAGGTATATGCTTTCCCTTCCTTTAGTGCCACACATCCCCTACAGTCACTTTCCAGCCGGGACGGAGATTGAGGAGCTTGACGTAGACCCGGATATGTTAGAGTTGTTAGAGTTGCCACCTGACAATGTACTAGAGGAGCCTGAGGCTGTGTTAGAGCGTCCAGAGGAGGACGAGGAGACTGTTTCTGAGGCACCTACACCCACCGTGTTTACACTCGACGACGGTTCTACTTTGAGAGTGGACCAGCCACTCGAACTGGTTTATGGTTCGGAGACCGAGGAGGAGGATCCGGAAGAGGATTCGGAAGAGGATCCGGAGGAGGACCCAGAGGAGGGATGTTAGGATTTTGCAGACCTTGAAGTAGTTTTGGTTTCTTCTGCAGTTTAGTTAGGTAGTGTTTCATAGCCATGAGCAAATATCAGTAGTAGTGATAGCTTTTGTCCTGTATAGAGTCGGATCAGTAACTAGTTAGTTTTGAAGTACCCTAGCGGATACGAAATTTTTATGAATCATTTCCGTTCTAGTACTCTAGTAGATGCGGAGTGCAGTTTGTTAGTGCACCCAGTAAATAGTAGGCAGTCAGCCTAGTTTAGACTAATAGTAGTCTGACCTTTTTGTATAAGTCCTCGTTGGAGGCAAAAGTAATATTCTTTTTGGATGTATATATATATGACCCGTAAAGAGGGTTCTTAATAAAAAAAAAATTATTATGAATCGAATAATAAAAAGATTAGAATGTTAAAATGAACTAGTATAATGAAGAAATGAGCTTAACCCGAAGGTTAAAAGATTAATAAAAGATATCAAGCTAAGTCCGATATGTTGTTCCATGAATTTAATTAAGTCAAGAACGGGCTAGTAAGTGCTAAGCGTGATCAACAGAAGGAAACTAATGAGAGTTTTCAATTCTCCTTTAGACTAAAGAAAATGCCGCCAAGAAATATAAACAATAGGAGAGGTCGAAGACCTGGAAGGCCAAGAGGACCTAGTAGACGTCAGCCAGGAAATGACCAAGGATAGGAACATGAACAGAATACCACTCCATCCCCATCTCCACCCCCGTCACCATCACCACCACCTCCACCACAACCCCGTAGAGATATTGAGGATCTTTTCCTCAAAAGGAACCCTCCAATGTTTAATGGAACTGGAAGCCCTAGCGATGCTGAGCTATAGGTGAGGTCGACTGAGAAAATTTTTTAAACTCCTCAGATGCACTGATGAAGAAAGAATGCTGTGTGTCGCATTCCAACTAATGGGATCGGCAGATTATTGGTGGGAAGCAAGACAGAAAGTGATATCTGCTGAGCATTTGGCTCGTTTTTCGTGGGAAGAATTTGAGGAAATTTTCTTTGATAAGTACGTCCCCAAGACGTATAGGGCACAGAAAGAGGTCGAATTTTACAATTTGAAACAAGGAAAACTAACTGTGACGGAATATGACGTCGAGTTCTGCGAGTTGATGAGGTATGCACCAACATTGGTCGACACTGAGGAGAAGTTATCAAAGAAATTTCAGGGAGGTTTACGTCATGAGTTGGGAATCGCTTTGGCTAGTCATGGAGGACTAGGTTATTCAGACATATTGGGAAGAGCACTGGAAATGGAGGCTGTCGTGCCTGAAGAGAAGAAGACTGTATCAACTGCGACAGCATCAGCGCAGAGTCAGAGTCGAGACTACTACAACAACAACAGCAGCAACTACCAAGGGAAAAAAAATGGAACGGAGGAGGTAGCGGAGGCTACAGTCAAGGCTATAATAATCAGGGAGGGCAGAGAAGAGGTTATCAGCAACCTGCCAACAACAACAACAGTGGAGAAAGGCCGTGGCAAGGAAACAACCAATCGGGATTGTCCATTCAAGGGGAACAGGCAGAACTTGCCATGGAAGGGCAATAATCAGCCAAACCAGCCGCAAGGGCAACAGAGGAGTTTTAATCAGGGAACGAATAACCCAGGGAGGGTTACCATCCCTGTCTGCCCGAAATGCAACCGAGCCCATCCTGGAGTCTGCCAAATGGGTACCCCTAACTGTTTCAACTGTGGACAGAAGGGACATATGAAAAGAGACTGCCCTAAACCGCTTCAAGCAGTACCTCTCCGAGCAATCCAAGCACAACCGCAACAGCCGCCTATGAACCAGCAGCAATTTCAGCAGCATGCACAGCAACAACAAAATGCGAGGGCATGCGCTATCAAACAAAGCGGTCAGCGCAAAGGAAAAGGCAATCTAGTAGGTATGGGAAAAACTTCACAACACTCCCATTAAGATATTGTTTGATACTGGCGCATCGCATTCTTTCATTGCTGGCTCATGTGCCGATAACTTAGACATTAGACCTGTAAGAGCTGCACAATCTATGAGAGTAGCCACACCTTGGGGAGAGATCACTACTTCCACGCATGTTTGCTCTAACCTAGAATTAGAAATCGGAACTCATAAAATTATAGCGAACAATCTAAATGTTATGATAATGTGAGACGTAAATATAATCTTAGGTATGGATTAGTTGTCAGAAAATTACGCCACGATTCTCAGCAACGAAAGAAAAATTTCTTTTTAGCCGCCGGGCAAGGAACCGACCGAATTCCACGGAATTTTAATGGGTAGAAACGTATCAATTATATCAGCCCTTCAAGCCACGAAACTTATGAAGAAGAAAGGTACCATAGCCTACCTTGTGTACCTAGTTGGAGAACCAGGAGCCGAGAAGACCATTCAAGACGTAAAGTTCATGAACGAATACGAAGATGATTTTCCAAAAGTACTACCAGGATTGCCACCAGATCGTCACGTGGACTTCACGATCGATTTAGAACCAGGAGCAGCACCTAAGTCTAAAGCCCCTTACAAAACGGCACCAAAAGAACTGGAAGAGCTTAAAATCCAGTTATAGGAATTACTAGACCTTGGTTTTATCAGGCCAAGCATCTCACCTTGGGGAACACCCGTACTTCTTGTTAGGAAGAAGGACGGATCAATGAGAATATGCATCGATTACCAAAAATTGAACAAGATCACTCTTAAGAACAAATATCCTTTGCCAAGGATCGAGGATCTGTCCGATCAACTTAAGGGTGCAGGAGTCTTTTCCAAGATAGACTTGAGATCAGGGTGTCATCAGCTTAAAATTAAACCTGAAGATGTACCTAAGACCGCTTTTAGAACTCGATATGGCCATTACGAATTTTTAGTGATACCATTTGGTTTGACCAACGCTCTGGTCGTATTCATGGACCTTATGAACAGAGTCTTCCACCCCTACTTGAACAAATTTGTTCTAGTATTCATTGACAACATCCTTATTTACTCTAAAAATAAAACGGAGCATGAGAAACATCTACGGATAGTGTTGGAAACACTAAGAGCTGAAAAACTCTATGCCAAATTCAGTAAATGCGAATTTTGGTTAAAGGAAGTGATGTTCCTTGGACACATAGTATCGACAGAAGAAATCAAAGTGAATCCAGCCAAAGTAGAAGCAGTGCGAAACTGGAAGACACCAACGAATCAGAATGAGATCAGAAATTTCTTGGAATTAGCTGGCTATTACAGAAGATTTATCGAGGGATTTTCTATAATCGCTCGCCCGATGTCGTAGCTACTCAGGATGGATACCAAGTAAGTGGACAGATGAGTGCGAGAAGAGTTTTCAACCTCTTAAGGAAAAATTAACTACAACGCCAGTACTAGCACTTCCAGATGCAAACAAAGAATATGTGGTTTATACTGACGCATCGAAAAATGGATTAGGTTGTGTCTTGATGCAAGACGGACGAGTTATAGCTTATGCTTCACGACAACTTCGACCCCACGAAGTTGAGTACCCAACCCACGATTTAGAACTTGCAGCCGTAGTGCATGCGCTAAAGATTTGGAGACACCATCTCTATGGTATAAGAGTTGAGGTATTCACCGATCACAAAAGTCTAAAGTACTTTTTTCGAGCAAAAAGAACTAAACATGAGACAAAGACGATGGCTCGAATTAGTCAAAGATTATGACTGTAGAATTAACTACCATCCAGGAAAAGCTAATGTGGTAGCAGACGCCCTAAGTCGCAAGACTCCAACGAAGTCAGGATGTCTTTTCATAGAAGAAGAAACCTTAATACGAGAATTTGAGAAAATGGATATCAGAGTACTTGACACGCCAACAACGATAACAAGTCAAATAGCAGCACTAGAAGCTACACCAGATTTGAGAGAAAGGATCATTAGTGCTCAGAGAAAAAGATGAGTCAATGAAGAAGTTACGAGTAAGGATAAGGACAAATAAACCAGAAGGATATTCTGAAGCTCCAGACAATGCAATACTTTACAAAGGCAGGACTTGTATTCCCGACAACGACAACGAACTGAAGAACGAAATCTTGAGCGAGGCTTACGATATGCCTTACACAGCACATCCAGGAAGTACAAAAATGTACCAAGATTTAAGAAAAAGCTTTTGGTGGAATGAAATGAAACAAGACGTTGCCTCGTTTATAGAAAGATGCCTAGCATGACAACAAGTTAAGGCTTTACACCGACGACAGTATGGATTGCTACAAATCGTTGGATGTCCCAGATTGGAAATGGGAAGGCATAGCTATGGACTTTGTCACAGGCTTGCCTAAATCGAAACAGGGAGACACAACAATTTAGGTAATAATTGAGAGACTTACAAGTCAGCATACTTCTTACCGATTCAGACTACATATGGATCTGAGAGACTAGCTCAGTTGTATGTCAAGAGATTGTACATCTGCATGGAATACCGAAGGTCATAATATCAATCGAGAGAACGATCCAGATTTTAGTCGATACGTTAAGAACAGTGGTTTTAGGACCGAGGCACGAATTGAGAAGAAATTCTACACTTAATTGAGTTTGCTTACAACAACAGCTATCAGGCCACAATAGGAATGGCACCGTTTGAAGCTTTGTATGGGAGAAAGTATAGATCACCACCTTATTGGGACGAAGTAGGTGAGAGAAAGAACCTAAGCCCAGATGCGATAAATAAGATGATCGAGATAGTTCGACAGATTCGAGATAAAATGAAAGAAGCCCAGAGCCGACAGAAATCGTATACAGACGACCGTCGAACTAGCCTTAAGTTTGAAATAGAAGATAAAATCTTTCTTAAGATATCCCCGACCAAAGGAATCCTTAGGTTCGGAGTTAAGGGTAAGTTAAGACCCAGGTTTATAGGACCTTATGAAATCCTCAAGAGAATAGGATCAGTCGCGTATAGATTGGCCTTACCGCCAAGTCTAGGAAGTATTCATAACGTTTTTCATGTTTTTCAATTGAGAAAATATATTTATAATCCTAAGCACGTTGTTAGTCAGCAAGACATAGTTCTTGAATCTGACCTAAGCTACGAAAAAAAAAGCCGATATCGATCTTGGATAGAAAAATTCAAGAATTAAGAACCAAGTCGAACAAAGTCTCTTGGAGATAACTTTGTTTTACTTATTAGGAGTCATTCAAATATTCGAGTAGTTTAAAATTGTATCTTTCTCTAGAAGATTGAGTTCCAAGCTAAGTTGAAGAGTTTCCAAAAATTTCTTTTTAAGAAGTAGTTGTGTGTGCAATTCGAGATTTGCTGCTCGATTTAGGAAAGAAAAATCTGTATGAAGTAATCAATAGAGCGAGACAGAAGTTCCATGAGATTGAGGGACTGTTATGTGGACTTGATCAACCCACATAATAAGAAACTCAGTAATATGGGTCTTATGCCCCGCTAATAAAGCTTTTTAAATATGGTATAAATGGTTTAAAGAGACGAATGTTACTAACGTATAAGTAGCTTATAACGACGTCATTCCTTTTCTTTTCATTTCATTCTTTGTAGTGTTCGCCTTGTTCGAACCCTGCGATATCCTCATCTTTTTGCGGAAGATGAGCAAATTTCGGGACGAAATTTTTCCTAAGGGGGGTAGGATGTAATGCCCCGTAAAATCCTTGTGTACTGATATTTAAAGTTAACCAAATAGATGGCTTTGCACGCCTAAGTTTACAATTTCTTAATTCTAAAAGCTAACGGTCGAACCCGTTAATAAAAATAAATTACAGAAGTCGGCTAGACGACTACCGTATTAGGGGTTAGCACGTACGAAAAGTTTAGTTTGTAAATTCGGAAAGGAAAATTGTCTAATTTTTACGTTTACAAAATCGCAAGTACGAACACGTTGAGAAAATTTGTTTTTACGTTTTTCCGGACGGAACTCGGACTTGTCGTCCCGAGTTTTTGTCAAAATAAATTTTATAAATTTATTTTCTAATTAAGATATACGTTAGAATTTATAAGTCAAATCGAATCGCGACGATTTTTGCACCGAACAACGTTTTTCGTCGTTCGTTTTTTTCCGTAACGTCGGATCACGCCGGAAAAACCCGTAAAACCTTCAAAAAAAATCTGCATGCAGCCGTGCCACCTCATTCCTTTAGGTGGAAGCTTGCATGTTAACCATGCTTAATTTAATGACACCTAAGCCTACCTATATGCATGGTCAACACTAATCATCCCACAACTTGAACAAACCTTTTTCCATCACTCTCTCTCTCTCCCTATCTCTCGGCCACTCTCTCCCTCTCTCCCTCAACTTCATCTTCTTCATCTCCTCATTCCACCATTGAAGAACACTCTTAAGAGCTTGAAGAACTCACACAAACCATCCATCCATCCATTCAATTCCATACCTTCCTTCATTAAAACTTAAGGTAATTTCATCCTCTACAATCCTATCCATTTAGTTTCTTTTGTTTTCTTCTTCTCCTTGTTCGATTTTTTTTAGGAGTTGGAATGGAAGAATTGATCTTGAAATAGTGTAATTAGATATACTAGATATGATATTTATGGATTGAAAATGATCAAAAATAAGAAACCTAACTTTTGTGTGAATGCAGAATTTTTTTGGGAAATTGTAGGATTTTTGTTTTTCTTCTTTTGTTTGTAAATTCATGCTTAGTAAAGGTTTAATTAGTGTATGAGATGAAAAGGGATTGAAAGCCCCATGTTATTATGAAATTTAGTTAGGGTTTGAAGTATGAAATTAGGGGTTTTTGCATGTTAGTTGTTTTTGGAATTGCAAGTGAATAATTAGTGATATAAGAGCATGTTTAGTATATAAATGTTATTAATTTAAAAAGAAAAATCATCCCATAAACATATGTTCAAAACCAGAAATTTTAAAGTAGTTAGGAGTTTTCCACATGATCATTTAAAGTGATGATTTGTTAGGTGATTATTGTTACAAATCATGTTAATTGATAATAGGAATTAATTGGAAATTTTCTAAAGATGTTTAATGGAATGTAAGAGACAAGGATCACTATATAATCTGAGTTATAAAGATGTTAAGACATGTTAGCATGCATGAAAACGATTCCTATTAGACGTAGATTAACGTCGTAAAACTTGAACGAAAACCGACGACTTTTAAAGATCGCGTAAGAGGCGAATATCTAGTTGTAACTAATAATCGGGAAGTCGGATGAAAATTTTAAATTGATATTATTGTTTATATTGAAATTTGGAACATCTTTCTAGTTGACATCGTAAGCATCCGAGTTCATATAATATGGGTTAAAGTGATAATCGGGAACTAGAAAACGTTTGGAATTTCTTTGTTGGTATAGTAATTGATAGTTGAAATCCGACGTTAGAACGTCGTGCCTTTGAGTAAGTGAGAAGGAGTTTGTCACGTACGGTGGTACGTGATAACTGCCTTGAGAGTTCAGTTTCTAAAAAAGTTGAGTACGAGGATTTAAAACGAACCTAAAACGTTATACGACAAACTTATCAATAAGCTAGGGTTTCACGGCAGTTTTGCGACCCCTGCCGGAAACTGTAATAACTTCCGGCTCGTTTATCGGATTTGTGATCCGTAAATTGGAGCAGAAACTAGACTTCCTAAGCTTTCTAGTGGTACAGGGATCACCCCCTGTTTCCAAGTCCTCTGTTCTGGACAGCCTCCAGAGTTACTGGACTGTGCAGTAGAAATTTCATTTTCTTGTTTTCTAAGTTGTTTAGTTCACAACTTAGTTTCTTTTGATCGTTTAAGCCGTCTTATCTAACGGATACCTTCTATCTGACCCTAGAGTCAAGGACCAGACCTTTAATGATAAAAACCAGTCGAGATCGTATCTTATATCTTATCTTTTCTTTAAAGAAGTAATGAACGAGAAATATTCATAAGTCGTAAAGTGAGCTATAAATGAAAATCGCCTAAGTTGGTTCTTTCCAACTTAGTTTCTTATAATCTTTAAAGTCGTTTTAAGACATCGACAACCTTCTCTTCTGACCCGAGAGTCGAGTATGAAATCTTCCGAGTTCTAAACAAGATTAGTACGAGTCTCGTTTCCCGTTTTAGTAAAACGAACCTAGTAAGCGTGCAAATGCCAAAAGAATAAAATAGCTAAATCTCTCTTCGATTATCTTTCTTCGAGTATCTTTTACGAACCGCTTTTAAGTATGTTCTTTTTACAATGAAGGAGGAAGCCAACTGTAAAGAAAGGACGAAAGATCCGAAGTTGGACGCTTTTACGTATAAGTTCTGTATTTACAAGGTGGGCTTTTATCTATATCAAATAAAATGTGGGTTTTTCCATAACTCGAAAGTATTATTTATTGCTTTGATATCTGTGTTTTCAAAGTGATAATATGGCATAAACTGTTTCAACTATTTTATGTGAGTTCTCTTGTACCTATCTGAGTTAACATTCGTGTTTTCCAGATTTCTGAGTTAACCTTCGGGTTTTCCAGACTTTTAGAGTTAGTCTATTTTTAGATTAACTAACAATCAGCTCTGAGTTAGCTGCTAAGTGCTTTCCAGAGTTAGTGCACTTTGTAACCTGTGGTGTATGTGATATCCTGTTTAGGGGTACCAGCCACGGTGAATTAGTAGTGGTCAAGATTGAACATAGCATACCTAAAAATACTTGGCCAAGTGATTTATGAGAAAAAGTCAGAAAATGTTTAGTAGACACGGATTCTTTCAATAAAACCCCGTGTGCTACGCTTATGATATGCCATATTTATCTATATTTATAAGTATGTTTTCGGCATTGTGCCCACTAAGTACGTTTGTACTTAGCCCTGCATTGCTTTCTAAATGTGCAGGTTGAAGTGACGGTGAGCGGCGACGGTTGGTGTTGAGTTAGAAGATAGGATGATTAGTAGAACCCTTTCCGTTGCCAAACTTTGATTTCCTTTTGAGATGTACTTTGAAACAATATTCAGTAGTCTACGTCTGTACATATGAACTTAGGTTCTTTTGTACTCTTGTCGAGTAATCCTTAGGGATTAACTCTTCCTCATTCATATTAAAGTCTTGTTCATAGTCTATCGATGTTTATCATGTATGTTTAGTCAGTTAGCCCCCTTCTTCCCCGCTTCTTTAATCCAACCCCAGTCGCACCCCGGCTTCTGCCGTCCCTCGGGATTTGGGGGCATGACACTTACTCTCTCTCTCCCTAATCTCTCTCCCTAGACTACCCTATTTTCTACTCTATGAGAATATAATTATTACATTCATCTCTCTTAACTAATAAGCTACATTTCTACCTTAGACAAGAAATTAAATTGCAATCATTCATCTCATCTCTCTAAAACTCTCTCTCCACCGTGCATATCAAAGAAGAAAGAAGAAGAAAATTCTCTCATCTCTCTCCCTCTCAATGCCGAGAAACACACACATACACATAGTTAGAGAAATCTCCATTGAAGCTCAAAGATCAAGCCTTCAAACTCCAAAGAAGATCATCATCATCCTTAATTCTTCAAACCCTAATTTAGAGGTAAACAAATTCATCAAGCTTTGAGTTCAATTCCAAGCAAATCATCTCTCTCTTTTCTTCTAATTTTCGGCAATCATAGCCCTAGAAGAGGTGATTAATTTTGTTCTAATTTTCTTGAGGTTCAAGATGAGATCCACAATGGAAATTCCAAGCTAGAGACTTGAGCTCCCAATTCTTCTATTTTCGGTCCAACCATCTTCAAGAGGAGAGCTTTGATTTAAATCCTTAAAAGTATGATATTCATTTGATTTCTTGTAAATATGTAATCCCTAATCTCTAAAAAAAATAAAATATGCATACTTTAATTTATGGCAAACTAGGGTTTGAGATGTGAAAATCGAAGTGAGGAGATTATTAGGAAATCGAACCCTAGGAATCGATCTAAGAATTAAAAGAGAAAAGAGAAATAAAACCCCTAAAAATTTGATGAAAACCGAAAAATAGGAAAAGAAAGAAGGAAAAATAATTCGTATGATTCCTTGATGATTTATTACATATATGTGCTTATGAGTATGATTGGAATGATTATTATGCATGAGAAATTGAAGAAAATTATTTGTTTAATTTCCATGCCAAAACCGAGAATTATGAGTTTATGGAGAAAAAATTGATCTAATTTGTTGTTGTATGATTTGGTGATGATTATGAGTTTCTTGTGAGTATGAGATTATGATGGAATGAATGATTTAAATTATCATGTTGTTTTTATGTGAAAAATCAAAATAAATGAGTTTATGGAAGAAAAATAATTTTTGATGATTTTTGATGGTTTTGATGATATGATGATATGAATGTGTTTGTGTTTAATTTAGAGTGTTAGATGTTCAATAGAAATTTTTGAGATGAAGAAAATAGAATTTTTAGTACAAAATTATGCAAAACCGATGAAGATGAATTTTTGAAGATTAGTGTGTGTTTTAGGTGTTCTTGGTGAAAACTTGAATTTTTGAATATGTGTTCTAGGTGTTCTTGGTGAAAACTTGAATTTTTGAATATGTGTTCTAGGTGTTCTTGGTGAGGATTATGAAGATTTGAAGATTAATAAAATTAATCTTAAAATAAATTAAATTAATTTTTTAATTAATAAAATAATTCAAAAATTATGAGAATAAAATTAAATAGAAAATAAAAAGAAAAATTATTAAATTATTTGTGAGATAAAGAATTGAGTAAAAATAAAGAAAAAAAAATTTCTTTAAGAAAAAATTAAATTAAGAGGAGAAAATTAAGTGAGATTAAAAAGAAATAATAATACTAGTTGAGAAAATTAAAAGAGAATTTAGAGTTAAGAAAATAGAGTTAAAAAGTTGAGTATAAAAATTGAGACAAGTTAGTCGAGGTTAAGAAGTTCAACCGAACGAGAAATAACAATAAATTAATTTTAAGTTAAAAAGAATTTCTTTTAAGAAGAGAAAATATTTGTAAAGTCGAGCATAAGAAGTTAATGAAGAGATAAGCCGAGATTGAGTTCGTTTACTCGTTTAATTGCGAGATTAATCAAAGAGTTTTGAAATAAAAATAATAGATTTAGAATTAAATAAATTAAAGAAATAATTTCTTAATAAAATAAGAAATAGTAAATATGAGAGTAAGTATTAAGTTTGAGATTAGACGATTAAACAATGCTATGAGAGAAATAGCTTAATAAATGAAGTCTCGAGTTGAAAGTTTAATAATGGAGTTTAAATACGAGAATCGAGTTTAAAGAATCTCAAATGTTTAAATGCTCGTTTATTGATAATACGTCGAATGTTGAATGATTGATTACGCTTGAGTGATGTTAATTGAGTCTGCTTTTCAAACCTTTTTAATTTGAAATAAGATGATGAAGTTATCGAGTTTTGAACTTTAAGTTAAAAGTCGAGTTTTCATTGAATAAAGAAAACGAGAATTTATTAAAGAAAACGGAATTCAAAGAGACGAGTTATAAATAGAAAATGAGTTTCTAATAAAAGTTTAATTGAGAATAACAAAAGAGATATAATAATTATATAAGATAAGATAATTATGAGTATGTGTACGTAGTAGAGAAAAGACGACGTATTTAGAAAATAACGTTGTGTTCTGAATCGAGAAATATTAAATGACTATTTGAGTTAAATTCACAATTCTTATTGCTTGAACTCTTGTTTGACTTATTAAGATTGACGAGATTGTTTTAATGTTTATTTTAAAGAAAATATTTTCCGAGAATAAAATCGAGCAGTATCGAGATAACTGTTAATTATATTTGAATCGTGTTGAATTTATTATGCTTGAATGAACCTATGTGTTTAAATGAAATGCTTATGCTTCGTTAATGGTTAAATGACTTAATCATTTGTTGAGAATGCTTATATGATTGATTTGAAATGACGATAGTTGAATCAAGTATTCGAGTAAGAATTTGAGCGGAGTAATTGAGATAAATAATATTTCTTTAATTAGTAAGAGATGTTAAAGTAATGATGATTTAGAAATGAGAATGTGAGACTAAGTTATTTAGTAACCAAGTAGAGTCGATAACCGAGAACGAGAAAGTCAAGGAAGGATATTGATTTAGAAAAGATAAAGATAGAGAGAGACGAGTCAAGTAGAAGTCCTTCGGTCGAAACCAAAACCTACTTTACGTCTTTCGCGTCGAGAGTCTTATTCTTTATTCGATGTCAAATTGTGAAGGACCGAGCGGGACGGGAATGTAGCAAGGACGTTCAAAAGACTAAGCCGCCTAGCTAGAATCTTCGGAAGTCAGGTGGGCTTTTCTAAACCCAAAACTCCGATGAATGCTATTATTGTCTATTGAGTATTATTATTATGTGAGTTTTTAAATTCAATTGACTTGTCGTTTTTATGTGAGTTGGTATGCTTTATCATTTGCTTGAGATATTATTATCCTGTGAAAGATAGGAACCCACGTGTGGTATTTGAAATGTTTGAGGTGACTGTGTGCTTTACCTTTGTTTAGCCGGTCACAGTGTTTGAGAAGGAGGCCTACTTCTCGACACCGAGATGAGGTGTAGATGATTCATTCCTGTATGTTCATAATATGTTTGACAGCGCTGTCGTTTCAAGAAAAATAAAATGTTTTTGCATACACAAGTAAACGTTTTTTATTGCATTAATACTTGTGATGCTACGGCAAGGCAAGTTCAATTGTATAGCTCTAAGAGCAAATTTTCCAAATGTTTTGGCATGTGTTCACTGTGTACGAAGTACTCAGCCCTGCATGTATTTCTAAATGTGCAGGTTAGCAGGATGTGGATGGCGTGGACGGCTTGGTGGTGTGTTCTTTTGGTGTGTTTAGTCGAAAGTTGGCTGGCAATTACATGTCTTCATACATGTAGTTGTTGGGAATTGAGTCGAAGTCTCCGCTGCAGTATTATATGATGTTTCTTTTGTTATGTTTTGAATAGCACTCTGATACTTTGTTTAAATTCATGAGCGATGTGCTCGATACAATTTACCGCTTTTCTTTGATTCTCGTTTCTTGTGAACTTGACATACTTATATCTTTTTGGATTCGATATGTAAATTATCTATGCTCGTTTGGTGTTTTATCTATGACTTGGAAGCATGCCTTATTTGTTAACGCTTTCAGTCAATAATCCCTTGATTCTCCGAGCATGAATCCCTTATGTGAGTTGAGTTGGTATGCGGTTTAGTAGTGTTAGTGTTGTACGTCGCACCTCGGGAGTCGGGGTGTGACATAGTGGTACCAGAGCGGGTCGTCTGCTTAGAAGTCTAACTTTCTTTGATGAGTCAAGTCTAGATTTATTTCCTAGACTTATTTGAGTCAGTAACACACCAAGCAATCCCCCATCTTATCCGGCAACCAGGTACGCTTTATTTTCTAAAGCTTTCAAGTTAAGATGATTAATTATTAAGTTTATTATTTGCGCTCGTCTAGAGATAAAAGCTTTATAAGTAGATTGAATAACTAGATTGCTTTAGAATGCCTTCCCTAATGTGTGTTTCGTGTGGAAATCGGAAATGATGGAACGTTTGTGCAAATGATTTCATGAAATGGAATTGCCAAGTACCCTGAGCAATAATACCTCTATGGAAAGCAAGAACGAGTATCTAGTGGTTGGAAATTTTAGCATGTCTGTTTAACTGTTTTAGTGTGCTTAACTCGTTTAAAATTCATATAGGATGGATGATCGAGAGTGGATACAGGAGTACCTGCATGTGAGGAAGATGTATCGCGAGACGCTTGCGGAATTCCTAGCTCGTTATCATAAGATTTGGGAAAAAGTTCAGTACATGGACGTAGGAGCGTTAGACGGAATGATACATTTGATCCAGGCCTTACCTCAGGAATGCCATGACTGGGCAGCATCGCTTGTGCCCAGATTTCTTGGACACCGATACCTCGATGGCTACCTCTACGGCGACTGCAATGCATTCATTTCTACTATCTCCGGCCAGTATATGCAGTACGATGCTCAGCCTCCAGAACCGTATGATGTTGATCTTCCTGCTGTGCCGAATGGTTTTGTCCATAGTCCCCCGCATGTACTCCAGGATGGCCTAGTTCCTCTCCGTGAACCTTCACCGCCTCGTTCCGAGCTAGAGCCCTAAGCCGCCTATCAGGACTACCCGTACTCGGGAGGTGTGCTCCTTATCCGTGCTTTTGACCCTTTTGCTTCGTCTAGCTCAACCGCTCTGCAGTCAAACAATTTTCACGATCCTAACAGAGTCATGTCATCTTCGCATGACTAGTTTGCGGAATACATGCGCCGTGACCATACACCTTCTCCGGTTCAGTCTTAGCCGAGCCCTCTAGGCCGACTCGTGCCGATAACAACGATAATGGTGAGCCAATCGAAGATCTGACAGCCGAAGCTACCGTGGGAAATGGTTACCTCCAGGCCTTGCCGAATGACTACTTCTCTGCTCCGTATACGTTTGCTCCAACCCCAGTAGTAAGGCCCGATCAGGGATGTGAGCCAGAGTTTGATGCTCCAACCGATGTGGCACCTTACCTCTGACGTAGCGAGAATAATCCCGAGACACCCCCGTGGGTCGAGTCAGAATTGGAGGACGTCAATGCTCGATTTGAGAACGAGGATACTGGAGACATGACCAATCCTTGGGAAGCTGTCAATTACACCCTCCGTGACTTTGAAGAAGAGTTGAGGGCAGCCGAGCGTGAGCGTTTTGACATATTGAATGATGGCGCAGAAGAGGAGGAGGAAGATCCCGAAGAGGATCCAGAGGAGAAAGACCTAGAGGAGGAGGACCCCAAGGAGTATCCCGATGAGAAGCAGTATGATGATGACGGCCCGAGTGAGGATGATTCTAATGTTTAGGATCAGTTCAAGGAAGTTGTGGAGAATTTTGAACAATATTTTTTTTTTCTGTCTAATAGTTGAACTCTTTTTACCTTTCCGCAGTGATGTATATATTTATGACTCGATGCATGGTTAGTTAGTAGAATCGGACGCCAAGTGTTAGCTCGTGTTAGATCGATTCGAGGTTTAGATTGTCATGTTGACGTGTGGGAAATTTTCTGATGTAAATGTTTAATCCCTTATTTTATGGTAAGTCCTCAAAAGAGGCCATCGTCGGGTGATATAAAAGAGAAGGCGTTAGACCGCTAAAATCAACTTTGAGACTCTCAAGTAATTAATTTAATCCGAGTATTCGAGGTCCCTAAATTATGATTGACGCGAGAACGAGTGAAGGAATACGAGTCGAGTTAATTGAATTAGTTATTCTTTGACAAAGTTTTATAAATAATAATATTTGAGTGCATGATTGCTTTGAGTATTGAGAAAGTTTTATCCCTTATTTTGTTATAAGTCCTCCAAAAAGGCCATCGCTCGGGTGAAAGAGAAGCCGTTAGGCCGCTAAAATCAACTTTGAGTCTCCTATATATTTATATTAATCTGAGCATTTGAGGTTCCCAAATTATGATTGAGACGAGATTGAGTAACGAGATAAGAGTTGAGCTAATTGAATAAATTATTTGACAATGTTCTATAAATAATAAAGTTTGAGTAAAAAGATAATGTGATATATATATATATATATATATATATATATATATATATATTAATTGTAATAATATTTGAGTGCATGATTGCTTTGAGTATTAAGAAAGATTTATTTTGAGAATATGAGAATAGTGACGTGATAATGCTTGAGATTATAATTGTTTTGAATATTGAGAAATATTTGTCTTGAGAATATATGAATAATGGCATGCATGTCAATGATGATTGATTATTTTTTAGTTGAGAAATAGATTGATTGAGATATATGAACATGAGATGATTGAGTTGATTGCAGTGATTGCAAAAATTAAATTTCTTTCGATGTGTTGATAAGTACCGATCGAGAATCATATTCCTCCCCAAAAGGAAATATTTTCAAAATCGAGAAAGGGTCCGAGTGAGTTAATTCTTTCTTTCAGAGTTGCTTAAAATTTTCTTTTGTATTTCTTTAGAATCCCGCCAGGACGAAGAAATATAAGAGTCGAAAGAAATGAAGAGGAGGGACAGCAAGACCCTACTCCGCCCCCTCCAAATGAACGTCAAGGGAAAGAACTTTTTCTTTGCCAGAATCCCCCAACCTTCGACGGTAAAGGCAGTCCGGCAGAAGCTGAGGACTGGATTTGTTCTCTTGAGCAAATTTTTAGATTCCTCCGATGCGATGATCGTGAACGTCTCAAATGTATGATGTATCAACTGAAAGGAATAGCTGACTATTGATGGGAAGCTCGACAAAGGACATATACGCCTGAAGAGTTTGAAAACTTGACGTGGGAGCAATTTAAGGAAGCTTTGTATGAGAAGTATGTACCGAGGAGTTACCGTAAGCAGAAGGCAAACGAATTTGCAAATCTGAGGCATGGAAAGAAGACTGTGGCCGAGTACGACCGTGAATTTTGTGAGTAGCTCGTTTTGCGCCTGATAAAGTAGATACCGATGAGAAAATGTGTGAGTTGTTTCGAGCAGGATTAAGGTAGGATATACGAGTAGTTCTCGCCAGTCAGAGTGGTCTGACTTATGCAGAAGCCCTAAATCGAGCCCTAGATATGGAGTTGGCTATGTAGCCAGAAAAAGGATTGCATCCTTCAGCGAATCCTCAATTCCAAAGCCAGACGACGACGACGACTGTAACTACCCATCAATCTCAGTTCAGTCAGCATGCAAAGAGAAAAGGAAAATGGAGTGGTGGAAGCCACCTAAGCAAAAAGCCATGGCAAGGAAGAGGACAACAACAACCCCAAACTCAGAAAGCGAGAGCTCCGCAAATTAATCGAAGCAACATACCTACAGGACCCCAAGGACTCCCTCCTTGTTCAAAGTGTGGCAGGATGCATCAAGGCACCTGCAAAGCTGAAAGTAATGTCTGTTATACTTGTGGACAGCCTGGTCACTTCTCGAACAGGTGCCCAAGTAAATAATAGGGAATGAGCAGTGGAAAGCCAAGTCAGTTTCAGCCTTCGCAGATGAAAGCAGTTGAAGCGACCCCGCAGCAAAAGTATCTCTAGCATCAGCGTAAGCCACAACCGCAAAAGCATCAACATTCTCAGCAGGAGCCACTGCATTTTCAGAGAGCATTTGCAATTGAGCAGAAACCGCCAGCTAAGGACCAAGGAAATCTCGTAGGTATGGGAAAGCTAAACGGCATACATGTTATCATTTTATTCGATACCAGTTCTTCGCATTCGTTTTTGCGTAGAAAATCTTGGCTTGAACATAAAAGAGTTGAACCAGGTGCTTAGAGTGGCAACCCCTTTAGGTAAATCGACGTTAATTTTACGTATTTGCTCGAACTTAGAATTCGAATTCGGAAGACACAAAATGTCTGCAAAATCCCTAAACCTAATCCAGATGTGGGACGTAGACATAATCTTAGGAATGGATTGGCTAACCGAAAATTTTGCGACGATTCGATGCTACCAGAGGCAAATTTCATTTCAACCCCCTCGAGAAAAGCCGACTATAGTCTTTGGAGTTGAGAAGAAAGTCAAGAAGAGTATGCCGATTATTTCAGCCATGAAAGCAAAGAAGTTAATGAGAAGAAAGGATACGTAGCCATCGTGCGAGAATTTAAGGACGTATTCCCAGAAGTACTACCAGGATTGCTTCCCGACAGGCAATTGGAATTTACGATCAATCTGGAACCTGGATCAGCCCCAATATCAAAAGCTCCATACCGAATGGCCCCAAAGGAACTCCAAGAATTGAGGATTCAGTTGTAAAAATTATTAGACTTGGGTTTCATTCGACCAAGTGTTTCACCCTGGAGAGCTCCGATACTGTTTATAAAGAAGAAGGACGGTAGTTTGAGGATGTGCATAGACTACCGAGAGTTTAACAAGATTACACTAAAAAACAAGTATCCTTTTCCAAGGATAGATGATTTGTTCGATCAGCTGAAAGGAGCCGGTATTTTCTCCAAAATTGACTTGAGGTCTGGGTATCATCAATTGAAGATCAAGCAAGAAAATGTTCCAAAGACTGCTTTTAGAACAAGATATGGACATTACGAATTCATAGTAATGCCATTTGGATTGACCAATGCCCCAGCCGTCTTCATGGATTTGATGAATAGAGTTTTTCACGAATTTTTGGACAAATTTGTGATTATCTTCATAGACAATATTTTGGTGTATTCCAAGGATAAGGTAGAACACGAGAAGCATCTGCGAATCGTGTTGGGAAAAGCTAAGATCAGAGAAGTTGTATGCAAAGTTTAGCAAGTGTGAATTTTGGTTGAAAGAAGTGAATTTCCTAAGACACGTTGTTTCGTCCAAAGGAATTAAAGTCGATATGGAAAAGGTGAAAGCGGTTCAAGAATGGAAATTGCCGATGTCAGCTCATGAAATCCGTTTCCTCGGTTTAGTAGGTTACTATCGGAGATTCATAGAAGGATTTTCCAAGATTGCAAAGCCGGTGACAAGTTTGTTGAAGAAAGAATCCAAGTTTAAATGAACGCAAGAATGTGAGAAAAGTTTCCAAGAGCTTAAGACGAGATTGATTTCAGCCCCAGTATTAGCTCTTCCTGAAGCAAGAAAAGACTATACTGTTTATACAGACGCATCAGCTCAAGGCTTAGGATGTGTGTTAATGCAAGATGGCAGAGTAATAGCATATGCTTCAAGACAACTCAAACCCCATGAAGAGAAGTATCTGACGCATGATTTCGAATTAGCTGCTGTAGTGCATGCCTTAAAAATTTGGAGACACTATCTCTATGGAGCTAAGTGTGAAATCTTTTCGGATCACAAGAGTCTGAAGTATTTCTTCGAGCAGAAGGAACTGAATATAAGACAAAGGAGATGGCTTGAGTTAGTAAAGATTATGACTGCAAGATATCTTATCATCCCGGGAAAGCTAACGTTGTAGCCGATGCATTGAGCAGAAAAAGGAGATCGAAGAATTCAGGAGAAACCGAGCTAGGATTTTTGCTATCTGAAGAAGAAAGATTGATCGAGGAATTCGGAAGAATGAGAATCGAAGTAGTTCTACATCCGGCAACGGCAGAGCAAGTGATTGGTACATTGATAGTAATGCCAGATTTAAGGTCTCGTATCATAGAAGGTCAAAGAAAAGACGAGGATTTGGAAAAAATGAGATTGAAGGTTAGAAAAGAAGGAGTTAAGGATTTTTCATAATCAAGAGACAATGCCTTGTTGTTCTGAGGAAGGATTTGTGTGCTAAATAATGAGAACTTAAGGATTGAGATGATGAGTGAAGCTCTGAGACCCCGTATACAGCCCATCCCGGCAGTACAAAGATGTACCAAGACTTGAAGCAACAGTTCTGGTGGGAAAGACTGAAAAAGGATGTCGCCTTGTATGTTGAAAGATGTTTAGCCTGCCAACAAGTGAAGTCTTTACACCAAAGACCGTATGGACCTCTACAACCATTACCAGTCCCAGAATGGAAGTGGGATGGTATCACGATGGATTTTGTGACAGGTTTGGCATGGTCAAGGAAAAGAAATACAGTAGTGTAGGTGATTGTGGATAGATTAACCAAGTCCGCTCATTTCATACCTATTCCGCACACCTATGGATCAAATAAGTTGGCACAGATTTATGTCAAAGAAATCGTAAGATTTCATGGAGTTCCGAGTACGATCACTTCCGATCGAGATTCGAAGTTTACAACACGTTTTTGGGAAAGTTTCCAAAAAGAACTGGAACTCAATTGCAGTTCAGTACTGCTTATCATCCTCAAACAGACGGCCAGTCAGAAAGGACGATTCAAATTCTTGAGGACATGTTGAGAACTGTGTTATTAGACAAAGGAGATGAGTGGGAGAAAATTTTACCTCTTGTCGAATTTAGTTATAATAATAGCTATCAAAATACGATTGGAATGGCCCCTTATAAAGCTCTGTATGGAAAGAAGTGTAGATCTCCACTGTACTGAGACGAAGTAGGCGAGAGAAAAGTCATATGGCCAGAAGAGATTAAATAAGCCTTTTTGAAAGTATCTCCCTCGAGAGGAGTACACCGCTGATAATCGAAGATCCGAGTTAGAGTTTGATGTAGGAAGTAAGGTCTTTTTGAAAGTATCTCCCTCGAGAGGAGTACACCGCTTCGGCATCAAAGAAAAGCTAAAGCCTCGATTTATAGGACCGTTCGAAATCCTTGAAAGGATTGGAGCTGTCTCGTATATACTAGCTTTGCCTCCCAGTTTTGGTAATTCGCATAACGTTTTTCACGTATCGCAATTGAAAAAGTACATTTTTGATCGAAAGCACGTTATGCGCCAAGAAGATGTGGCTTTGAAGCTAGATTTAAGCTAGGAGGAGAAACCCGCAAATTCTAGACTGTAAGGTTCAATAGCTTAGAACGAAATCGATTCCCTTAGTTAAGATTAAGTGGTGTCACCACGATCTCGAAGAAGCTACGTGGGAACGCGAAGAAAAGATGAGAGCAAAGTATCCCGAGCTATTTTCTCAAGGTTAGTAAATTTCGGGACGAATTTTTTTTAAGGGGGTGAGGATGTAATACCCCGAACTTTTATAAGTCTTTGAGTGCGTTCTAAATACGTTTATATGTTTAAATAACGAGTCTTGAGGGATAAATTTTTTTCAAAAAAAAGAGATTTTCTTGAAAATGACCAAAATGCCCTTATGTGCTTGAATGTGATTTTTCTCGTTTCAATTATTTGAAATGAGTATGTGATGCATTGATTGAGCTTTATTATATGATTTTGAGTATGAGTATGAATTTCGGAGAATTTTGAGAACTTTCACTTTTGACGATTAGTGCCGATAAGGCGAGAAATCACTAATCACCGATGAACTCCGAATTTAACCTAATTAGTATCTTTCGAACGTAGAATTAATTCTAAGACCTCTGAGATATGTTAGAAATTTTTCTGAGATCACATGAGAGATTTTTAAAAATTATTCCTTAACGGTTTAATTAACCGATCGATTTTTAGGGTTTTCTTCGTGAATTGGAATTTTGACTTAAAAATTAGATATTCAGATTTCTTGATTTATTTCATGAGACATGAGATAAAGTTGAGGTGTTTTCGATGTCGGAAACGAGTTGAGGAGGATTTTTAGCCATTTTCAGTGTTAACGGAAAAACACGGATACATTCTAACCGAAAACTTTTCATCTGGAGAAAATTATACCAGTTAAAAGTGAGATATTTTTCTTATCTTTCTCCCTCTCTCTCACATCCAACATACCTCTCTCTCTCCCCCTAATTTTATTCCATTCTTAATTATATTCCTTACCTACCCACCTATTTTCAAAACCTAGAGGAATATCATCATTAGATACAATTTATCTAACCATTTCATTACTTCTTAGTTAAGAAAATATCAAGAAATTTCACTCATCTCTCTCTCTCCACTGTATGCAACAACATGAAGAAGAAGAAATTTTCTCTCTTCTCTCTCTCTCTCTCTCTCTCTCTCTCAACCGTATGCACACACACACATACTAGAAGAAAAACTCCATTGAAGCTTAAATTTTCAAGCATTCAAGCTCCAAGATCATCATCATCTTCATCCTCAAACCCTAATCAAGAAAGTAATCTAGTTCTTCAAGTTTTGAGCTCAATTCAAAATCAAAATCATCTCCCCTTTATTTTCTAAAAATTTTGGCATCTATGCCCTAAATGAGATGATTAATTCTTGTTTTAATTTTTCTTGAGGTTTAAAGAAAAAATCCTCCATGGAAAATTCAAGCTAGTGTTTGAAGCTCATCATTTTCCCTTCACCATCGATCCAAGCATCATCACGAAGAGGAGTTCGATTTATTTTCTCTAAGTAGGTTAATTCATTTGATTTATTGTATATATGTAATCCATAAGCCCTAAAGAAAGAAAATATGCATGTTTAAATATTGCTTAGGCAAACCTAGGGCATGTGATGGTGAAAATCGATGATAATGATGTGAGGATGTTATGAAGAGAACAAACCCTAGGAAATTATCTAGGACTTAAGAGGAAAAGAAAAATAATAACCTTATAAAATTTGATTGGACCGAAATGAGGAAAAAGAAGAAAGAAAAATAATTTATGTGAGTTCTTGATGATTTCTTGTTTAAATGTGTTTTTGATGATGGAATAAATGATTTCTATGCATGAGGAATTGAGATAAAACATGTTTGCCCTAATTTTGGTGAAACCGAAAATAGGGGTAAATTTTAGAGATATTTGATTTGATTTGTTGTTGATGATTTGAGTATGTTATGAGCATGCTATGAGTATGAGATTATGATTGAGTAAATGATTTAAATTATTTTGCTAGATTTCTTGAAGAAATCGAAGCATATATGTGTGTAGAAAGAAATATGATTTTTGATGATTTTGATGTTATGGATGATATGAATGTGTTTATGTTTATATTAGAGTATTAGATGTTAAGGAAAAATTAAGAGATGAAGAAAATAGAATATTAGGCATAAAAGTATGCAAAAATCAAAAAAAAAAAAATGAGTTGGAATGTCTGGTGTGTGTTCTAGGTGTTCTTGGTAAAGAACATGAAGATTTAAAGATTAATTAAATTAATTATAAAATAAATTAATTAATTATTAAATTAATAAAAAAATTGAAAAATAAAATAAAAATAAAAATAAAGAGAAAAACTTATAATTTGATTATTGAGCTAAGCATTGAGTAAAATAAAGAAAATATTTCTTTGTTAATGAGTAATTAATTAGGAAGAGAAGTTATTATATAAATGTAAAAAGAGAAATAATACTACTAGTTGTGAAATTAAAGGAGAAATTAAAATTTAAAAAATGAAATAAAAAGGAGTATAAAATTTAAAGACGAGTCAGTCGAAGATGAGTTCGTTTAGTCGAACAGGTTATAAGAAGAAATAAATCTTAAGAGAAATAAATTCTTTTAAAGAAAAAAATATTCGTAGAGTCGAGCATAAGAGTTTGATGAAGAGTTTAATCGAGTTTGAGTTCGTTTACTTGTTTTAATTGTGAGATTAATTAAGAGTTTAAAAATAATATAAAAATAATAGAAATAGAAACAAATAATTAATGAGATAATTTCTTAATGAAATAAGAAATAGTAGAATATGAGATTGAGATTTGAGTCAATACTTGAATGATCAAATAATGCTAAGAAGAAATAGCTCGAATGAAAATAAAGTTATAAGTTGAGATTTAGTAAGTGTTAATTTCTAAAAATATGAAAATCGAGTTTAAAGAGTTTCAAATGCTTGAATACTAAATGAAAATAAGAATCGCTAGATAAATAAAAGGAAGTACGAGTCGAAATCAAATAAATGTTCATTTCTTGATAATGTTGAGTATGGAGTAATTAATAGTAAAGTTTGAGTGAAAATGATCGATTTTGCCTTTCAAGTATTTTAAAACCGAGATAAGACGACGAAGTTATTAAGAGTCGAGTTTTAAATACAAAGTCGAATTTCTATTAATAAAGAAAATAAGAGTTTAATTAAGAAAAAGAAAGAAAGTATATTATTGTAAGATAATTAGTAAGATGAGAGTTCATGTATGAGTAAATGTATGTAATTGAGAAAAGACGACGTATTTTGAAAATAACGTCGTATTTTAAGTCGAGAAATATTAAATAGTTATTTGAATTTTTTTATTCAAAATTTCCTATTATTTGAATTTGACTTATTAAGAGTTGACGAGATCATTTTTAATGTTCACTCGAAGATAATGTTTTCCAAGAATAAGTCGAGCAGTGTCGAGTTAACTATTGATTGCATTTGAAATATAAATCATGTTTGAGTTATTATGCTTGATTAAAGTTATATGTTGAGTGAAAGGTTTATGTTTAGTTTATTGTGAAATGACTTGTTCGTTTATTATAAATGCTTGTCTATGACGTGATTGATTTGAGATGACGATAGTTGAATCGAGAATTTGAGTGAGAAATTCGAGTAGCATAATCAAGATGAATGGTATTTTCTCACTAGCGAGAAAACTAAAGTAATATTATTTCTAGAAATGAGAATGTGAGACGAAGTTTATCTAGTAACCGAGTAAAGTTAAATACCCGAGAGCGAGAAAGTCGAGAAAAGATATTGACTTAGAAAAGTTAAATTAATATAGAAAAGACCCGAGTTAAGTAGAAGTCCTTCAGCCGAAACCAAAATCTACTTTACGTCTTACGCGTCGAGAGTCTTGTCCTTATTCTATGTTAAATTGTGAAGGACCATGCGGGACGGAAAAGTAGCAAGGACACGAAAGAGTAAGCCGCCTAGCTAGAATCTTCGGAAATCAGGTGGGCTTTTCGAAAACCAAAACTCTGATGAATGCTATTTATTATTGAGTATGCCTATGTGAGTTTTTAAATTAATTGACTTGCCATTTATTTGAGTTGGTATGATTTATCATCTGCTTGAGATATTATTATTATTGTCCTGTGAAAGACAGGAACCCACGTGTAGTTATTTGAGTTATTTGAGGTGACTGTGTGCTTTACTTCTGTTTAGCAGGTCAAAGTGTTTGAGAAGGAGGCCTACTTCTCGACACAGAGATAATGTGGTGGATGATTCATGCCTGTATGTTTACAATATGTTTGACAGCGCTGTCGTTTCAAGGAAAATAAAATGATTTTGCATTCACTAGTATAACTTGTTAAAATCTTATTAATGCTTGTGATGCTGTGGCAAGGCAAGTTCAATTGTATAGCTCTAAGAGCAAGTTTTAAAATGTTTTTGGCATGTGTTCACTGAGTACGAAGTACTCAGACCTACATGTATTTCTAAACGTGCAGGTTAGCGGGATGAGGATGGTGTGGACAGCTTGGTGGTGTGTTTCTTTTTGGTTGAGTCGAAAGTTGGCTGGCAATTACATGTCTCCATACATGTAGTTGTTGGGAATTGAGTCGAAGTTTCCGCTGCAATACAATATGATTCTATCTTTTGTTATGTCTGTGATATTACTCTGATATTCTGTTGGTCTTAAGAGTAATGTGCTCGATACAATTTATCGTTTTTCTTTAAGTCCCGTATGATGTGAACTCAACATACTTATGCCTTTTTGGGTCTTCTGATGTAAATGAATTATGCTCGTTGGTTGTTTTATCGCGATTTGAAAGCATGCCTTTATTTGTTATCACTTTCATTCATTATTCCCTTGATTCCCCGAGCATAAACCCTTATGTGAGTTAAGTTAGTGTATGGTTTGATATTGTTTCGCACCTCGGGAGTCGGGGTGTGACACGAATGTACCAAACCCTTTGGTTTTACCCTAGGAGTCATCATCAAAAGTAACAATCCCTCCTTCTCGAAACTTGACATCTTTGAAAAGATTCTTCTGGTGTATCATTGGCTTAGAGCATCCTCTATCTAAAACCCAGACTGATTTTGCAGCTCTTCTTTTCCTTAGTTTTTCCTGGTCCTACAAAACACAAGAAGAACTTTAGGTACCAACACTTAGTTGGGTCCTAGCAGGTTAGTGACTTGATGTGATACCTCGAGTTTTTATCCCTTTAAGAGAGCGTCTAATTAACCGAGTAGTTCAAAGATGAGAATTTAGGAGTAAAATTTTTCTTTTCTAATCGATGAGTTTTGAATAAACGTTTAAATTGCCTTGTGAATCTTGTGTGAATTTATCTGCTCTATTTATCTGAGATGATGATGATGTGATATGTTTGTTGAGTCGTTTATATGAAAATGAGGATGAGATTAAATTCCGGAAAAATCCCGAAGAAGTTTGTTTAATTAAGATAACATAGCGTTAATCGCCGAGGAATATGTTTACGCCGATGAACTTAGAATAGAATTAAATTAGAACCTTCGAACTTAGAATTTCTTTTAAGATCACTGAGATAGGATAAGAACTTATCCGAGAATTGAGAAGAGAAATGAGGCATTAGTCTTGAAAAGGATTAATAAACGAATTAATAAGCCGATTAAATTCTTTTAAGAATTAAAGGAATAAAATGATCGAAGCCTTTAATCTTTTAATTTGAGACGTGACATAGGATTGGGACGAGTTAGTGTCAAAAGTGAAACGAGAAGAGGTTAGACCCGTTAATAGAACAAAACGGAATTAATACGAATCATTTTACCCGGAAAACCTTTACGACCGGATAATTAATACCCGTAACGACATGACGACGACACGTGTCAACCACCTCTATCCCTCTCTCGCCACCTCACAACCCTCTCCCATCAACCCTCAATTTCCAAGACCAACAAGACATAGTGGTGTCTTGTACATGGCTTGCTTGAATTATGCAAACAAGTTAACTTCAAATCAAACCATCAAATCTTGTTTTTACAATTTCCAACAAGTTAATTCCTTTTCACTTTGTTGAATTTTGAATCCTATCCATCTAAAACAAGTAGGAAGTCAGCAATTCATTCATCAAACTCTATTTCTCTCTCTCTCATTTCGATCCCTAGCAAGAAAGAAATCAAATTCTCTCAAACTCTCTCCAAATCTCTCTCCCTCTCGGCAATGTCTCTCTCACACCTCCATTGATTTTTCTTCACATGCAACTATAGATTCAAGCTTATCCTCCATGGAAATGAAGTAGAAGCCATTAATCCTCCATCTATTCCATCCATATTTTTCAAAGAAAGGTACAAATTTCCAAGTTCTTGAAGTTGAATTCAAGAATTTCCAACATTTTTTTCATTTTGATTCCTAAACCTATGGATGATTAATCCTATATTTTTCTTTTTCTTTGAGGATTCAAGAAGATATTCTTCTTTCTTTCAAGATCCAAGCTTTGAAGCTACCATTTCCATCCATTTCAATCCCAAGAGCCAAGAAAAGAATTCCCATTTATTTAAGTATGATTTCATTTGATTAGTTGTAAAATGTATGTCTATAAGTCCTAAAGGAAAGATCTATGCATGCATGTTATTTAATTTATGTTTAGGCAAACTTAGGATATGCATGTGCTAATCGAGTGAGAAGAATTCGTTAGGAGAATCGAGCACTAGGTATTAGTCGATGAATTAAGAGAAGAAAAAGAAACTAAAACCCTAAAAAAATGATAAATGCCGAAAAATATAGTAAAAATAGGGAAAATATGAAATCTTTGAGTTATTGTTATTTTGATGCTTGAATTGTTATTTTTATCATGTTAGTAATGAGATTATATGCATGAAAAATTGAGAAACGAATTGCATAAAAATAGGCATAAATGCCGTGAGTTTTAAGCAAAAATGGAGAAATTATTTTGTTGATTTTGTTGATTTTGTTGATGAATTGAGTGATGTTTTGATCTATGAAATGATTGTATGTTGTGTTGATATTATCATACATGTGTTAAATGAAGAAAATAGGATTGCATGTTGAAATTTTTGAAAGAAATTAATTGTAGAATTAAGTGTAAAAATAATAAAAAGGATTGGATGTTTAAGTATGTATTAGTGAATGATAGTTGAATATGGAATAAAAATAGAAGTTTTGATAAAAGACTTAAAAAAATTGAAAAGCTTTTAATTAAATAAAAGATGTATGAAAAAGATTTCTTAATTAAATACCTTGTATTAAAACTTAAAGACTTGAAATTTTTACTAAAAATATAACAAAAAGATCTTTTATAATAAAGTGAGTAATTCATAAAAATGTTTATTAAAAGATAAAGAAATTATTAAGTAAGAAATAGCTTAAAGGTTTAAAACAAATAAAGAAGAAATTATTAAAGAAGTAAACAAAATAGAGAAAACCGAGTTTAATAAAAATTAATCGTTAAGAAGAATTAATCGATAAGAAATAAAAAGGAAGTTAAATTGAATAAAGAAAAGATGCTAGACGAGTTAAGATAGATACTTGTATAAGTTGATCGAGAAAATGAGAATAAAATAAGATGTCGAATAATAAGTTGAAAGAAGATTAATTAAATAATTAATTGAGTACGTTATTTCCAACCAAGCGAAGAAAGGATAAACCGTGATAATAATTAAAGGAATAATATTCGAGTTAAGAAATGAGAATCAAGTTAGAATTTAACAAGAATTTATAATTTCAAAAGAGTTTATTAAAAACTAAGAGAATTTTTGTTAAATAAATAAGAGTTATAAAATACCTTATAAGATAGCGGATGTAGAATAAAGCGTTGTCTATATAAATAAGAAAGATAGAATCAATAGTTTAAGCCTTCATAAAAAGAATTGCATAATCGAGTTAGACCTTAAAATCTAAATTGAATGAATGTTAATGTATCTTGAAGTGTGTTTGATTTATTTGATTTTATTATATGTTTAAATAAATGTTTAAATGCATGATAATATTATAATGTGAATTATGATTGAAGTTGTATGATAAATGATTGTTTGTTAAAGTGAGAATAAACTAAAGTCTTTGAAAGAAAGCTCGAGTAATAATTTGTAATAATGAAGTTATTAATTAGAACGAGAAAAGTATACGATGTTAAGTAGTAGAGTTAACCTTTTCGATTAGAGTTAATAAAATAAAGACGAGAACGTGAGATCTTTTAGAAAAGTTAGAACGAAGAGAGCGACGACTCAAATAGAAGTCCGTCAGTTAAGTCCAACGCCTTTGTGTCCGTCTTTCATATATCTTATCTATCGATGTCGACCTATGAAGGATCGAGCCGGACGGATCGGTAAGCGAGGACAAATAGCCCTAGACCACCTAGCTAGTTCTTCGGAAGTCAGGTGGGCTTTTCTGAACCAAAAACTATCGATGAAAATTAGTTATGCTATTGAATATTATGTTATGGTTTTTCAAATGTGATTGACTTGCCATTTTATTGAAGTTAGTATGTGTTATCATCTATGAGGATGTGATTATCCTGTGAAAGCAGGAACCCACGTGTGGTAGATGTTGAGGTGACTGTGAGCCTTGCTTCGGTTGGGCCGGTCACAGTGTTTGAGAAGGAGGCCTACTTCTCGGCACATGAAGTTATTTGTGATAGATGATATATGCTATTATATTATATAATATTTGACTGCGCAGTCCGTTTTAAATAAAAATGTTTTGGCATGCACAAGTAAAACCGTTTTTAAAACTGCTTATATACTTGTGATGTTTGGCAAGGCAAGTTCAATTAATATAGCTTTAAAAAGCATCTTTATTCAAATGTTTTGGCTTGTGTTCACTGAGTACGAAGTACTCAGCCCTGCGTGTGTTTCTAAACATGCAGGTTGACTGGATGGCGATGGCGTGGATACTTGGTGGTGTGGTTTGGTTTTGTTGGTTAAGTTTCGTTGAATTTCAGACTGGCATTTGTACGTCTTCATTCGTGCAAGTGTTGGGAGTTGATGCTAATTTCCGCTGCAATCTTTTTGAGCTAATGTTTGTTGAAGTTAACACTTTTATCCTCATGTTTTTGATTCCGAGCGTTGTGCTCGAAGACTTTGAATGCTTATTGAATTCGTAACCCCTTTATCTTGTAATCCTGAGCGATGGGCTCGTAACTTGGTTGTTGTTGAACATGTTTCCTTATCTTGATGTATATATTCGTATGATTCCTCTTTTTGTTGGAATTCCATTCCCATCAGTATGATTTTCTTGTTTGAATTCCCATTCAAAGTGAAGTTGAGATGCTCGGTTATTATTCTTTATGGTTTTGAAAACCAAATTCAATTGCCTTATATTCCGCCTTTGTTTTCCCCGAGCATGTTCCCTTTATTTGAGTTAGTTGTTAGTTGTTTAGGTTTGTTGTTGTTCGTAAGTCGCACCCCGAGAGTCGGGGCGTGACACTTGAGTTTCCTTGAAGACTCGAACTGTATGATCAGTTCGAATCACTTTTCCTTCTTCATCCACGTACACTGCTGATTGAAATTGGCTGCGAGCTCGTGCAATCCAATTCAATGGTGGATATCCTTGTCTTCAAGGAGCATGGTATCAACTCAGCTGACTTGGTCGATTCCTTCGTGGTGAGAACTGTCTGGGAGATGACCTAAACTGTCTAGCTCCTTGAGCATACCCGTACTGTGGATAACTAGGACCATGATACTGATCACCATAGTTTCCATATCCTTGATATGTGTCACAGTCCCAAATCCCGTGGGACGGCAGAAGCCGGGGTGCGACTGGGATTGGATTAAAGAGGCGGGGAAGAAAGGGGATGACTGAAATAAACATACATAAAAGACATCATAATTTCTATGAACAAGATTTCATTACCAAAAAGAAGAGTTAATCACGAGGGATTACTCGACGAAGCTCCCAAAAGGGAAAACTAAGTAATAATACAGAACCTATAATACAGTGTTTTACGATTATACACAACGTCAAAAGCTTAGAGTTTTGCAGCGGAATTGTGATTATACAAACTAAGTCTTCCTATGACAACATACTCCAACCCTCGCCGCTTCCGTCGCTTCAACCTGCACATTTAGAAAACATATACAGGGCTAAGTACAAAAGTACTTAGTGGACACATTGCCGAAAACATAATCATAAGTATAGATAATCAGGCATCTCATTTTATAGCGCATCGGGGGTTTTCATTTAAAAGAGCCCGTGCCTATTAAACATTTTCTGACTCATTTACACAATTTAGCTTGCAAGCATTTTTCTGGTATGTTACGTTCAAATCTTGACCAATTCTCATTCACCGTGGCTGGTTACCCCTCAACAGGATACCACATGCACCACAGGCTACAAAGTGCACTAACTCTGGAAAGCACTTAATAGCTAACTCAGAGCCGATCGTTAGATAACCGATTTAGATTAACTCTAAAATCTGGAAAACACGAATGTTAACTCAGATAGGTACAAGAGAACTCACATAAAACATAAAACAGTTCATGCGAAAACACAGATATCAAAGCGATAAAGAAAGGTTTTTGAGCATTGCTCGTTTTATTTTATATGTAAAAGCCCACCTTATAAGTTACAGAACTATTTAACGAGTTTTCTGTCTTCGATCCTTCGTCTTATCCCGAGTGCTGACTTCCTCCTTCATCGTAAATAATCATAACTTCGTTAAGACATCGAGTCGAAATAAGAAAACGGAAATCGAAATTGAAATTGAAATTGAATTAGTTCTTATATGGTTTTAAGCTTTTAGGCCTTTGCACGCTATTCTAGATTCTTTTAATTAAACGGGGACGAGAATCGAACATTTCTCATTTAGAACTCGTACTTGACGCTAAGGTCAGTAAATTATGATAGTCGATACTTGGAATGACTTAAAATATCGAATGAAATTAAGTTGAGAAGAAATCAACTTAAGAAATTAAGTTTTGAAACTTCACTGCTCAGAGTCAGGTCAGTAAGTTCGCATGGAACAGGGGATTGGGAAACCGGGGTCGAAACTTATACCAAAAGAAAGGTACGGGTGTCTAGTTTACTCTCCAATTCGCGGATCTTGATTCCGATTAACGAGCTAGGAGATATCGCAGTTTCCGTGGAACGTCGCAAAAACTGCCGAGTGAACCCTAATGCTTGATAAAATCGACGCACACTTTTCTAGGTTTGATTAAAGCTTAAACACTTTTAATTTCGCACAAAAACTGACCCAAGGCAGTCACCTCGTATTATTATACGTGATAAACCCCTTTCCATTTCTCGATTATAAACACGACGATCAAAACTTGTCGCTCAAACTAACCAATTACTAAACCAATTCAAGTTCCTAAATCAAATTCCAACTTCTCGATTTAAATTACAACCTATCATTCCAATACTCGGATTAACACGTCATCAACTACAAACTTGATCACTTAACGATAAGATTCATTAGTATTCAATTAGAAACATTAATCGACTTTTCTATCGATACTTATTCTCGACGTTTCGTCTCTTACCAAATTTCAAATGTTATTAGAATCCGATTAAATTCTACAACATTATCTGACATCTATCAAGACTCATTAGTATGTGATCCATATCCTTGACTCATCAACCAAACTTGGTTTAGTTACGGATTTTCGTCTCTTATACTTTACTTAATATTTTTAGAAAAATCTCAATTTAATGTATATTCGACCTCATGCATCGTATGTCTCATTTCCATTAAACAATCGAGCATATCATAACATTTACTAACCTAAATCGAGCCTTGTTCGTCTCTTAGGTTTTGGATTTTATTTTTAGAAAAAACTAAAACAATTCATACGATCAATTAACGACATGAGAAACACTAATCTATCATCAATTCGACGAAGAAATCGAACACAAATGGAAAGCCCCAAAACAGAAAATTTTCGGTAATAATAGGGCTTGGAGTTCTTGATTTTTCCTTCATGATTCGATCCGTAGAACTCGATTCTAAACATCCTAGAACATATATCGATTAAGAAATCACATACTAAATCATTCCCTAAATTTCGAAAAAAATAAAAGAGAGGGGAAAGAAGATTTGTTCGGTTCAAATGATAGACGAAGTTCTCACCTTTCGTATTATTAACTCGGAAATAAAATCGATCGGTAGACGGATGACTTATGAAGCTTGAGAGAGCTTGAAGATGACTCTTTAATGGAGGATTTTGAGAGAGAAAAGAGAGAGAATGAGGGGAAGATGGCGGTAAGGAATGAGGGAGAGAGAGGGATGACTAAGGGTGTTACTATTTGATAAAGTGAAGAAATATCTCAAAGGTGATGACTCACCTATGTAGGTGGCGGTTTGGAGGTGTTTTAATTGCCGGAAATATCTCGTTTACGGGTCTAAAACGACGTTATAAAAGTCAAGAATTAAATTCTTAGTCGGTCACATTTCCGGCGAAAACTAATTCGACCATTAGTTCTGGAATATTTTACTTATTCGGAAAGGACGGTTCGTTTTCCAAAATCCGATAAAAAGTCGGGACTTCACAGTCCAAAATTCATCCGGAAAATCACAAAAATTAACTTTCTCGGGTGAACTCGTCTCGAAGAAAAAGTGAATGTAATTTCTGACGGAATTCGATTCCGAGTTTCCGGGCGAAAAACATTACGGACGCGAAAACCCTAATACAGTAGTCGTTCGTCCGATTTCTGGAAATTATTTTCGGAAACGGATTTCACCGTAAATCTTAGAATTCAATTTCGTGATCTTAGGAGTGCAAAGCCATAATTATTATTAACTTCAAATTTTTAACGCAGTAGAAATTTTCCGGGGTATTACATCCTACCCCCCTTACGAAAAATTTCGTCCCGAAATTTGCATATCTCCTTTAGACTGTTCGGGGTACTTCTTCCTGAAATCTTCTTCGAGCTCTCCTTTGGCTTCTTCTTGATCGTGATAACTTATAATATCTTTACCAATCGAATCGACTTGGTTACTTAAATTTTCGCGCTTTTCGATCCATAAATCGATTATGATTTTCTTCACAACTTAAGTCAGATTCAAGAACTACGTCTTGCTGACTAATTATAAGCTTAGGATTATAGACATGTTTTTCTTAATTTCCAAATGTGGAAACATGTTAGGGACACTTCCTAGATTTGGCGGTAAGGCCAATCTATAAGTAACGGTCCTATTTTCTCGAGAATCTTATAAGGTCCTGAGAACCTTGGTATTTGTCTTTTTTCTTTTTTTTTTTACTTACGCTGTATCTAACGATTTCTTTTGAAGGCGTAATCTTAAGGAAAATTTATCTCCAATTTCAGACTTAAAAAAAATATCTCACAACGGTCGTTGGTGTATGTCTTCTGTCGGCCTTGAGCTTCCTTCATTCTCACTCTGATCTGCCGAACGTTCTCGATCATTTCATTTACTGCATTTGATCCTAAATTCTTTCTTTCCCTTAACTTACGATAATAGCGCAGTTATTTAAAGCTTTTTCTTAGACAAGACCTCGTACGGCGCAAAAATTTATCGAGGCTCGATAATTATTGTTGTATGCGAATTTAATTTGATATAAAAAATTTTCCAGCTTGCGCTTGGATCTAATACTATCGTTCTTAGCATACTAACGAGTATCTGAATCGTTTCTCTCGGATTATCGTTTCGTTTGAGGACGAAAAACTATACTGAAGTTAAGCTCGGTACTTAGCTCCTTCTGCATCGTGATCTAAGATCGCAAAGTAAGTTTGGCTTTTTTATCTGATATTATCAATTTTGGTATTTCGTGCCGATGTACAATCTCACGGACATTCGACTGCGCTGACTTTCCTGACTCGTAGGTAAACTTAATCGGTAGAAGGTGAGCTGATTCTGTGAGTCCATCAATTACTACCTAGACGGCAGTGTTTCTTTTTCGACTTAGGCAAGCCTGTCACAAAATCCCTAGCTCCATCTTTCCCATTTCCATTCTGGGACATCCAATGGTTGCGACAATCCATACGGTCGCCGATGTAAAGCCTTAACTTGTTGATAAGTTAAACATCCTTCCATTCCACAAAACGAGGCAACGTTTCGCTTTAGTCCATTCCACCAGAAATTTCTTCTTAGATCTGGATACATTTTCGTACTCTCTGGGTGTACTGCATATGGCATATCGGGAGTTTTACTGATGATATCGTATTACGTTGCTTCGGAATAATCCTCTGGTACCTCCGTTCTTATCCTCAGTCGTAGCTCCTTGCTCAACTCATTCTTCCTCTATCTCTTATCACTCTTCCTCATAATTTGGTGTAGTTACCAGTGCCGCTGTTCGACCTGTGATCGTTGCTGACGTATCGAGCACTTCTATATCCATCATCTCGAATTCTCGTATAAGCGTTTCTTCTTCGATGAAGAGATATCTAAACTTAGTTGGAGTCTTGCGACTACGCATGATCGTTGTTACGCTTAGTTTTTCCTAGATGGTAATTGATACCACAATCTTAAGTCTCATGTAATTCGCGCCATCTTCTTTGTCTTGTGTTATTTCCTTCTGCTCGAATAAGTACTTCAACTCCTTATGATCTGTGAAGATCTTAACCTTTATACCATAACGATGATATCTCCCAATCTTCAGTGCGTGCCCAACGGCTGTAAGTTCTAGGTCATGGGTGGGATACTCGATTTTTTGTGGGGTTTAAAATTGTCGTGAGACAGAGGCTATCACCTTTCCTTCTTACATCCAAAATACATCCCAATCCATTCTTCGATGCGCCAATATATATACTATGCGTTCCTTGTTTGTTTTTCTGAGAGGCAAAATTTGGTGCGATAATCCATTTTCTTAAGCGTCTATAAAAATTATCTCGCACTCGTCGGTCCATTCGGAAGTATTTTCCTTCCGAAGTAGTTACGTCGTAGTTCTAGGACTCGGGAAAATTAAATTCTTCGTGTCCGTTCTCATTCTTGGAGTGAATGAGAATGTCGTTGATGAATACTATGGCAAATTTATACAAATACGGGTGAGATAACCCTATTCATGAGATCCATGAATACCGCAGGGTGTTGGTCCAAACAAATGGCATTACTAGGAATTCGTAATGGCCATATCGGGTTCTAAAAGCAGTCTTAGGTACGTCCTCAGGTTTGATCTTCGGCTGATGATACCCTGACTTCAAATCTACATTCGAAAAGACTCCTGCACCCTTATGCTGTTTCCGGCTCTAAGTCGATCGTGAAAACTGCGTAACGATCTGGTAGCAATCCTGGCAAAACTTTTGGGAGAACATCGTCCTAAACATTCACTACCTTCACGTCCTAAACGGCCTTCTTAGCTCCTGGTTCTCCGTCTAGGGACACAAGGTAGGTTGTGGTACCCTTTTTCCTTTTTAACTCTGTTGGCTTGCAGCGCTGATATTATTGGTACTCCTCTACCCATCGAAAACCCGTGAAAAGTCGGTCGGCTCTCAACCCGGCGGTTGAAAAGAGTTTTTTCTCTCGTTGCAGAGAATCGTGGCATAATTCTCTGACAACCAGTCCATCCTAGGATTATATCCATGTCGAACATTTATCACGTTCCAATTGTTTGCTATGTCCTTAAAAAGATCCTAAATAAATTTTACGTTCAAGCGCAACTAAAGAAAATAATTCTCTGAGATTATCGTCACTCCCTGAAGCGTAGTTGTTCTTATTTCACAATGAGCGCGTCCTAGCTCTACTCCTAAATGTTAACAGATACTAATAACAACCGAATATAAGGCTCTAAAAGAAGTAAAAATTATGACGGGGGAAATTCTTAAGAAATTTGTCCAATACCTGTCACGCTTCCCTTGTCCTCACTTCGCTTCTCCTGCCAAACCACACATGGCCATTCATTTTGTTGTGGTGTCAGTTGTTGCTGCGATTGGGTTTGGATGGTTCCTAAGGGTTGGGGTTGACTATACTGGTTTGGTCCCACCGTTGGAAACAGTACTGGGCAATTCCTCTTCCTATGCCCCATCTGTCCACATTGAAAACAAATTCTCGTGGAGGCGAGACAAACCCCAAAATGTTTCTTCTCACAGTTGAGACAAATAAGAGCATCCTGCTTCTGTTCCCTCGCTTGCAGCTGTCCTGGGCTATCCCTCTTAAAGTGCCCCTCCTGTCTACAGTTGAAGCAGACACCTAGGTTCTCTAGACAAACACCGTAGTGTACACGATTGCACGTAGGACATGCTGGAATAGCATTCTTTCTTTGGTTAAGCCTATCATACTGATTGGTTTCAACTGTTGGTAACGGTTTCGGGCAATTTCTTTTCACATGTCCCTTCTGCCCACAGCTAAAGCATCCGTCAATGTTTACTAGACATTTTCCAAGGTGCATCCAATTGCACCTAAGACAAGTAGGTACCATGTTTTCTCCTTGGTTGTTCCCTTCCTGATTATTGTGATGCTGATAGCAGTCACGGCTGCTTTCTCCTTTCCACTTCCTTTTTTCTTTACAGTCGTTATTGTTATTGGAAAGGTCTTGGGTTAAAATCTGGGTCGGTATTGGTGGAAATGCTGGAATCCTTCTCTGATCTGGCATCACTGCCTCTATCTCTTGAATTCGTTCCAATAATTCTGTATAGCTTAGTCCCTCTTGGCTAGCTAATGCTATCTCCAGTTTACGTTTGAGTTCTCTTTGAAATTCCTTTGCCATTTCTTCTTCAGCAGCCACCTGATCGAATACATACCTATCATAAAATGCTCCCTTAAAGTTATTCCAGGTAATTTGAGTCGTTTGCCTCATCGGCATAGCTTCCTGTCTAGCCTTCCACCAGTAGTTAGCTGGTCCGGCTAGTTGAAACGCAACACAAGCAAGGCGTTCCTCATCCGTACATCCTAGAAGCTCAAATATTCCTTCGATTGATCGTACCCAAAGCTCAGCATTGCTCGGGTTACTGGATCCCTTAAAAACCGGCGGATTTCTTCTGAAGAATAAATCTGAAATGTTACGTTGTTGTGGGGGTGGCGGAAGAAATTGGTTTGCTGGATGATTACGTTCTCCTATGCTTTCTCGCTGTCCTTGACCTACACCGTACCCTCCAGGATTACCAAATCCTTTTTGATTGTTACTTACTTTCGGCGGCATTTTGGTTCTATAAGAAACGAAAATTCTCATTAGCGCTTGAGTCTTTTATTTACCTACTAGACCCCTTTCCAAACTTAACAAGTTCACGTAGAAGAGAAATCAGTAATAATTCGATATTAATCTTTGTAAACTTTCAACTTTCGGAGTTAAATTAAACTCTCGTTACGCGAGTTTTTTCAACGCTCTGGTTTTCATTAAACGATTTTGAGGGATTTTCTTATGATAAAAACCCTTGTATGGGTCGTATATATATATATATATATATATATATATATATATTTAAAAAGAATATTTATTTTGCCTCCAACGAGGGCTTATACGAAAACTAGACTACTACGAGTCTAAACTAGGCTGACTGCCTATCTGTACAGTAAACCGTGTACTTACTAGAGGTACTAGGACGGAAATGAGTCATAAAATTTCGTATCCGTGGAAGTACTATGAAGGAACTAGTTACTGATCCAACTATGCACAAGGCGAGGAAAATCTACTAAGAATACTATTACGCATCTGGTATGCTCCGCTCATCTAACTGTGGTCATGTCAAACACTGTCCTCTGCGGCCGGTAAATAGTCAGGGTTCTCATCCGGATCCTCCTCTGGATCCTCCTCCTCGGACTCTAAACTGAAGACGAGCTGTAGTGCCTCGTCTATCCTCAAGGTGGTACCGTCTAGAAGTGTAAGTGGGGGTGGGGAAGGTATCTCTGAACCAATCTTCTCTGCATCTAAATCCAAACAATCGTCATCGATCACTACTGTATGACTCTTCAAGGAAAGAAGGTGCTCAGAAAAAGAACCGGGCTCGTACTCGTCCCTGAAACGGACTCTGGATGGTCCTGCCTCAAACTGATCTCTAACTGTCGCCCATCTCGCACAAATCTCGTCTATTGGAGTCAAAGGGGTGGTAGTTGTAGCATGGCAGTAATCTCCATATCTAACTCCTGGTACCTTCGTCCAGTCTCGAACTATCCTCGAACCCTCACACTAGGCTCGGGTAGTAAAGGGGTAGATAATCCTAACAAGGCAACTGTCTCTGCGTCAATCTCAACTAATCCCGGTCCTGGAATCAACTCCTCAAGTGGTCTAGATGAAAGCGACAACTGTGGTACAACTGTAGTCTCCTCGTCTCACCCTAAAATTCTACCACTAAATCCCACTCCTCGCTAGGTACAAAACCTGTCGGGATCTCCAATAAATCGGCCATCTCTGGGTCTAAGTCAAGAGACTCAGGCTCGGTAATCATTGGGAAAAGACGGTAGGAAAAATGTCATGAGATGATCTGCCATCATGAACCTGCTATGGAAGAAGCGCCTATGGATAGCTAAGGCAAAACCCTGGTAATCCCTCCGTTGACTCAATGTCATCGTCAAACGATCCTAGGTAATATCATGCGATGTCGCGTGCCCAACTATGTCACTCGTCTGGTAGCTGATAAATCAAATCGGACACGGCCTGGTTCGCTGAAATGAATGCCGTGCTGCATAATATATGGTCGAGAAGTTGCTCACTATCTGCCCGACATCCTCCTTATCCGAGTCTGACACGTAATTATGGTACTTATCCCGTGTCACATCCACTAGGGTACGCTGAGGTAGGGGCTGGCTCTTCCGAGTGGTAACCATCCACCCGGCCATCTTATAGAAACACGGATCAGTAACGGTTAAGGTAATAACTTATCTTATAGAAAATCTTAAATCACAATAGAACATTCCTTATTCAATTGTAATATCGCCGATACTTAAGATAATAAACTTATCTTAGATACCTTAGAAAATTTTAAGAAGAATTGCTCTCAAACAAAAAATATATATAGAAATAAGATTTCAAGATCTTATTTCCATCATGTATATTATTATTCTTTGATATATATATATATATATATATATATATATATATTTCTGAATGATTTTTACTTTATTAAAACAAAGTATGATTCTACCTTGTTCATGTCACCTACGCATTTATGACATTCATTTATAAAAGACTTGGTCGGCCTTGACACTTGATGCTTGTACTCGTCGCACTCTTCGTTTAATTATGAAGTAAATAAATAAATTCCAAAAGAAGTAGAATAATAGCTAAAGAATAACTTGTGTAACACAAGTTCGGGTCGTCGACGAAATCTATTGATCGTTGAAATTTAATTAAGATTCGTACTCGATCTTAGTAAATAGAACAAATCTCCTATTGGAGTTTTTTAATGGAGCAAACTCCATTTGAAAGATGACTTCGTTCGTGTTACTTGTACGGAAGTAACACTTATTTCTTCATTCCCTTTAATTCCCTTTATTTTGTCCTCTTCGTCTCGATCGTATCTTTCTTGTTTTCGAAGTCTTCCTTTCTTCTCGTTCCGATCATTTCTCGATTGATTTGAAGCCACGTTTCTTAAACGTCTAAGTTCTCAAAGGATCGGGAAATCCTTAAAACAGAATCTATGTTCTTCATGAAGAAGGAAAATCCCTAGAATTTGTCTAGATTCTCGTGCCATGGTACCTTTTTTAAAAAATAAAAAAATTATTGCGCAAATAATTTCACATAAGATAGTACTCGTACTATCACATAATCACATAACCAAACAGAGTATAAATTCTTATACTTTCATAACTGAAAAGTATTTTGGCACCATAATCATTCGTTAGTCAATGAATATTTATTCAAAAATTTCTTCTTTAAAGAAATCACATTATTTGAATTCTTTCCTCGTTGAGTCGACGTAGCGGGAGGTTGAGTTGTCGTCTATATTCTAAATCTTATCTTATTAATCTGACTTAACTTTACTTGAAAGAAGACTCAGGTGTAGAGCATACGCAAATACTCTATCGCACTACTTGAATAAAAACCTGAAAGAAGACTTAGAGGTAGAGCATAAACAAATGCTTCCTATGACAACATACTCCAACCCTCGCCGCTTCCGTCGCTTCAACATGCACATTTAGAAAACATATATAGGGCTAAGTGCAAAAGTACTTAGTGGACACATTGCCGAAAACATAATCATAAGTATAGATAATCAGGCATCTCATTTTATAGCGCATCGGGGGTTTTCATTTAAAAGAGCCCGTGCCTATTAAACATTTTCTGACTCATTTACACAATTTAGCTTGCAAGCATTTTTCTGGTATGTTACGTTCAAATCTTGACCAATTCTCATTCACCGTGGCTGGTTACCCCTCAACAGGATACCACATACACCACAGGCTACAAAGTGCACTAACTCTGGAAAGCACTTAATAGCTAACTCAGAGCCGATCGTTAGTTAACCGATTTAGATTAACTCTAAAATCTGGAAAACATGAATGTTAACTCAGATAGGTACAAGAGAACTCACATAAAATATAAAACAGTTCATGCCATAATTATCACTTTGAAAACACAGATATCAAAGCGATAAAGAAAGGTTTTTGAGCATTGCTCGTTTTATTTTATATGTAAAAGCCCACCTTATAAGTTACAGAACTATTTAACGAGTTTTCTGTCGTCGATCCTTCGTCTTAACCCGAGTGCTGACTTCCTCCTTCATCATAAATAATCATAACTTTGTTAAGACATCGAGTCGATATAAGAAAACGGAAATCGAAATCGAAATTGAAATTGAATTAGTTCTTATATGTTTTTAAGCTTTTAGGCCTTTGCACGCTATTCTAGATTCTTTTAATTAAACGGGGACGAGCTAGTTCTCATTTAGACGCTAAGGTCAGTAAATTATGATAGTCGATACTTGGAACGACTTAAAAGATCGAATGAAATTAAGTTGAGAAGAAATCAACTTAAGAAATTAAGTTTTGAAACTTCACTGCTCAGAGTCAGGTCAGTAAGTTCGCATGGAACAGAGGATTGCGAAACAGGGGTCGAAACTTATACCAAAAGAAAGGTACAGGTGTCTAGTTTACTCTCCAATTCGCGGATCTCGATTCCGATTAACGAGCTAGGAGATATCGCAGTTTCCGTGGAACGTCGCAAAAACTGCCGAGTGAACCCTAATGCTTGATAAAATCGACGCATGCTTTTCTAGGTTCGATTAAAGCTTAAACACTTTTAATTTCGCACAAAAACTGACCCAAGGCAGTCACCTCGTATTATTATACGTGATAAACCCCTTTCCATTTCTAGATTATAAACACGATGATCAAAACTCGTCGCTCAAACTAACCAATTACTAAACCAATTCAAGTTCCTAAATCAAATTCCAACTTCTCGATTTAAATTACAACCTATCATTCCAATACTCGGATTAACACGTCGTCAACTACAAACTTGATCACTTAACGATAAGATTCATTAGTATCCAATTAGAAACATTAATCGACTTTTCTATCGATACTTATTCTCGACATTTCGTCTCTTACCAAATTTCAAATGTTATTAGAATCCGATTAAATTCTACAACATTATCCGACATCTATCAAGACTCATTAGTATGCGATCCATATCCTTGACTCATCAACCAAACTTGGTTAAATTACGGATTTTCGTCTCTTATACTTTACTTAATACTTTTAGAAAATCTCGATTTAATGTATATTCGACCTCATGCATCGTATATCTCATTTCCATTAAACAATCGAGCATATCATAACATTTACTAACCTAAATCGAGCCTTGTTCGTCTCTTAGGTTTTGGATTTTATTTTTAGAAAAAACTAAAACAATTCATAAGATCAATTAACGACATGAAAAACACTAATATATCATCAATTCAACAAAGAAATCGAACACAAATGGAAAGCCCCAAAACAGAAAATTTTCGGTAATAATAGGGCTTGGAGTTCTTGATTTTTCCTTCATGATTCGATCTATAGAACTCGATTCTAAGCATCCTAGAACATATATCGATTAAGAAATCACATACTAAATCATTCCCTAAATTTCGAAAAAAATAAAAGAGAGGGGAAAGAAGATTTGTTCGGTTCAAATGATAGACGAAGTTCTCACCTTTCGTATTATAAACTCAGAAATAAAATCGATCGGTAGACGGATGACTTGTGAAGCTTGAGAGAGCTTGAAGATGACTCTTTAATGGAGGATTTTGAGAGAGAAAAGAGAGAGAATGAGGGAAAGATGGCGGTAAGGAATGAGGGAGAGAGAGGGATGACTAAGGGTGTTACTATTTGATAAAGTGAAGAAATATCTCAAAGGTGATGACTCACCTATGTAGGTGGCGGTTTGGAGGTGTTTTAATTGCCGGAAATATCTCGTTTACGGGTCTAAAACGACGTTATAAAAGTCGAGAATTAAATTCTTAGTCGGTCACATTTCCGGCGAAAACTAATTCGACCATTAGTTCCGGAATATTTTACTTATTCGGAAAGGACGGTTCGTTTTCCAAAATCCGATAAAAAGTCGGGACTTCACAGTCCAAAATTCGTCCGGAAAATCACAAAAATTAACTTTCTCGGGTGAACTCGTTTCGAAGAAAAAGTGAATGTAATTTCTGACGGAATTCGATTCCGAGTTTCCGGGCGAAAAAACATTACGGATGCGAAAACCATAATACAGTAGTCGTTCGTCCGATTTCTGGAAATTATTTTCGGAAACGGATTTCATCGTAAATCTTAGAATTTAATTTCGTGATCTTAGGCATGCAAAGCCATAATTATTATTAACTTTAAATTTTTAACGCAGTAGAGATTTTCCGGGGTATTACAATATGCTTGCTAATATTGATGTTGAGTTGGGAATGTCTTATTGTATCAGTTTGGATTGTCCCAGTTTCTATGCCTTTTGCTGTTAACGCTGAGCTGTGTTGTTTGGCCTACGCCTGGGCTGATTCTGCCTTGGATGCGAAGGTCCTTCTTGTCTGTTTGCCCTTGTTCTGCAACCTCGGGATCTGGATTTCATTGATGATTTGTTAGCATCCTTAGAAGTACCGACTTTATCTTTTTTAGGTTCATCTTCCAGAACCTTAATACCCTGATCTTTTATAAGTCTTAAAGTTCGTCTTAATTGAGCTTATGTATCTTTGTGTGATAAAAATTTCCGAGAAAAGAATTTTTCTCGTGAAATTACTAAAATACCCTTGAATGCCTTTACGTGATTTTTATTGTTTCGGTTATCCAAATCGATTGTGTGATAAATTATTTGAGCATGATTATATGAGTTTGAGTTTGAGTTTGAATTTCAAAAAATTCTGAGAAGTTTCGTTTTTGGATGAATAGTAACTTTTCTCGAGTTTTTGCTATTTATCGAACTTTTCCAAATTCCATCTAATTAGTGTCTTCCGAGTCTACAAATGATTCTAGAAGCTTTTAGATAGGTTTGAGAGTCGTCAAAGATCGTCTGAGAGAAATTTCAATTGAAGGGCTAGAAAATCCTAATATAAATAGTGAATTCCGACTTTTTCTTCGTTTCTCGGAATTTTAATCTGAAAGTTTGATTTCTGGATTTCTCGATTTATTTGGTGAAGTTAGATACGAAGTAGATTGTTTTCCAAAGTCGAGAAAGAGTCGTGGTGAGTTTTAAATAGTTTGAGAGCTTATTGAAAAAGTAGGGTTAAATTGCACCGGATAACTTTTTCTTCCGGCGAAATTTATATCGCGTTTTTGATCACCGGGTGTAACTAAAACTCTATTAATTCATTTTTACACTCACAAATCTCTCACTCTCTCAAGCAAACACTCTATCTCTCGTTCATTTTGTAATACCCCGGATAATTCTTCCGTCGCTAAAATAAAAATTTAATTAATAATTAAGGCTTTGCACGCCTAAGTTAAGGATTTTCGATTCTAAGACTAAAGGTGAAATTCATTTCTGAAAATAAATTCCAGAATTCGGTCGAACGACTACTGTATTAGGGTTTTCGCGTCCGATAAAATTTTCGTCCGAAAACTCAGATCAAAAAACCGTCAGACTTTACATTCACTTTTTCTTCGATACGAGTTCACCGGAGAAAGTCAGTTTTTATGATTTTTCCGGGCGAATCTTGGACTGTCTTATCCCGACTTTTCATCTGATTTCGAAAAACGAAATATGCTTTCCGAATATGTAATTTATTTCTAATCTAACGGTCGAATTATATTTCATCGAAAACATAACCATCTAGGGTTTTAATTTCTCGATTTTATAACGTCGTATTAGACCCGTAAAACGCGATATTTCGGTAAAATAAAATCCCCTAAACTGCCTATTAAGGTAAGTCATCACCTTTATAGATCTTTTCTACTTTATCAAATTCTATCTAACTTAGTCATCCTTCTCTCCCTCTCCCTCTCCCTCCTTACCTCCAACACCCCTCCTTCTCTCATTTCTCTCTCACTTTCTTCCATTAAAGAGTTTTTCAAGCTTTCTCAAGCTCCCCAAGTCATTCGTTAACCGATCAATCTTAGTTCCGATTTCATATTCGATAAGGTAAGAGCTTCCTCTCAAGATTGAACCGAACAAAAGTCCCTTCCTTCAAGACTTATTTTTTTTCGAAAATTTCATGAGGAGAAGCATGATGAATCTATGTTTAATATATGTTATAGTATGCTTAGGAATGGTTTTATGGATTGAATTCATGAAGAAATCATCCCTCCTAATTTATTTATGAATACCGAATTTTTTTTAGGAATTAGGGGTTTGATGTAGTTCGATTTTCTTGAGGATTGATTGGTGGATTCTTGTTCTATATGATGATAGATGATCACATAAATTATTTTAGAATTTTCTAAAAATAAAAATAAAAGTATAAGAGAGAAAGAATTGATGATTTGATGTAGTATATGTTATGATTTGCATGTTATAATAATAGAAATGAGATGTAGTATGTTTGAGGATGATTATATAATTTATTGGAATTTTTCTAAAAATAAAATGAAAATCGTAAGAGACGAAAACTCGTCGATAAGTTGAGACTCCTTAATAATTTGAATATGTGATTTACGTATTAGTGAATCTTGATAGATAATGAACGATATTGTAAAGTTTGAGCAAAATCGGAGAACGTTGAAATTTTGTTAAGAGACGAGCAATCGTCGATAAGTCGAGATTAGATAATGATTTAGGTTTGTGATTTGAATATATGTTAATCTTGTAAGTTAATGATCGTAACCGGAAAATTTGAACGAATTCTAAGAAGATTGAAATTTTGATAAGAGACGAAGAATCGAGTCTAAATGCCGATAGAAAAGTCGAATAAGGAAAACCATTTTAATATTTATGATTGTTATTGATAAACGAACAAGTTTGCAGTTGACGATATTTCCATCCGAGATACGAGATGACATAAGTTATAGTTTATAAACTAGAAGTTGATGAATGAAATAGAAATTGAAATTGAATTGGTTTAGAAATTGGTTAGTTAAAAAGGACGAGGAAATGCTCGTCGTTTGTTTAATCAAAAGACGTGAATGTGTACCCGATTAAGGGACATGCATGTTGAATACCTTGAGATGGAAATTTCGTAAGAATAAAAGTGTAATAGCATTAATCGAATCTAGGGAATCGTGCATCGAGTTTTATCGAGCATTAGGGTTTCGCGCGGACTGAACTGCGACCTTTCACGAAAACTGTCATAACTTTTAGCTCGCTTAACGAAATTGAGATCCGTAAATTGGAGAGTAAACTAGACATCCCTGGCTTTCTTTTGGTATCAGTTTCGTTACCTGTTTCGAAATTCTCTGTTCTGTATGAACTCCAGAACCTTTGCTTTGTGCAGAAACTTATGTAAACCTAATTCCTTAAGTTGAAATCTTTTCAACTTCGTTCCTTGAGAACATTTAAGTCATTATAAGCTATCAACTTCCATTTATCTACTGACATAAGTGTCGAGTAATGAGCCGAATTAGTTTATAAACGAGAATTGATCGAGTCTCGTTTATTCGTTAAATCAAAAGAAAGTAGTAAAGTGCAAAGGCCTAAAAGACTAAAACCTATTTCAATTTCATGTTTCTTTTATCGTTACGATCGAGTTTTAAAGTTTGTTTATTTACGATAAAAGGAGGAAGTCAACACCAAGGATAGGACGGAAGATAGAAGATGGAAGCTATAGTTGTACTGTAATTGCCTAAGGTGGGCTTTTCTATATACGAAATAAAATGAGCGATGCTCGAAAATCTTTATTTATAGCTTTGATAATTGTGTTTTCAAAGTGATAATCAGAGCATAAAATATTTGTTTTTATGTGAGTTCTCTTGTACCCTTCTGAGTTAGCCGACTGCTATCCAGAATTATTAGTTAGCCGACCTGCTAACTAAAACGATCGGACTTTGAGTTAGCCGACTGCTATCCAAAGTTAGTGTACACAGTAGCCGTTGTGTGTGGAACCCTGTTGAGGGGTAGCCAACCATGGTGATAATTATTGGGCAAGATTGAACGTAACATCTATCAGAAAAGTGCTTGATCAAGCTGATAGATCTAAACGTATACTTTATGCATATAAAGTTATTCGCGTTATAGAAATTCTTAGCACAGACAGTATAACAGAAATAATAAACTGTGCTAAAATAAAAGACACACGATATGGTAACCCAGTTCGGTTTTGCAACCTAAGTCTGGGGGGCTTTGCCCAAGAGAGAACCAATCCACTATTAGAAGAAATGGCTACAGAGGATCTTACACATACAGGTCACCACCTTATGCTACCCTTTCGCTCACCCTCTTCCTAATGTCACGTGAATTCGTGATTTACGATTTACAATCGCTCAACCTAAGTCCAAACCGCCAGTTCGACCCTTAACTCTCGTTAGGAACTAATTTATCAAAGATAAACTCTCACAATAATTCATGCTCTCACAATACAATACTCTCAAGAAAGTATAAGCACTCAAACAATAAAACAACGGCAGCCACTCCTCACAATGTAGATGTCGAATATATATAGGCGAAACCCTAGATCTCTTCTCCATCATGTATATCTCTTTAGATCTTCTTTCCTTGTGAGGATAAGGCCTGGGGAACACGTCTCTTATCTGCTTGATATGTATCTTGTCCGCATCTATCATAAACTTGGAAAAGATCCTGCAAAATCCGCACTGATAAGGTAAGTCTCTGCCAGACTGTTCCAGGTTCCCTTAGCACAGACTGAAGCACACATAACAGAGTTTGTTCTACGCAGCGGCTTCGACACTTCAGCTGTACTTTTAGCTTCATAAATTTTGCCAACATCTTCGAGCAGTATCACCTCTTGAGCAGCAGCACCTCAATTCCAACAATCTCCCCCTTTGGCATTTATGTAGACAAAACCGATCATCAAGAAAATAAACAATCATAAGCATCTTCATACCTCCAAATCCTCCAAGACTGAACTTGTATGAAGTATGCCAAAGCCCCCCCTCCAACTAGCAATTGGAGAAATCTGTTTTGAAACTCCCCCTTAAGCAAGGCATGGAGTAAACCGATCACCAAGTAAAACTTCAATCATCGAGCGGATGATCTTCAACACAGCACCAAAGAACACCATAAAACCATAAGTAATAAACTGGGAGATTATAATATATATACACCAAAAACATCAAGGAGTGGAGGGAATAACTTTTTGGAACCAAAAACTAAGTCTGCACAAACACTAGCACAGACACTAGAACACCAACAAAACAACCAGAAAACCAAAATAAATACAAAAACTTCAAATTTTCTTCTACTCCCCCTTTTTGTCTGGCAGAAATAACAAGGTAGGGGGGTCTTCCATCCAATCTTCAGAAAGACTGGGAGCCTTTCTTCTTCGCAGCTTGAGCTGAGGCTTGGAGGTCTTCTTCGTCCTCATCAGTTTGGGTATCTTCATCACCTAGGTCCTCTTCAGCATCCTCAGCCTTATCACCATCATCGGCTGCATCTTCATCCTCTGCATCATCATCTTCAACATCATCATCATTTTCTGGCACAGACTCGGCATCACGTGCCGCCGATCCAGATGGCACAGCTTGTCCTCCAGAAAAGACTGCTTTGGCATCATTGAGTAACGCAACAATCTCATTCTTGCGCATGCGAAGCTTCTTCATCTGGAACAGAATGGAGTTGTACTCCCTTTCCAGCTCTCGCAGCATCCTTGTAGAAATAGCCCTGAGGTTAGGTTCACTCAGCACAGGCGCTGGCACAGATGATGTTGGCTTCTTCCTTTCCACAATACGGACAGAAGGACCCTCAATGTCCTTGGGATAAACAGCCTCGTTGAATAGCTTGTCATGAATGACAATGCACTTTGGAGTGCGCTCAAACTGCTCTCCCACCTGCATCACATCAGGAAATTGCAAAGAGATAATACAAAAGATTAAACCAGGATAGCCTAGAGCCTTAGGCTTCGTCAGATTTCTAGCATGTTGAGTGACGTGGTCGAAGACCAAACGTCCAAAGTCGAAGGGCTTGAAGCGCCCTATCCCGTACAACACCCTTGCTGTTTCTTGGCTTACTTTGGTGGTGTGTGAGGTGGGGCACCAATTTCTGACCGCAATTTTATGCAAGATCGCATACTTCTGTGACAGCATGGAAGAACTGATAGACATGTTCTTCCTCCACGTTCGATACACCCCGTGCGTGATCTCGCTTGCAATTGTGTCCAAAGACACATCCTCCTCTTGCACTCCATGATCATCACGCCCAACAAATGCAGAGATAACAGCAGGAGAAAAATTAATGTACCTTTCTCGAATGTAAGATTTGAAATGATAACGAGATGAAGGGTCAGTAATACTCTTGGACATGTTGCAATAGAATTCTAGCACAACCGCTCGCACATAACGACGAACAGGGAAGACAGTCTGATCCCACTTAGCGTCCTCGAGCAGCTTATCCAGGCCAGTTCCCTCCAGATCTTCCTTCTTTACAGGTTGCTCATAGACCAGCTTCCTGTGGATCACATTATTCCACGCTTCAGCTTGCTCATCAGATTTGAATCTGAGAGCATCCACCACAACCTTTGATCTCTGAATGACCTCAGTTGTTGATCTTCTAACTGGAGTAGCAGAAGATGCACCCTGATGAGATACTTCGTGCTCAGAATTTCCAGCATCACTCTCCAACACATGATCATGCCCAGACTCAACATCTATGGACTGATTGGGATCCACACCTTTCTTTGGCTTAGAGACAGCCTTCTTCTTCTTCTTGGAAGATTCTCCAACCTTCCCTTTACCTTTGGCTTCACGGGTAGCAGCAATCTTCTTAGCAAGTTGACCCCTAGTTCGAGTAGTGGGGGTCGCAGCAGGTTCCTTGATGGTTAGAGGAGTTTCTTCAATTCTGACTTTCTTTCTTGGAGGGTCAGAGAGTTTGCGAAGACGTCTCTTGGAAGGTCTTTGCCTCTTTGCTGCTGGCACAGACTCCTCAGCAGGATTTTCTTCAAGTTCAGCCACAAACTCATCAAGTGTTGCTTCATCAATATCAGCCTCCTTATTAACAGTCGTGGCTTCCTTCTCAGTATGTTGGAACACAGGAATCACAGGAGGAATAATAGCTTGATCAGGAGCAGATTGAGAGCCTCCGGCAGAAGGTGCGGGTTGCCGAAGAATTGATCTCGAGGAAGAAGACTTGGATGGAGTAATCTTCTTCTTCATGGCAGCAACAAGAACATGCGCTTGTTCCTTCTCACTAGATTTCCATCTCAGATGCAGAGTCCTCTACAGTTTGTTTCTCCGGAGGGGGAGAGTGCTTTGACGGCGACTCAGTAACTGTCTTCGCTGACGAGAAGGACTTAGCAGGAGAAGGCTTCTCTTTTGGAGGAGCTATAGAAGGGTCCTTCTCTCCGGAGTCTGATCCAGAGCCAGAGTAGTCAACGATTCCCATGGCTTGAAGTTGGGGAAGACTTCCTTTCTTCTTCTTACCATCGGCAGAGTAGAGACGGGAGATAGGAACATTATCATCGCTGGAATCATCAGAGAGATGCTGGGTTGAACGGCTTCCATCCGACATGATGAATATTAAACAGCAATATACGAACACAACAGAGATCTTTGAGAGAGAGAGAGAGAGAGAGACTTCAAAGCTAAGTAAAGATTTGTGAAATCTTAATGCAGAAGAAATCGAAATATATAAGCACAAAGGCGGTGGATTTCTCTCTCTAACAAGATATGTATGGAAATAAATCCCTATAAAATAGGAGATGAAATATATATCATGATTTGAAGAGATCCTTATCTCCAACGTTCAAATTTGAACGAAAAACATCCGTTGCCTACATTTGGAAGTCGCAGAGTTCAACACAGAAAGTAGCCGTTGAAAGGCTGCAAAGATGACGTCAGCCCTTGTCAGCTCCAGCATACTACGTGTGCCATTGGTTGTGTCCAAACTTCCTGGCACAAAAACACACAGAAAAACGAGAAACACCAATAAAACCAAAAAATAATGTACATATACATTGTGCTTGTTCAGAAGACCACAAGCACGAGGTCTCTCTAGAGAGTTTAGATAGAGCAAACACCCAATGAGGCTCGAAGAGATTCGAACCTCGCTGTATCCAATGCCTTAGTAAACAAGTCTGCCAATTGTTTCTCCGTAGGCATAAACTCCATGTTGAGTATCTTCTCTTCAATCAGCTCCCTTATGAAGTGGTGGCGAATGTCAATGTGCTTCAACTTAGAGTGGTGCACAGGATTCTTCGAGATATCAATTGCACTCTTGTTGTCGCAATAAAGGGTAAATGACTCGAAGGGCACTCCATAGTCTTCAAGCATTTGGCTCATCCACATGAGTTGAGTGCAAGCTGATCCTGCAGCAATATATTTAGCTTCAATTGAGGACAGAGACATGCTCACCTGCTTCTTGCTATGCCAGGATACTAGATTGTTGCCAAGGAAGAAACAAACTCCAGATGTGCTCTTCCTATCGTCTGGGCTACCTGCCCAATCCGCATCACTGTACCCCACCAAGAATGTGGTGCTGTCCTTAGTCATCCAAATACCAAAATCACTGGTTCTTCGAACATACTTGATAATATTCTTCACAGCTAAAAGATGACTCTCCTTAGGATCCGCCTGGAACCTAGCACAAACTCCGACACTGTGGCTAATGTCTGGTCTACTGGCCGTCAAGTAGAGTAAACTTTCAATCATACTTCTTTATAGAGACTGATCTACAGAAGCACCTTCTGTGTCCTTGCTAAGCTTGATTGAAGTTGACATAGGTGTGCGACGCACCTTGGCATTTTCTAGTCCAAATTTCTCTGCTAGACTCCGAGCATACTTTGATTGAGTCACAAATATCCCCTCCTCGGATTGCTTGATTTGTAGTCCAAGAAAATAATGCAATTCGACAAAGAGACTCATATCAAACTCCTTTGTCATATGTCCCACAAATTCCTGGATCAGATCCTGAGACACAGAGCCAAAAATTATATCATCAACATAAATCTGAATAATGATGATACCTTCCGAATTACTCTTATAGAAAAGAGTCTTGTCAGATCCTCCACGAACATATCCTTTGGAGATAAGATACTTGGACAGCGTGTCATACCAAGCACGAGGTGCTTGCTTTAAACCATAAAGCGCCTTGTTCAACTTGTAGACATGATTGGGAAATTTTGGATCGACAAAGCCTAGGGGCTGTTCCACGTACACATCTTCTTGAAGAGTACCATTGAGAAAGGCACTCTTAACATCCATTTGGTATAGCTTGAAGTTCATGTAACATGCCATTCCAAGAAGTAATCGAACTGCTTCTAGACGAGTGACCGGAGCAAAAGTCTCTTCATAGTCAATACCTTCCTCTTGAGAATATCCTTGAGCTACTAATCTTGACTTGTTACGAATAATTTCCTCCATCTCATCTGTTTTGTTGCGAAAAATCCATTTCGTCCCAATCACATGCACATCAATAGGACGTGGCACAAGATACCAAACATTACAACGGACAAACTGGAGCAATTCTTCTTGCATGGAGGCAATCCAATCTTCAACCAATAAGGCTTCCTTGACATTCTTTGGAAGAACTTTAGAGACATAGCACATGAATGAAATGTTTGCCACCATATGTTTGTAGTCCCTTGCTACGTTTCTGGTTAATCTTCCTCCGGTGACATCTTTAATGACATTTGTTAGTGGATGATACTTAGATAGTCTTCTGGATGGACCTGGAGTAGTAGGGGCTAATTCGCCTGAGATGGAGTCAGATGGAGCTTCAACTTTGACTGAATCAGTGGACGCGTCAGTGGATCCGGTCTGTGTACTTGAGGATGTAGGCACAGACTCTGGCACAAGTAATAGCAGTTGTGCCTTCTCTTCTGCTTCTGCGTCTATAGAATCAGTGAAGACCACATTGATAGACTCCATGATAGTCTTGTTTGCTTTGACATAGACTCTGAATGCTCTGCTGTCACGAGCATATCCCATAAATATAGCTTCAAGACCTCGATCATCAAGCTTTTGAGTGTATTTTCTGTCATTCAGAACATAACACACTGTCCCGAACACATGAAGATGTTTGGGGTTAGGCTTTCTTTCCTTCCAAATTTCATAAGGAGTCTGATTTGTCTTTGGACGAAGATAGACTCGATTCACAATATAGCATACCGTGTTTATTGCCTCAGCCCAAAATCTGTTAGCTACATCATGCGCCTTGAGCATGGTTCTCATCATTTCTTGTAGAGTCATGTTTTTTCTCTCAACAACTCCATTTTGTTGAGGTGTCTTCGGAGCTGAAAACTCGTGTGCTATCCCCTTTCCAGCACAAAAAGTGATGAAATCTTCACTTTGAAATTCTCCACCATGATCACTCCTTATTCTTCTCAAGGGAAGATCCTTCTCCAATTCTATGCGAATGTACAAGTCCTTAAAGCTTTTGAAGGCTTTTGATTTGTGTCGGAGAAATTCCACCCAAGTGAACCTTGAATAGTCATCAACAAATACAAGAACAAACTCCTTCTTGGCTATACTTTGAGTAGGCATTGGTCCAATTAGATCCATATGTATTAGTTCTAGAATGCTAGAGGTGGTGATGCTTCGAACTTTCTTGTGTCCTACCTCAATTTGTTTTCCCAATTGACAAGGCCCACACACAACCTTATCATTAATTTCCAGCTTAGGGACTCCTCGAACAGCATCAGCATTCAGAAGTTTCTTCATACTCCTCAAACTTGCATGTCCTAATTTCTGGTGCCAGGTTTCCGTCATTCCAACACTAACTTGCATACATACATGTGCGGGTGTGACAAGATAACACTTGTCATGAGATCTGCGACCAGTCATAAACTCAGCTCCATTCTTCACTACTTGACATGTACTTTCGTCAAATATCACTTTGTATCCTTCATCACATATTTGACCAACACTGAGAAGATTGGCTTTGAGTCCATCAACCAAATATACATTCCGCAGAGATGACATTCCAGGTATGTTTGGAATTCCTTTTCCAATCACTGTGGCTTGATTTCCATCTCCAAAGGTAACGTGATCATCGAAGACATCGACAATATTGGTCAAGAAATTAGGATTTCCTGTCATGTGCTTGGAGCAAGCACTGTCCATGTACCACCTGTTATCCGCTCGAGCCCAAAGAGATGTTAGAGCAACATATGCAGTGTAGTTAATTCTGGATTGAAACATCCTTCTTTTGTCACCAAGATAATATCTGCAGTGTGGCCTTATGTGTCCAGGGAGAACGCAATAATGGCATACTGGTTTGAATAGCTCTTCTTGTTGTGGTGGTTGTCCCCTCCTGAACTGATGATTCTGATTTCTTGAAACACTCATTGACACATGAGTCTGCGTCTGTGTCTGCTTCTGCGGATTCCTTTGAGGAATTCTCTTTTGCCTCCAATTGTTGGAAAGATTTGACTTGGGGGCTGGATTCCCCTGAGATTTATTGTGTTGAGGAACAAACTTCACCTTCTTCTCCTTGTCTTTGACAGCCACCCATTGCTTTCCTTGGAAGCCTAAACTAGATTTGCTGGTTGAGCTCTGTCCAGTTTCAATAATTTTATCAAGCTTGGAAGTTGCATCACCATTCATCATCTTAACAAACTTATCCATCTGATCCATCTTGTGAAGAAGCATGTTGTTTTGATCAAGCAGAGACATATTCAGCGCTTTCAGATTGTCTCTTTCCTTCGCCACTTCCTTAATTTGGGCATTGAGGGTTAAGTTGATTCTTCCAACTTCATCACACTTAATGATCAGGTATTCATACTTCTTAATCATGGACTCCTCAACGACGCTGTCTGCATCACTTTCTTCATCCACTGGTTTGTTCTTGCTCGTGGGCACAGACTCAAGCACAGGAGTGAATGGCTGTACCACAGATATTGCAACATGAGCAGCCTTTTCATCAGTGTCACTCTCACTATCATCTGTGTCCTCGTCACTGTGGGTGGCAACATATGACTTGCCTTGCCTCCGCGTTGTATTGATGCATTCACGCTTGAAGTGTCCATAGCCATGACACTCATGACATTGAGGTCCAGTCTTTGGAGTGGACTGGGAGTCTTCCTTATCTAATTGACTGTATTCTGATTTACTTCCTTTCTTCTTGTCAAGCCCTCGTTTGGCAAACTTCTTGAACTCCTTCTTGAATGACTTTGTGACTAGGGCCATTGCTTTAGCAGCTGCTATTTCTTCTTTTGGCACAGTCGGAGCCTCAGGGTGCCAGTTGTGTGCTTGAAAGGAAACTCCTTTCCTTTCAGTGCTTTCACTCTTCTTTCCCATCTCAAAGGTTCTTAAAGATCCAATGAGCTCATCCAGTTTCATGCTAGAAAGATCTCTTGCTTCTTCAATTGCAGCCACTTTGTACTCGAATCTGTTGGGAAGAGATCTTAAAACCTTTCTGACAAGATATTCATCAGTGTACTTGTTCCCAAGGGCCACACTTTCGTTGATAATTTTCAACAGTTTTGCATGAAAGTCACTGATCGACTCATGTTTTTCCATCCTCAGTAACTCGAATTGGGTTGCTAGTTGTTGAAGACGTTGCCCTTTCACATGATCATTTCCTTCAAAGGAGGTCTCTCAAATATCCCATGCTTGTTTTGCTGAATCGCATGTGGAAATAAGGGAGAATATTTCCATAGTAACATATGCTTGAATGGCATTCAATGCAACGTGATTCATCCCCGATTCTTTCTTTTCAGCTTCCGACCAGTCTTTCCTGTCTTTGACTTTGCCAGCATTGGGTTGGCCCGTGGCTATGATGGGAGAATTGAATTCTGACTTTATCGTCTCCCACGCCTCTTTATTGATGGCTCTGATGTGTGCCATCAAACGAATCTTCCAATATCCATAGTTGGATCCATCAAGAATTGGTGGTTTCGTCATCGAACTGCCACCTGTGGAAGTCATTGTGTCTTATCACGAACGCAGCAACACGTTTAGATGTCTGTCCGAAGATCAACACCTGTAAGATCGGTGTACCGCTCTGGTACCAATTGATAGATCTAAATGTATACTTTATGCATATAAAGTTATTCGCGTTACAGAAAAACTTAGCACAGACAGTATAACAGAAACACTAAACTGTGCTGAAATAAAAAACACACGATATGGTAACCCAGTTCGGTTTTGCAACCTACGTCTGGGGGGCCTTTGCCCAAGAGAGAACCAATCCACTATTAGAAGAAATGGCTACAGAGGATCTTACACATACAGGTCACCACCTTATGCTACCCTTTCGCTCACCCTCTTCCTAACGTCACGTGAATTCGTGATTGACGATTTACAATCGCTCAACCTAAGTTCGAACAGCCAGTTCAACCCTTAACTCTCTTTAGGAACTAATTTATCAAAGATAAACTCTCACAATAATTCATGCTCTCACAATACAATACTCTCAAGAAAGTATAAGCACTCAAAATATAAAACAACGGCAGCCACTCCTCACAATGTAGATGTCGAATATATATAGGCGAAACCCTAGATCTCTTCTCCATCATGTATATCTCTTTAGATCTTCTTTCCTTGTGAGGATAAGGCCTGGGGAACACGTCTCTTATCTGCTTGATATGTATCTTGTCCGCATCTATCATAAACTTGGAAAAGATCCCGCAAAATCCGCGCCGATAAGGTAAGTCTCTGCCAGACTGTTCCAGGTTCCCTTAGCACAGACTGAAGCACACATAACAAAGTTTGTTCTATGCAGCGGCTTCGACACTTCAGCTGTACTTTTGGCTACATAAACTTTGCCAACATCTTCGAGCAGTATCACCTCTTGAGCAGCAACACCTCAATTCCAACACAAGCCATGTTGTGAAAATGAGAAAGAAAATGTTTAGTAGACACGGGTATTTATTGAAAAATCCCGATGTGCTACAGAAATGAGATGCCTGATTTATCTATACTTATGATATGTTTTGGGCAATATGCCCACTAAGTGCTTTTTGTACTTAGCCCTACATATGTTTTATAAAATGTGTAGGTTGAGTGACAGGAGCGGCGGAGGTTGATGTTGAGTAAAGAGTCGTAGTTAGGAAGAAGAACTTGTATCAAGCTTTACGCTTTCCGCTGCCAATCTTTTTGAGTTAATGTATCTATCTTTTGGGTCTAAGCCCCGTACAATGAACTTAGTTCTTTTTTAGAACCTTATCGAGTGATCTTTCGAGATCAACTCTTTCTTTTAAATGAAGTCTTGTTCATAGAAGTTATTCTGTTATTAATGTCTGTATCTCCCGTATCTTCATCCTCAAAACGAGCATTTACGTCTTCCAATTCGGACTCAATCTATGGGGGTGTCTCGGGGCGATTTCTCTCTATGGCGGAGGTAAGATGCCACATCGACTGGGGCGCCAAACTGTGACTGATATTCTTCCTCGATCCTCACAACAGGCGTAGGAGCAAACGTGTACAGAGCTGAAAAATAGTCGTTTGACACAGCTTGAAGATAACCGCTTCCCACGATAGCTGCGACTATCGAATTCCCATCGTATTCGTCGTTATTGCCATTGCTGGATTGTACTGGCCTAGAGGGCTCGGCTATAGGCTGAACCGGAGAAGAATTTTGGTAACGACACATATACTCCGCAAACTGGTCGTCCAAAGGTGACAAAATTCCATTAGGATCATGATAACCGTATGGCTGCAGAGCTGACGAGCTGGATGTAGAAAAAGGATCATGGGCTCGAATAGGGAGTACACCACTCGAATACGGGTAATCCTGATAAGCAGCTCTGGGCTCTGGCTCAACAAGAGAAGGTGTAGGAATATGGGGAGGAACTAGGCCATCTTGGAGAATAGGCGGGGGAGTACGAACAAAACCATTTGGCTCGACAGGGAGGTCATCATCATAGGGCTCTGGGGGAAGGGCACTGTACTACATGTACTGTCCGGAAATGGTAGAAATGAACTCATTGACGTCACCGTGGTGATAACCATCGAGGTAGCGATGTCCAAGAAATCGGGGCATAAGCGAAGCTGTCCAATCTCGCCACTCACGGGGCAAAGCCTGAATCAGATGGATCATTCTATCTAACGGTCCGATATCCATGTACTGGATTTTCTCCCAAATTTTATGGTACTTTGCTAGGAATTCCGCAATAGACTCGCAGTGCATTTTTCTTACATGCAGGTACTCCTGCATCCACTCACGATCATCCATCCTATACGTATTTTAAACGAATTAGGCATACTAAAATAGTTAAGCAGGCATGCTAGAGTTTCCAACCACCACATACTCATTCTTGCTTTCCATAGAGGTGTTATCGCTCAGGGTACTTGGCAGTTCCATTTCACGTAATCGTTTGCACAAGCGTTCCATCTTTTTTTATTTTTCCACAAAAACGCATTAGGAAAGGCATTCTAAAGTAATCTAGTTATTCAATCAACTTATAAAGCTTTTATCTCTAGACGAGCACAAATAATAAACTCAATAACTCAAAATCTCAAAATCTCCATCACCATTTTAAACTCAAAAGCTTTTAGGAAAATAAAGCGTACCTGGTTGCCGGATGAGATGGGGGATTGCTTGGTATGTTACTGACTCAAATAAGTCTAGGAATTAAATCTAGACTCGACTCATCAAAGAAAGTTAGACTTCAGAGCAAACAGACCTTCTCTGATACCAACCTGTCACACCCCGACTCCCGAGGTGCGCGTTGACAACACTAACACCAATAACCATCCATCAACTCAACTCAAAAGGGAATCAGGCTGGGAAACAAGGGAAATATTGACTAAAAGCGATAATAAGTAAGAACATGCTTCCAAGTCACAACTAAAAACTTTCAGCGAGCATAGAATAATTTACATATCAATTCCAAATGGTATAAGTATTTAGGATTCCCAAAAATACGAACCAACAAAAACTTTTAAAATGTATCGAGCACATTGCTCTTAACCAATAGAATATCAACCTAATGTTTCAAAGTATATAAACAGGCAACATCAAAAAGCATCGCAGCGGAGACTCGACTCAATCCCAAACAACTACATGTATGACGACATGCAATTGTCAGACTAACTTTCGACTCAAAACATCTCACCACCAAGCTGCCCGTTCTATCCTCATCCTGCTAACCTGCACGTTTAGAAATACATGCAGGGCTGAGTACTTCGTACTCAGTGAACACATGCCAAAAACTTTGAAACTTGCTCTTAAAGCTATATCAATTGATTCTTGCCTTGCCGTAGCATCACAAGTATTTATGCAATGAAAACAGTTTTACTTGTGAATGCAAAATCATTTTCTTTCCGAATAGACTGGACAGTCAAAACATTTATGTATACATCAAACAGTATGCATCATCTACCACATCATCCATCCATTTGTGTCGAGAAGTAGGCCTCCTTCTCGAACACTGTGACCGGCCCAACCGAAGCAAGGCTCACAGTCACCATCAAACAATTCATATACCACACGTGGGTTTCCTGCCTTTCACAGGACAATAATATCTCAACAAGCAGATAATAACACATACCAAAAACTCAAGTAAAAATGGCAAGTCAATTGAACTTTAAAAACTCACATAATAATACTCAATTATCATAATAGCATTCATCGATAGTTTTGGTTTTAGAAAAGCCCACCTGTCTTCCGAAGACTTAGCTAGGCGGCTTACTCGTGAAAAGTCCTCGCTACTTGATCATCCCGCCCGGTCCTTCATAAACCGACATCGATAAAATAAATAAGACTCAATGCTTTTAAGACGTAAAGTAGATGCGTGTTTCGGCTGGAGGACTTCTACTTGACTTGGATTTCTCTAATCTTATTTTATCTTCTGTAAGTCGATATCTCTTCTCGACTTCCTCGTCCTCGATCCTCGACTCTACTCGGTTACTAATTATTTTATCTCGTATTCTCGTTCTAAATCATAAATCATCAATCGATCATCGGTAAGACATTTTCTCAATTATTAATAACATATTACTTATATCAACTTCATTTCTCGATTCTCACTCGCATTCATAACTCAACTAACATCACATTATATCATTCGTGTCTCATGCACGTATTCTTAATTTAATTAACGTCATATAACATCATTCATATCACATCAATTATATCACATCCTTTATGTCATATGTACGCATTCTAATCAATTTGAACATATCACGTTATAAAAATTGAAATGTAAACATTTCACTCAAGCATATAGATTTAATCAAACATATTATAACTTAATATTGAATTAAATCAAACATAATATCTCAAACTCGATTCACACTTCAAGTCATATTAACAATTACTCGACTCTAGTTTTTGAAACGACGTTAGCTTCAATCTCATAAAATAAATTCTCATCTTTCTACATAAATTCAAATAATAAGAATTCCTTTCAATTAAAAACTCAAATATTCATTTAATATTTCTTGACTCAATATACGACATTATTTTCAAAATACGTCGTCTTTGCTTGACTATGTACACATATATGAGTACTATTATTTGATTAACTCAATTAAACTCTTATTTAATTTAATCTCGACTTCTACCCTTAACTCAAGACTCGATAACTTCCTCGACTCATTTTAAATTAAAACGGTTTGAAAAATAAACTCGATTAATTACTCACGCATCATCAATCAATCGATACTCAACTTATTAAATAAACGAGCATTCAAACACTTCATCAATTAATAGCTCGACTCTCAATTTAAAACATCTCTTATTAAGTTTTCTTCTCGTTTCTCAATATTTCTAATTTAATTTAACGATTAAACATTAAACTATTTTAACTCGATTTTAATATTTTATTAAACAATTCTCGCTCGACTCTAAACTCATTAACTTTTCTTACTCGACTCATTTCTTCGAAAATTTATTTATTATTCAATTATCTAAGCTCGACTCGACTTGTTATTCTTTTAAACCTTCATTTCTTAATTTATGAAGAAATTACTTCTTTAAATATTTTATTTCTAACTCTATTATTTATTTTTATTTTAAAAACTCCTCGACTAATTTTATGAGTAAACGAACTCGACTCGATTAAACTTCTTACTCCATTTCTTACGCTCGACTCTTCTATTATTTTTCTCTTATAAATAATTTATTAATATTTTTCATTCTTTCACGTTCAATCGAACGTATAACTTCGACTAACTCGACTCGCATTTTATACTCGACTTTCAACTCTAATTCATTAACTCTAACTCTTCTCATTTTATTTCTCGATTATTAAATCCTCTAATCTCAAGAATTGATCTCCCAATTAACTTTTCCTCTTAAACTCTACTTATTTAATAAAGAAAACATTTTTCTTTATTTTTTCTCAACTTAATGACTTATCATTACTTTAATGATTTTCTCTTTTTAATTTCTCTTTAATTTTATTCTCAAAAAGTACTAAATATTTTATTCATTAAATAATTAATTAATTTCTTTTTGAATTAATTTTAATGGTATTCAAATCTTCAAGTTTTACACCAAGAACACCTAGAACATCAAGAACACATATTCAAAAACTCATATTTTTCACCAAGAACACCTAGAACACACACTAGGTATTCGATTTTTTTCTCATTTTCATGCTTAGAAATTCATCTTCTTCATCTCAAAAACTCTTATTGAACATCTAATACATCAAACTACTCACAAACACATTCTTAACATCAAATCATCAATTCACCAAAAATCATCAAAATAACATTTCTTCCATATCATGTATAAAACTTAATTTTTCTCATAATATCATCATAAGGAATTTAAATCATCATAATCTCATATCATCTCATGCTCATAACATCATCAAATCATCAAGGAAATTATCAAAATAAAATTTCCTCCATACTCAAAACTCACGGCACACATATAGAATTAAAGCATGGATTTTTTCTCAATTTTTCATGCATAAATAATCACTTAATTCATACTCATAAACACATATAAAGCAATTAAATCATCAAAATCATAGAAATCAATTTTTCTTCCTCTTGCCCTAAATTTTCGGTTTCTACCATTATTTAGGGTTTTTAATTTTTCTTTCTCTTTTAATCCATAGATTAAACACTAGGCTTGATTTCCTATCGATTTCCTCATTCGAATCTCACATCGATCCTAGTTTGCCTATGCATAAATTAAAATCATGCATGCATTTTTTTTTAGGGATTTAGAGATTACATATTTACAATAAATCAAATAACCTACTTTTAAAAATTAAATCGAAGCTTCTCCTCTTGATGATGGTGGAACCGAAAATGATGGAATTAGGGCTCAAGATCTTGGCTTGAAATTTCCATGGTTAAATCCATCTTAATCCTCAAGAAAAATTAAGACAATAATTAATCATCTCTCAAGGGCATGGGTGCCAAAAATTTCAAGAAATATGGAGATGATTAGATTGAATATTGAACTCAAGACTTCATGGATTAATTACCTCTTCAATTAGGATGTAGAAGATTGAAAAGGATGATGATTTCTTGAACTTCTTGGAAGCTTGGAACTTGGAAATGGAGCTTCAATGGAGGAATTCTCAAGTGTGTGTTGTGTGTGTGTGTGCTCGGCATTGAGGGGAAGAGAGGGAGAGGAATATTTCTTCTTTCTCTTCCAAGAGAAGTCACGAGAGAGAGAGAGAGAGATGGGATGAATGATAATAAATGATGAAATGATGGAAATGAAGTGTATAATGTTAAGAAAGAATAATCATCATTATATTCTCTATAGGTTTTGAAAATAGGGTAGGCTATGGAGAGATTTAGGGAGAGAGAGAGAGATCGGTTGAGAGAGGGAGAGAGATGGGAGAGATTCCATTTTACAGATAAAATTTTATCCGGATGAAAAAATTTTCCGGTAGAATATATCCGTATTATTTCATTTCTACTGAAAATAGCTCTAATCTCTCCTCGTCTCGTTTCCGACATCGAAAACTTCTCGACCCTATCTCATATCTTACAAAATAAATCAAAGAACTTGAATATCTAATTTTCAGGTTAAAATTCCAAGTAACGAAGAAAAACCTAAAAATCATTCGGCTAATTAATCCGTTAAGGACTAAACTCTTACAGTTTTCTCATGTGATCTTGGATGAGTTTCTAAATTATCTCAATGTTCTTAGAATTAATTCTAGATTCAAAAGACACTAATTAGGTCTAATTCTAAGTTCGTCGGTGAATACTGTTTTCTCGGTTCGTATTACTATTCACTGAAAAGTAAAAGTTCTCAGATTTCACTGAAAATCATATTCAAGCACAAACTCATATAAATAAACTCTATCAATGCATCATATACTCGTTCGAATAATCGAAACGAGAAAAACTCACGTAAAAGCATATAGGGGCATTTTAGTCATTTTCAAGAAAATATCTTTTCTTGAAGAATCTCCTCACACAAAACTCATTAATTAAGCATTTAAACTCATTTAAAACGCACTTAATGGCTTATAAAAGTTCGGGGTATTACATTTTATGATTTTTCCGGGCGAATCTTGGACTATCTTATCCCGACTTTTCATCGGATTTTGGAAAGCAAAATATGTTTTCCGAGTATGTGATTTATTTCTAATCTAACGGTCGAATTAGATTTCGTCGAAAACATAACCATCTAGGGTTTTAATTTCTCGATTTTATAACATCGTATTAGACCCGTAAAACGCGATATTTCGGTAAAATAAAATCCCCTAAACCGCCTATTAAGGTGAGTCATCACCTTTATAGATCTTTTCTACTTTATCAAATTCTATCTAACTTAGTCATCCTTCTCTCCCTCTCCCTCCTTACCGCCAACACCCCCCCTTCTCTCATTTCTCTCTCACTTTCTTCCATTAAAGAGTTCTTCAAGATTTCTCAAGCTCCCCAAGTCATTCGTCAACCAATCAATCTTAGTTCCGATTTCATATTCGACAAGGTAAGAGCTTCCTCTCGAGATTGAACCGAACAAAAGTCCCTTCCTTCAAGACTTATTTTTTTTCGAAAACATGAGGAGAAGCATGATGAATCTATGTTTAATATATGTTATAGTATGCTTAGGAATGGTTTTATGGATTGAAGTCATGAAGAAATCATCCCTCCTAATTTATATATAAATACCGAATTTTTTTTAGGAATTAGGGGTTTGATGTAGTTCGATTTTCTTGAGAATTGATTGGCGGATTCTTGTTCTATATGATGATAGATGATCACATGAATTATTTTAGAATTTTCTAAAAATAAAAATAAAAGTATAAGAGAGAAAGAATTGATGATTTGATGTAGTATATGTTATGTTTTGCATGTTATGATAATAGAAATGAGATGTAGTATGTTTGAGGATGATTATATAATTTATTGGAATTTTTCTAAAAATAAAATGAAAATCGTAAGAGACGAAAACTCGTCGATAAGTTGAGACTCCTTATTAATTTGAATATGTGATTTACGTATTAGTGAATCTTGATAGATAATGAACGATATTGTAAAGTTTGAGCAAAATCGGAGAACGTTGAAATTTTGTTAAGAGGCGAGCAATCGTCGATAAGTCGAGATTAGATAATGATTTAGGTTTGTGATTTGAATATATGTTAATCTTGTTAGTTAATGGTCGTAACCGGAAAATTTGAACGAATTCTAAGAAGATTGGAAATTTGATAAGAGACGAAGAATTGAGTCTAATGCCGATAGAAAAGTCGAATAAGGAAAACCATTTTGATATTTATGATTGTTATTGATAAACGAACAAGTTTGTAGTTGACGATATTTCCATCCGAGATACGAGATGACATAAGTTATAGTTTATAAACGAGAAGTTGATGAATGAAATAGAAATTGAAATTGAATTGGTTTAGATATTGGTTAGTTAAAAAGAACGAGGAAATGCTCGTCGTTTGTTTAATCAAAAGACGTGAATGTGTACCCGATTAAGGGACATGCATGTTGACTACCTTGAGATGGAAATTTCGTAAGAATAAAAGTGGAATAGCATTAATCGAACCTAGGGATTCGTGCGTCGAGTTTTAACGAGCATTAGGGTTTCGCGCGGACTGAACTGCGACCTTTCACAGAAACTGTAATAACTTTTAGCTCGCTTAACGAAATCGAGATCCGTAAATTGGAGAATAAACTAGACATCCGTGGCTTTATTTTGGTACCAATTTCATTCCCTGTTTCGAAATAATATGTTCTGTATGAACTCTAGAACCTCTGCTTTGTGCAGAAACTTATGTAAACCTAATTCCTTAAGTTGAAATCTTTTCAACTTCGTTCCTTGTGAACTTTTAAGTCATTATAAGCTATCAACTTCCATTTATCTACTGACCTAAGTGTCGAGTAATGAGCCGAGTCAGTTTATAAATAAGAATTGATCGAGTCTCGTTTATTCTTTAAATCAAAAGAAAGTAGTAAAGTGCAAAGGCCTAAAAGACTAAAACCGATTTCAATTTCCTGTTTCTTTTATTGTTACGATCGAGTTTTAAAGTTTGTTTATTTACGATAAAAGGAGGAAGTCAGCACCAAGGATAGGACGGAAGATAGAAGACGGAAGCTATAGTTGTTCTGTAATTGCCTAAGGTGGGCTTTCTATATACAAAATAAAATAAGCGATGCTCGAAAATCTTTATTTACCGCTTTGATAATTGTGTTTTCAAAGTGATAATCAGAGCATGAAATATTTTTTTTTTATGTGAGTTCTCTTGTACCCTTCTGAGTTAGCCGACTCCTATCCAGAATTATTAGTTAGCCGACCTGCTAACTAAAACGATCGGACTTTGAGTTAGCCGACTGCTATCCAAAGTTAGTGTACACAGTAGCCGTTGTGTGTGGAACCTTGTTGAGGGGTAGCCAGCCACGGTGATAATTATTGGGCAAGATTGAATATAACATCTATAAGAAAAGTGCTTGATCAAGCCATGTTGTGAAAATGAGAAAGAAAATGTTTAGTAGACACGGGTATTTATTGAAAAACCCCGATATGCTACAGAAATGAGATGCCTGATTTATCTATACTTATGATATGTTTTCGGCAATGTGCCCACTAAGTGCTTTTTGTAAAATGTGCAAGTTGAGTGACGGGAGCGGCGGAGGTGGATGTTGAGTAAAGAGTCGTAGTTAGGAAGAAGAACTTTGTCACAGCTCTAAATCCCGAGGGACGGCAGAAGCCGGGGTGCGACTAGAGTTGGATTAAAGAAGCGGGGAAGAAAGGGGATGAAAGAATAAACATACATAAGAGACGGTATAATTTCCATGAACAAGACTTCATTAACGAAAGAAAGAGTTGATCTTGAAAGATCACTCGAATAAGATACTTCAAAAGCTTCTAAGTTATATTACAGAACTTAGACTACAGTGATTATTATACATAACATCAAAAAGAGTTTAGAGTCTAGCAGCGGATTTGTGAACTATAAACAAAAGTCTTCCTTAACTCTATTCACTCTAACTCAACCGTTGCCGCTTCGGTCGCTTCAACCTGCACATTTAGAAAACATATGCAGGGCTAAGTACAAAAGTACTTAGTGGACACATTGCCGAAAATATAATCATAAGTATAGATAATCATGCATTTAATTTCTGTAGCACATCGGGGTTTTTCAACAAATTCCCGTGTCTACTAAACATTTTCTTTCTCATTTTCATAAATTAGCTTGCAAGCATTTTTCATAGATGTTACGTTCAATCTTGACCAGTCATAATTCACCGTGGCTAGCTACCCCTCAATAGGATACCACATACACGACAGGCTATAGTGTACACAAAACTTTGGAAAGCATAATAGCTAACTTAAAGCCGATCGTTAGTTAACCCCTTTTGATTAACTCATAAGGTACAAGAGAACTCATATAAAACACAAAACAATTCATGCCATAATTATCACTTTGAAAACACGATTATCAAAGCGATAAAGAAAAGATTTTCGAGCATTGCTCGTTTTGTTTCATATATAAAAGCCCACCTTGATTAAATACAGAACTTAAGACACGTGCTTCCGTCTTCTGGTCTTGCGTCCTATCCTTGGTATCGACTTCCTCCTTCATCGTAAAAATCATACTTTAAAGCTTGGTCGCAAACGATAAACGAATACGGAAAGTCGAGTTAAGTTTTAGTCCTTTAGACTTTTTAGGCATTTGCACGCTAAACTAAACTCTTTTAGTTAAAAAGAAACGAGATACGAATGCATCTCGTTTGACACTCACTCGATTATGTACTTGACACTTAGGTCGGTAGAAAGAAGGTAGTCGATAACTTGAAACGACTTAAAAGATCGAAAGAGTTCAAGTTGAGAAGAATTCAACTTAAGAAAATAGATTTTGGAAATTCACTGCATAAGATCAGATCAGTAAGTTCGCATGGAACAGGGGATTTCGAAACAGGGGACGAGTCTTATACCACAAGAAAGGTACGGGTGTCTAGTTTACTCTCCAATTTGTGGATCTTGATTTTGATAAACGAGCTAGGAGATATTGCAGTTTCCGTAGAAGGTCGCAAAACTGCCGAGTGAAACCCTAATGCTCGATAAAATCGACGCACGGTTTTCTAGGTTCGATTAGAGCTTAAACACTTTTATTTTCATGCAAAAACTGACTCAAGGCAGTCACCACGTATCATCATACGTGATAAACTCCTTTTCATTTCTCGATCATAAGCATGACGATCAAAACCTCGTCGCTCAAACTATACAATTACTAAACCAAATTCAAGTTCTCGTTCAATTCCTAACTTCTCGATTTCGATTATAGCCTATCATTCTATAGCTCGGATGAGCACGTCGCCAACTACAAATTTGTCCCTTTATCAACAATAATCATTAATAGTCAATTATTCTCTTGGTTCGACTTTTCTATTATTACTTATATTCATTCATTTGTCTCTTACGAGAAATCCAACATCATTAGAATTCAATCAAATTCTACAATCTTATTCATCATTTATCAAGAATCATAATTACATAAATCATATCCTCAAACTATTATCTAATCTCGACTTATCGTCGGTCATTCATCTCTTAACGAAAATTCTACGTTCTCCGTTTTCGTTCAAATTTTACAATAACGATTATCATCTATCGAGCATTACTAACATGCAAATCATAATATCAAAACGTTAACGAGCTCTAACTTATCGACACATCTTTGTCTCTTACATTTTTCGTTTTATTTTTAGAAAATCTCAATTAAATATATAATCATCCTCATGCATCGTATATCTCATTTCCATTAAACAATCGAGCATATCATAACATTTACTATCCTAAATCGTGCCTTCTTCGTCTCTTAGGTTTCAAATTTTATTTTTAGAAAAATCTAAAACAATTTATAGAGTCAATTAATATCAAGAGGAACACTAATCTATCAATCAAACGACAAAGAAATCGAGCTACGATCAAAGCCCCAAATTTGAAAAAAAATCGGTAATAACCCTAGACAAGGAGGTGTGATTTTCTTCCTCTAATTAATCCATAGAACTCGATTCTAAACATCGAAGAACATGATTCGATCAAAGGACAACATGCTACTTACTCTCTTCATTTTCAAAAAAAAAGAAAAAATTGTCACAGCCCCAAATCCCGAGGGACTGCCGAAGCCGGGGTGCGACTGGGGATGGATTAAAGAAGCGGGCAAGAAGGGGACTGACTAACTAAACATACATAAAAGACAACATACATTCAATGAACAAGACTTTACTAATATAAAGGAAGAGTTAATCGCGAAGGATTACTCGACAAAAGAAGTACTCGAAAGCATCTAAGTTCAAGATTACAGACTTATACTACAGTGGTTCATCAAAATGTACATGATCTCAAAAAGTCTAGAGTTTTGCAGCGGAAGTAAGTCATAAACTAAAGCAATCCTACTTCTCAACTCAACTTCAACCACCGCCGCTCCCGTCGCTTCAACCTGCACATTTAGAAAACACATGCAGGGCTAAGTACAAAGGTACTTAGTGGGCACGATGCCGAAAACATAACATAAGTAAAGATAAATATGGCATTTCATAATTTGTAGCACAGCGGGGTTTTATTTGAAATTAGCCCGTGTCTACTAAATATTTTCTGACTGATTTTCACAATTTACTCGGCCGAGCATTTTCTGGTATGTTACGTTCAATCTTGACCAAATTCTCATTCACCGTGGCTGGTACCCTCAACAGGTATCACATACACCACAGGTTACAAAGTGCACTAACTCTGGAAAGCACTTAGCAGCTAACTCAGAGCCGATCGTTAGTTAACCTATTTAGATTAACTCTAAATCTGGAAAACACGAATGTTAACTCAGATAGGTACAAGAGAACTCACATAAAACATTTAAACAGTTCATGCCATAATTATCACTTTGAAAACACAGATATCAAAGCGATAAAGAAAAGTTTTCCGAGCATTGCTCGTTTTATTTTATATATAAAAGCCCACCTCGTTGATACAGAACTACTAAGTACTAGCTTCCGATCTCCTGATCTTCCGTCCTTTCCTTACTGCTGGCTTCTTCCTTCATCGTAAAATAATAACACTTAAAATCGGTCGAAAAAGATAATCGAACATAGAAAATCCAATTAGGCTTTAGTCGTTTCATTTCTTTAGGCATTTGCACGCTACTAATTTCTTTTTAGTTAAACGGGAAACGAGACTTGAACAAATCTCGTTTAGAACTCGAAAGGTCTCGTACTCGACTCTTAGTTCAAAAGAGAAGATAGTCGTCAAGTTATTACGGCTTAAACGATCGAAAGAACTAAGTTGCGAAGAAAACAACTTAAGAAAATAAATCCTGAAAATCACTGCTCATTACAGAAACTCTGGGGGCTGCCCAGAACAGAGGAACTGGAAACAGGGGATGATCCCTGTACCATTTGAAAGCTTGGGAAGTCTAGTTTACGCTCCAATTTACGGATCTCAAATCCGATAAACGAGCTCAAAAATATTACAGTTTCCGGGAAGGGTCGCAAAACTGCCGCTCTAACCCTAATTGCTCGATGGAAACGACGTATAACTTCTTAGGTTCGTTCTAAGTTCTCGTATTCGATTTCTCACGAAAATTCACTCTCGAGGCAGTCAACACGTACTCCCGTACGTGATGAACTCCTTTTCAAAACTCGTCCAATAGCACGACGTTCTAAACATCGGCTTTCAACTATCAAGTACTAAACCAAAATCAAGTTAACAATTTCTCGTTCTAGTTCTCGACTATAACTACAACTCGTATTATAATAACTCGAAAGCTCACGTCGTCAACTACAAAGTTATAACTTAGTCCATAAGAAACAATATTATCAAGTTAGAATTCTTATTCGACTTCTCGGTTATCAATTACGGCTACTTGTTCGTCTCTTACGAGATTTCCAAAGTTATCGGATTTCGCTCAAATTTTACGTCATCAAACAACATCTAACGAGATTCATTTTCATGCATATCATCACTTCATATCATTACTATATCTCAACTTAAATCGAGTTCTTCGTCTCTTACGACTCACGAAATATTTTTAGAAAATTCTAAATAAATTCATAACAACATCTAATATCATTAACAACATTATTCCATCAACAAATCCTCAACTAATTGAACTACATGCAAACCCCTAAATCTCTAATAATTTTCGGTATTTACACATAATTAAAGAGGGTGATTTTCTTCATCTAACATCATCATTAAACTCTTAATCATACTACCATATCATCCATTAAACAATTGAAGTCCAATTACTCATTAAATTGAAAACCCCAAATCAAAACCCTAGCCTAGAACTCGGTTTCATCCAATTTCATAGGGCTTTCGATTTCTTTTTATTTTAATCCTCAATCGAACACTTCCTAAGCAATATCATATCATCAATTGAAGAATTCAAACAACCTACCTAATTGCCCTAATTTTCGGTATTATCATAGGTTTTAGGGCTCTTGATTTCTTTCAATTTTAACCCTAAATATCAAGTCTAAACATATCTAATTACACTAATCGAAGATCAAACATCTAATTCCATCACCCAAAATTTTCGATCCAAAAGAAAAATAAAAAGAAATAGATTTGGATTGGATAGATCAAGAGAGGAGACCAATACCTTGAAGTCTAATGAAGGAAGAATTAGGATTCGATGGATGAATGAAGACTTGTGTGGAATTTTTGCTCTAAGAACTTGATGTCTTCAATGGAGATGTGAAGAACAAAGAGAGAGTGAATGTATGAGTGTGTGGTTCGGTTTTGGGGGGGAGGGAGTGAGGAAGATGATGACTAAAAGTATTAGATATTTCTAATTTAGACTTAGGTGTAAAGTTTGAATAGTATTACATTAGGTGTCCAAATTAATACTATATAAAAATCAAAATATCAAGCTTAAGAGAGGGAGTAGAAGTCGGCCAAGAGAGGGGAGAAAGGAGGATTACGCGATTTTCCGACGCGATACGACGTTACGGAAATCGAACGACGAAAAACGTAGCTCGGCACAAAATCGTCACATTCCGATTCGTCCAAAAATTCTAACGTATAAAACTTAATCGGAAAATAATATTTAAAATTTTAATTCTGACAAAAACTCGGGACGACATAGTTCGAGTTTCGTCCAGAAAATCATAAAAACGAACTTTCTCGGGCGAGTTCGTATCGCGATTTCTTGAATGTAAAAATCAGACGGTTTTCCGTTCTGAGTTCCAGAACTAAAAATTTTTCGTACACGATAACCCCAAATACAGTAGTCGTCTAGCTGACTTCCGTAATTTATTTTCGGAAACGGATTTGACCGTTAGTCTTAGAATTCAAAATCATAAACTTAGGCGTGCAAAGCGATTATTATTAATAACTTTAAATATTTAAGATCGTAAGGAATTTCCGGGTATTACAAAAATGATGGAACAAGGATTTGTTCGGTTCAAATGATAGATGAAGTTCTTACCTTTCGTAATATGGATTCGGAATTAGAAATGATCGGTAGATGGAAGACTTGAATGCTTGAGAAAAGCTTGGAGTTGAAGCTCCAATGGAAGATGATGAAGAAAATGAGAGTGTGTATGTGTGTGGTTTGGTGGCGGTAAAGGGGGTATAAGGAGAGAAGGTGATGACTCATTGTATGACACATAAAGTAAAGAGAAATATCTAACAAAGCATAGTGACTCGTTAAGGATGCGTTTGGCGAGGGATTGTTAGACGAAATATCTCGTTTCCGGCTCTTAAACGTCGATTTAAAAGTCGAGAAATACTTTCCTAGATAGTTACGGATTCGACGAAATCTAATTCGTCCGTTAGATTGGAAATAATTTACGTACTCGGAAAACCTAATTCATTTTCAAAAATCCGAGAAAAAGTTGGGACATCACAGTCCAAAATTCGCCCGGAAAATCATAAAAACTAACTTTCTCCGGTGAAGTCGTCTCGAAGAAAAAGTGAATGTAAATTCTGACGGATTTTGATTCTGAGTTTTCGGGCGAAAAATCTATCGGACGCGAAAACCCTAATACAGTAGTCGTTCGTCCGACTTCTGGAAATTATTTTCGGAAACGGATTTCACCGTAAATCTTAGAATTTAATTTCATGATCTTAGGCGTGCAAAGCCATAATTATTATTAACTTTTATTTTTAACGACTGTAGAAATAGTCGGGGTATTACAAACTTGTATCAAGTTTTACGCTTTCCGCTGCCAATCTTTTTGAGTTAATGTATCTATTTTATGGGTCTAAGCCCCGTACAATGAACTTAGTTCTTTTTGAGAAACTTATCGAGTGATCTTTCGAGATCAACTCTTTCTTTTAAATGAAGTCTTGTTCATAGAAGTTATTCTGTTATTAATGCTGTTTATTTATTTATTCCCCTTCTTCCCTGCTTCTTTAATCCAACCCCTAGTCGCACCCCGGCTTTACCGTCCCTCGGGATTTGGGGCCGTGACACATTTCTCTCTCTAATTCTCTCTCATCTCTCTCTCCCACCGACCTCTCTCTCTTCTCTCTCCCTCTTGGCATAAACACACACACACCAATCCTCCATTGATGAACAACTTTCAAGCTCCAAGAATGACGATAACTTAGCCTCCGATCATCCAACGACTAATCTAATAAGGTATTTGTAATCCTCTCGTCATGGTGATCGATTCAACACTAGGATTCATCCTTTTCTTTTCTCTTTGCAAATCGGCAGCCTTGTGTCCAAAGATGGAGCTCGATTTTTAGCTTGTTTAAAGCTTAGAGTTGCGTGGATTGAAGCCCTTTGATTGATCAATCCTTCGAGTCTACGTAATTCTCTTGATTTTTGTTTGATTCTAGTGGTTAGAACTCAAGAAATCCCCTCTTTTCTTCCCTCTTTTGTTCGATCAAAATGATCCCTTGAGCAAGGAAATCGAAGCCTCTCTCTTAGCTTTGATCTTTGATCTTTTGAGTGATTTTTATTCAAGGAAATCGAAATGGAAATTCGATTCTTCCCTCCTCCAAAAATGTGCCGAAAATGAGCCTTGGAAGTAGAGTTTTGATTCTTGAATTTGAGTATGATATTCATGATCCTTGTGTGTGTATATATATAAAAATTGGAAAAGAAAATTTGTGATATACATATATGTGTGTTAGCCGAAAATTCTAGGTGTTTTTTAGTTGATGATTCAAGCATGATTTGGATGATAGATTTCTGTTCTAGAGTACTATCTAAGAGTTTTTATGTATTTGATTGAATGAGAAAGATGATGATGTATATATGTATGTATGTACCGAAAATATGGTAAAAATAATTAGAGATTTGTATGATGATGTTCTTAGTATGGAATTATTGATGATAATGACGATTTCGAATGATTTATGATGCATAAAAAATGAAGAAATGGAAGAAAGAAATTGTTAGATTTTTTTTTAAGAAAAACCGATTTATATATATATATATATATATATGTGTGTGTGTGTGTGTGTGTGTGTGTGTGAAGAAAATTGTATTTTGTGATGATAATAGTGTAATAAGTATAGATAATGAGTAGTTTGATGAATAAAAGAAGATGGAATAAGAGAAATTAGAAGAATGAATTTTGATGGATATTTGTTTGAAAAATTCGAATCAAAATGGTAGCAAAAGTTGATGGTTTTTAAGGTTGCATGTTAGAATTGTTAAAATAGATGATTAGATGATGAAGATGAAGTTAAAATAACTAAAATAGCTTTTTGAAATTCTTGAATCCGAGATAATATGTAAAAGTTATCGAGTAATGAAAATTAGTTAATGAATAATCGAGCTAAAAATAAGAAACGAGTAATTTTGTAAAGTTAAAGTTAAAGATAAGAAAAATTAATCGAGTTAATAAATAATTAGAAGTAATTAGAATCTTTTTGCCGAGTTTGCTAATTTTCCGAGTAGTGACACGTTTTACGAGAAAATGACGTAGACTTTATTCCGAATAATTTTTATTAAGAGTTTCGGATTTTAAATCCGATTTCGCATTCGAAGTCCTTGATTTATTTTAAGAAAAATGAAATTATTTTCATTTAAATCTAATAATTTTTTTTAAGTCATAAACCGAGCAGCGTCGAGTCAGCATGAATTAATAACCGAGTCTTGAATGAGTTTCCGATTAAACATTTGTGATTAAGTGAATTAATATGATTTTCTAGAGTTTTTCTAGAATATTTAATTTTATTTGGAAAAATTTTCTTTTTCCATCTATTTATCGAAGTCGATCGTTTACCTGTTTGTGAATGTTCGATTCTTGATTTGAAAGTTAATTTGTGAATGATTTATGATGCTAGAACCCGAAAATTAATCTCGTAATTTTCTGAGTTCGTTTAACTCGAGAAATTGAGAAAACAACACGTATGATGTGAATAGTGTTTTCTGATATTTATGGATGATTTAATTATTAAAATGTTTGGATATTATTGAGTCAAGTATCTGAGTTTGAGAGTCCGTTGGTTTAGTAATTGGATAGAACCTAGAAACCGAGAAAGATCGAGTTGGATAAGTCGAGATAAGTTAAGAAACCCGAGTCAAGTAGAAGTCCTTCAGCCGAGTGTTTAGTTCGTTACGTTTTCGAGTGAGTAGTCTCGCCCTTATAAGATGTTGTTCTTGAAGGAATGAGTGGAAGTGAAAGTGAGAGAAGAAAGCAGCTAACGGACAAACCCCTCAGCAGTTAGGTTGGCTTTTTAACCAAAACAAAGTGATGAATGTGATTATTATCATACTATGTGAGTTTTGAAATTAATTGATTTGCCATTTTATCTGAGTTTTGGTATGTTTAATCATCTACTTGAGTTATTATTATCCTGTGTGAGACAGGAACACACGTGTTGTTATTAATTTTTTGACATGATTGTGAGCCTTGCTTCGGTTAGGCCGATCAATGTGTTTTAGAAGGAGGCCTACTTCTCGACACACGAGAATTATGTGATTCATACCTTCTATTCAAATTCTATATGTTGACTGCGCAGTCGTTTCAAGAAAAGAAATTGATTTTTGCATGCACAAGTTAAATGTTATAAATTGTACTAACACTTGTGATGTAGTGGCAAGGCATGTTCAATTATATAGCTCTATCGAGAAAAGTTTTAAATTATTTTGGCATGTGTTCACTGAGTACGAAGTACTCAGCTCTGCATGTATTTCTAAACGTGCATGTTAGCATGGATGACGGTGGCGGAAGATGCTCGGCAGTGTGTTGTGTGTTTGGAATCGAGTCTTCCTTTGTTTTAAGCTTGCAATTGCATATCTTCATATATGTAATTGTGGGATTTGAGACGTTATTCCGCCGCATGATAAACAAACTTGTTTATTTGTTTTAATTATAATACTCTGACGTTATGTCGATATAATAAGCTTGATGCTCGAAATTATTTACCGTATCCCCTTTTATTCTACTTGACTTGGATTATGATGCTTCAATTGCTTTCGACACTTGAATTATGTCACAGCCCCAAATCCCGATGGACGTCAAAGCCGGGGTGCGACTAGAGGTTGGATTAAAAAAGCGGGGAAGAAGGGGGAATAAATACTGAACAGATGCCTTAACTAATAATAATAAACAAGATGATATCTATGAACCGATTTTATTAACAAAAAAGAGAGTCGATCTCGAAGGATTACTCGATGAAGTTTGTTATCAGAGTAGACTAAGTTTAAAGTACAAAACTTAGACCAAAAGTTATACATCAAAATGAAATAGTTTTGTAGCGGAATAACGTAGAACTGACACACTAATCTTCTTTCCTATATACGACTCTACTCAACCTCCGCCACTTCCGTCACTCAACCTGCACATTTATAAATACATGCAGGGCTAAGTATAATCATACTTAGTGGGCACAGTGCCGAAAACATATTATAAGCTTATAGATTAATCAGGCATTCTCAAAGTAACACAATGGGGATTTTCTTTCAAAGGCCCGTGCTTACTAAACACTTTCTCTTTTCATAAATAGCTTGCAAGCATTTTTTCTGACTGTTGTTACGTTCAACTTGCCTAACTTCTATTTCAATGCCGGGGAAGAGTTAACTTCTTCCGCGCACGTTCTGTTCATCGCGGCTAGCTACCCCTCAACAGAGTACCACACACACCGGCTACCGTGTACACTAACTCTGGAAAAGCAGTCGGCTAACTCAGAGTCCGATCGATGTAGTTAGCAGTCGGCTACCTTAGAATGGCACAAAAGAACTCATATAAAACAAATTCTTTTATGCACTGATAATCAATTTGAAAACATACTTATCAAAGCAGTAAGTAAACATTTTCGAGCATCGCTCATTTTGTTTGATATAGAAAAGTCCACCTCAATTGTTTATAGAACAAACTTTAACCTTCTGTCTTTTGTCCTGTCTTCAACTCCGACTTCCTTCTTTTATCACAAATATTCAAACTTTAGTAATCGATCAAGACGATTAAAGAAAAAGAAAAACGAATTCGGTTAAGTCTTTTAGGCGTTTGCACTTTAACTAAACCCTTTTGGTTAAAGAAGAAACGAGACTCGAACACATCTCGTTTAGAACTAACTCGGTTCCTTACTTGACATTTAGATTAGTTAATAACGGAAGTCGATAACTCTTAACGACTTAAAAGTTCTTAAAGAATCAAGTTGAAAAGAATTCAACTTAAGAAAATGAGTTTCGGAAATTTTCTGCACAAGGCAGTAAGTCTGGGGCCTCTGAAGAACAGAATACTTCGAAACAGAGAATGTTCTTGGTACCAAAAGAAAGCTACGGATGTCTAGTTTACTGTCCAATTTACGGATCTCGATTTCATTAAACGAGCAGAGAGTTATGACTGTTTCCGTAAAGGGTCGCAAGACAGCCGAAAAACCCTAATCGCTCGTAAAACTCGACGCACGATTCCCTAGGTTCGATCAATGCTATACAACCTTTATGTGCATGAAAATTCTATCACATTACAGTCTAGTCTCATATTTATCTAACGTGAATACTTTCTCGTTCCTCGATTAAAACTACGACGATTACTTCTCGTCTTTTCAACCAATCATTTATACTTAGAAATTCCATTTCAGTATTCAACTTCTATTTTCTATTTCATAACCTATATGAAATCTTCATCAACTTCATTCCTACTTATTAATCAACTACGAACTCAAATCATTCACCATATAAAGTCTCGATTCCTTATTTCTTCTTTAACGTACTTACGTACTTTCTTCGTTTCTTGAAGTTTTACTAATTCAATTCAAATCAAATTAGTTTGTATCATCATCTTACTTAGAAATGAACATCTTAATGCATTAACATCATTATAAACCATTACTTAACTACTCCACATCATTTATATCGGTCTAAGAACTCGATTCCCAAAGTTGTTAGTTAATTCTCAATTAATTCAACAACTATCCTAACATACTAACAATCACTAATATTCAATTAGTTTTCTCATTCGATTTTCCTATTGACGATTACGATCGACTCTTCGTCTCTTACGAAAAGTTCGACGTTCTTAAATTTCGTTCAAACTTTCCAATTACCATCATTAACCACATAGATTAACTAATATGCAAACCATAAACTTATATCATTATCGAAACTAATTCTATCGACGATTCTTCGTCTCCAACGATTTCATTTTTATTTTTAGAAAAATCTAAATTAAATCTATGTTGAACTACATGCTTCCTACATCATAAATATCAAATCATATCATCAATATCATAACATTTACTCATTCAAACTCATGCTTCTTCATCTCTTACATTTTCATTTTTATTTTTAGAAAATTCTAAAACAATTCCTACATCAATATACTAATACCTAGAGTGATAATCTACCAACCAATCATCTAAAATCATGAATTTAAAACATCAAACCCTAACCCTCTAAATTTTTGGTATTACACAAGAATAAGGGGGGGATGATTTTCACTTGATTCTAACCATGGAAATCTATTTCTAAGCATACATAATCAAGTTATAACTTAGAACATCATCTTCTTCCTCTCTTAAAATTTTCGAAATTTTCAATATTAAGGGAATGAGATTTTGTTCGGATAGAAGTGAAGAGGAGGCTCTCACGTTTCCAAATATGAACTCGGATTTGAAATCGATCGGTAGATGATTAAGTTATGGAAGCTTGAATGCTTGAAGAACTTGATGAACACACTTCAAGATTTGAAGAAATGAAGAACAAGAGAGAGAAGAGAGAGTACTGGGGGGGTGGGAAGGGGCATTTATGGGGAGGGAAGAGAGAGAGAGAGTGTGATGACTTAATAGATGATATTAAGTTAATAAAGTGAAAAGGATGACTAAGGGGGGGTATGTGGCGGTTGGGAGGTGGCATTTATTTCAAAAATATCTCGATTACGGGTCTAATACGGCGTATTGAAATCAATTAATTATTTTCTTAGACGGTTACGTTTCCGGCGAAAACTAATTCGACCAATAGATTGGAAATAATTTACTTAGTCGGAAAGCATAATTCGATTTCCGAAATCCAAAGAAATGTTGAGACATGACAGTCCAAATTTCGCTCGGAAAAATAATTAAAACTGACTTTCTCCAGAAGACTCGTATCGCAAAATAAGTGAATGTAAAGTTAGACGGTTTTTCGATCTGAGTTCTCAAACGAAAATTCTATCGGACGTAAAAACCCTAATACAGTAGTCGGTTGAACGACTTCTGGAATTTATTTTCAGAAACGGATTTCACCGTTAGTCTTAAAACTGAGATTCCTTAACTTAGGCTTGCAAAGCCTTAATTTCGTAGTAATTTTTATTTCCTTTCGGAAAAGAAAAGCTGGGTATTACAAATTATTTATTAATGCTCGTTCATTTCAGATTAGAATTGAAAGCATGTTCTATATGTTATCGCTTTCATTCTATATTCCCTTATTCCCCAGCATGATCCCTTGTCGAGTTATGTTTTATATTCGAGGTTTCTCCTCACTGTCCAATGGATTTTAGTCGTCTTTACACATCCCGAAAACGGGTTGTGACAGGTTCATCTTCCAAAACCTTCTTTCCTTTATCAACACAAGAGTCTCAACAGTCTGAGAAATGACTGGAGTCTCTAGAAATGTGACTACGACCGAGTCTGGTTGGACTGGAGGTGTCATAGTCGTGGCTGACTTGCCTTGACGAACTTCCCTTGTTGTGCTCCAGTGTCCATCTTCGGGTTATATCCAAGACCTTCTACAAAGTTTGGAGGTCTTTGGTTGCTAATCTTCTCATTTGCATGCTTCAGCTCTATTTGCAACTGAGAGATGTATTCAGCCTGTGTCCTGGTCATATTGTTCAAGTTGATGACCTGGCTGTTGGTCGACTGAGCAACTTCTTCATGGAGTCTTCTATTCTTTTCCATGAGATTTTCTATGTCTTGATCCTTCATGATCAACTTGTTGCTCATGATATCGCATTCAGCTTGGAGGGCTTTGCACTGATTAGCTTGAGTATTGCATAGCCTGCTCAAGTTTTCTACTTCATACCAAGATAGATCAATTTCTTTGTCTAATTTTCCTGCACATTAGTTAGTAGAAGAAATATTATGAGAGGGATGGAAGGAAAAGTTTACCTCATCAGTTGACTTTTCAGGCAGTGCCATGTGGCATTGGTCTTTTTCTCCTGAGCTGGGTGGCGAGTCAGCTTCTTCTTCTTTTATTCTGTGAACACATCGGTGTCATCGACGTCATCCTCAAAAATCATGGCCTTTGTTCGAAGGGTATCTCTCTCCTTCTTGGAGAGATCAGATTGGCGATCTTGAAGTGTCATGGCTTTCCGCATTCAAAGCATCTTTCGTTTTGATTCTTTGAGGAGGTTTCAGTGGAGCTCAGTTTGCTCCTATTAATCCTTCCATACTTCTCAATCTTGGAGTTCATCTCCTCGAGTTGCTTGGTGATTTTCTCGTCCTTCTTCTGAAGTTTGGACCTGCTCAGTCGATCCCTAGTTGAAGAGTCAGTGGACTGTGAGGGTCCAGCAGACTTAGATCTTCCGGAGTCAGCTCGAAGTGCCACTGGCTTTGTCGCTGAGCTTTGTTTGGTCTGTTCTGTCTTTTGAAGCTTAGCTTGCTTCAGTCGGAAGATGTCATACTCATTCACCTTGAGCATGGCGAATAACTTATCAGTTTTCATCGAACTAAGGTTACTCCGATTTTGATGGATGACTCTGTACACCACCCAATCTTCACCCAGTGCGGAGAAAACTTTCATGTTCATCTCACGCTAAGAGTATTTCCCCTTTCTGATACTCTCAATGTCCATTATAACATCTGTGAATCTCAGCTCCATTTCTGAGTGAAATTCTCATACTTCTGATAATCTAAGGTGAATTTATTCTTCTTAAACTCGTCCGATGCTTCATAGAGTGCAGCTAAGGCATCCCACTTCTCTTTTATTGTGTGGCAATAGATGATCTTCGCCAGGTAGGCTTTGCCGACAGTGGATGAGATGACACTCTTTGCAATGTCATTTAGATGTGTGATATCTCTTTCTTCCTTGGTGTAGAACTCGGGGTTTTTCAGCTCGGTCTTTGTGGCGACTGCTCCATCTCCTGGATCTGTGGAAGCAGCTGTGATGGACTGAGTCACACGGATGAGACCATTTGGTTCGGAGATTAACCTCCTACGTCCACGACTTCCTTTTTGGGGAAGTAATCCACTAGATAAGCTTATGTGTGCTTATCAAACGTTCCACTTGGTTTGCGGGGCACCAAGTAACCTAACCAATTAGATTACGGGTTCGAACCAAATCTTACAACACTTTTGTGGGCAAGTGTACAACCTACTCTTAGATTGCGGGTTCTGAGGGACCTAGTCTTAGATTGTAGATTCTAAAGGACCTAGTCTTAGATTGCGAGTTCTAAGGGACCTAGTGTCTTTGATTGCGGGTTCAAAGAAAGACATGGTTTTGGGGTTCAGAGTTTTTTCAAATATGAAGCCTTCTAAACAGAGAGGAGTGGAGGCTTCTTCCTAAGGCTTAGAGACTCAATCTTTTGGGAGAGAGTCTGCTCAGAACTGTGCAAGAATCTAGATTCTAGACTCGATGAAAGAAAGGGCTTTTTGAGAGGTTAGGTGGAAGAACAGGAGAAGGTGTGGACACTCAACTTCTACTGATTCTTTGACTTGGTTGTTCTCGCTCTGGAGAGAGATTTAGCTTGAATTGGTTTTCTTCTGCTTTGCGCGTTATGTTTTTCTCTCTTGTAATCTCTCTAGTAATCTCTTTAATTTCTTCAATGGGGAGACCTCTATTTATAGAGAGGGAGATCTAATTTGCCGTTGGAAAGAGTCGTTTGATCTTTGTCAAAAGCATAACACTCCACTTGCTCTACTGCAAACTTTCCTAAAATGGTAACTGCGATTTTTACTTTATGCGCATCTCTGTGGTCGGTCCATTTATAGTAAGTTTCCAGGTTGTCTTGTGCTTCTGAGTAGATTTGAATTTGGACTTCAACTCTTCTACCTTCAATGTCTTCAAAGTCTTCTCTTCTCAGCTTTGTGACGTTCTAACTTCAACACAACTTCTCTTCATGCTTGAACTGCACGGTTCAGTTATGGAGTCAACTGAGTTGGGTCTGACTGACCAAGTTCCTTTCGAACTGTCTTCTACAGTCTAGCTGACTTCTTCTGCTCGAATCTTATAAAGATAAAAAACCCCTACACTCATACAGTGAGCTTTAGCTAAGTTCAGACTGATGGCTTTCATCTACTCGATTGAGGTCAGTTGGGTTTTGGGATAAATCAAAACCTTTACTAATTTTTCCCAACAGTAGGTGAAGAGCCCATCACTTTTATAGTAGAGGTAAAATGGCTCTTTCTAATGGCTAGTTCGACATATCCGTCTATAAATAGAGGCCTTCATTCAACGTGAAGACTACTGAAACAATTACGAGTAAACTCCTTACAAGATCGAAGCTTTCAAGCAAGAAGAAACTCTCTCAAGCTTACTGCTCTCTTTACTCTACTAGCTCTCTTAGAAACATATTTCTTTGATCAACTCACTTAGTTCCAGCCTTGTTTACTAAGCCATCTTACTAGAAAAAGTTAGAGATTTCAGTCTTAGAAGAGTAAACCTCCACGTCCAATGTTGAAGGTTTCTTTGTTGGAAAAACCCACACCAACCCACTTTTATAGGTCTTGTTTGAACCCGCAATCAAACTATATGTCTTGTTTGAACTGGCAATCAAACTGTAGTCTTGTCTGTACCCGAAAACAGATTGTATAGGCTGCTTGGTACTTGAAAACAGATTGTACAAGGGTGGTGAAACTAAGCTAGTCGATCAAAGAAGAAGGCGCTTGAACAAATGCCACGAAGATATCTCGCATGATGATCTTTCCATGACAAATGCTAACATGGAAAAATTAATAGTGCAAATCAATGATCTAAAGGCGACAATTGACCCCTTCATTGCCGATCGCAAAGAACTGCAGGCCTATTTTAAGAGCTCGTCGAGCTAATTTGCAATGAGGCACAAAAGCAGTTTGAGGCCAAGTTCGCTATTCTCAAGTCAGTGGGTGAGTCTTTATCTGCTGCCAAAGCTATGCTCGACAAACTCGCTTGCACAATAGTAGCCAAACTGCACGCTGTGCAAAAGGAGCACAACTCCCACATTGAAACTCAACTTGCCAAGTTCAAGAAAAGCTTCACATCCTCTACCCAGTTCGACGGTCTTGTCACCAAAGTCTGTAACAACCATCATATTTTGGATACGTGGGATGGAAGGTTCGAGCTTTTGGAGTCGTAAACCAAAGCTCTTCAAGATGAACAAAAGACCTCTCAACTGCTGATCAACGAATCGACACAATCCAACATTCATCGTGATCAAGAAATTGCCTCGCTGAACGATGTAGTAGCTTCCCTTATTGTTGATGCCAAAAGAGGGGGTAGATAGACTGACACCCAAAACTGGAGTGCAATCTAAGTTAATTGCATCTGAAGGCACTAAGCCAATGACAGCTTAAGAAAAAATAGCTGCTGAGTTCGCTACATAACTGAATGTGGAGGAGCTAAATGAGGAAAGGTCATCCGATGAGGACTTGAAGTGCATGGCCAAGGAAGTTGGAGCGACTGAGGAAAATATGGCCGACCCTGACTTCATGAACAAATTTGCCAGGCAGCAACAAAGACTTTTGCTGAAGCTTGAAGAAGATTTGAAGAATGAGGCCAAGAAAATGGACAGAAAGGCCCATGCCATACTCAATAAGAAGGAAGTTGCAGTCGAGAAAAAGAGGAAAGTAGATGAAGGGTGAACTGCAGGTTCAAGCTGAGCTGCAAGGTGAAAGAAGGATATTGAAGGGTTGAGATGTCCATAGGCCGATAAATGGATGCCAACACACTTTAGAGACGACTGGAAGGATGCCAAAGTTGAATTCATCGATGAATACTATTATAGATATTCCTATGGGAAAACTGATCTAGGCACATCTTACATGAGTTTCTTGAAGTTGTATGTGTATTCTGATCCCTCAGTAGGTCGAGGACTGCTCAAAGCTCTGCATGACGCCGATTAATATCTGCCCAAGGATCTGAAAAAGAAGAACCTCTCTCCACCGATGATCAAAGGCTTAAATTAAGTCAACTTTCATAAAATTGACAAGAAGATTGAAGGAATATCGATCAAGATGAAGATAGGTGAGCTCAACAATGCACATAAATTCGATGATCTGAAGAAGCTCATCTATTCGAAGTATGAACTAAATCCTTGTGATAGTTGTTGTCGCGAAGAGATATTTTTGCAACTGATGCACTTAGTCTCTATAATTTTGAATATTCAGTTGCAATTGTATCTCCGACTTGTTATTGTTATGAATAATAAGTTGTTTTTGAAACTAGTGAATCATTGACTCAACTTGATGACTACTATCTCATTGTCCAAGTTTATAGTTAATTTATATATCTTATGCTAACCCTCTTATTCTTATAGACTAGAACTAAGTTCGTCTTAGAATTTATATAGTGTGAGTTTAAGGTTTTGGCATCATAAAAAATGGGGAAATTGTTGGAAAATTACTAAAGATTTTGATTTATACCAAAACCCAACTGACCCCAACCGAGTAGATATATCTTAGTGTCTTTTTAGTTAGTGCTCACTGTTTGAGCAGACTAAAGACCAAGCCGGACTGAACAAGTTAGAAGAAGACATAATTGACTCCGGAACTTGAGCTACACTTTGTTGTGCTCAGAACCGTGGTAGTCATAAGTGAGAAGATGTTTGAAGAAGAAGTCTTGAACTTGAGTTCAAATTCAAAATGTACAAGATCGTGTGAAAGCAAGACATGCATACTGTAAATTTTCTTATTTGAGCCGATAGTGAAGACATGCTCAAAAGCAAGCTTCACATTTATCATTTTAGGAAAGTATGCAAAAGTATGTGACGAGCCCATCACTATCATGGCAGAGGTCGAACAGCTCTTTCCAACTGCTATTTTGACATCTTCGCCTATAAATAGAGGTTATCATTCAACGTGAAGACTACTGAAACAATTAGAAGCAAAAAATCCACAAGATCAAAGCTTTCAAGGAAGAAGAAACTCTCTCAAGCTTACTGATCTCTTTGCTCTACTAGCTCTCTTAGAAACATACTTCTTCGATCGACTCACTTAGTTTTAGCCCTATTTTCTAAGCCATCTCACTAGAAACAGTTAGAGATTTCAGTCTTAGAAGAGTCAACCTCCACGTCCAGTGTTGAAGGTTTCTTTGTTGGAAAAATTCACACCAACCCACTTTTATAGGTCTTGTTTGAACCCGCAATCAAACTATAGGTCTTGTTTGAACCTACAATCAAACTGTAGTCTTGTCTGTACTCCAAAACAGATTGTACAGGCTGCTTGGAACTCAAAATCCAACTGAAACATTTGAGTAGTACGCGTAAACTATTCAGTAGATTACTAGCACCTCAGTTGGTCATGGACGTAGGAGTTAATCTTTGAACTACGTAAAAAGAACTGTGTTCTTTACTATCTGCATTCAAGCTTCAGTTATTATTCACTGAACTAACTGTGTAACCAAACAATTTTATAAAAATGCAATAACTGTTGCGAACTTGACCTTTACCCAAAAGGTTTTCAGTAGAACGAGTATAAGCCAAATTTCAGCCACATTCCGCACTGCACTTAAAACCTCAGTTCGAAGTACACAGTTGACCCTTAGTCCAAGAAGTCAACCCTACCATGAACTGTGCAACCACTCCATCTGAGTTTACAATTGTTGAGTTTACACCCGTAAGGATTTTTAAAACTTTTTCTAACTCTTCAGTTCATAACTCGACAATTGTGAAACTCAGTTGAAGCAGTCACTCAGTTTGGGGTTACGGTTGACTTCTTGGACTAAGGGTTAACTGTATTTTCTTGACAGAGGTTTTACAGAGTTTAGGTGTGCGGAATCTGGTGGAAGTTAGTTTCTCGTTACTTAATAGAAAAACCTTTACAGCGAAGGTCAATTCACAAAATTTAGTGTGGTTTGACAAAACAGATTTGTATGCAGTTAGTGAGATAAAAACTCAAACAATAACTTGAAATACAGAAAGTAAAGACACAATTGTTTTTACGTAGTTCAGAGATTAACTCCTACGTCCACGACCAACATTTTGGGTTGGTAATCCACTAGAGAAGTTTTCACGGACTTCCAAACATTAGCTTTGGTTTATGGGCACCAAACAACCTATATAGTCCGAATGCGGGTTTGAACAAGAGTTAAGTTGTGATTACGGGTTCACAACGACCTACATCTTTGATTGCGGGTTCAAAGGGACTTAAGAAATGGGTTGGGATGTTTTTCCAACTTATAAACCTTCTACACAAGAATTGGAGGTTATCTACTCTAGGATTTAGAGACTAGAACTTATACAATGAGTCTAGTTAGAAAGAACGAGGGAAGGAACTTCTAGACTCAATCAAGAACAAGGGTTCTGAGAAACTAGAAGGAAGCACAACGAGGTGATGGGAACACACTACAACTTTGCTTCTGGAGATATTTCTTGCTTGAAGACTTTTTTGCTCTCAAATCTTTATGCGCTCGTTCAGTTGTATTCTAAGATAGAGAAATGCCTCTATTTACAGAGGGAAGGTCGAAGAAGCCATTTGAAAGAGCCTTTTGACCTCCACCACGAAGCATGGCTACTCACCTAATCTTTGCAAACTTTCCATTAACGAAAACTACGAGTCTTGCTTGATGCATGTCTTCGTTGTCGGTCCATAAAAGGAAAGTTACAGCCTGTCTTGTACTCTGAGTAGATTTGAATTCTAATTCAATTTCTTTTTTCTTCTCAGTCTTCTAAGTCTTCTCTTTCCGACTTCTAGACTTGTGACTTCAACAATACCGAACACACTTAACTGCATGGCTATGTTCTGGAGTCGACTGAGTTGTCTTTTGACTTTATTCGGACTACCTTGATCTTCAGTTGTCTTCTTCAGTTTGATCCTATAAAGATAAAATCCTTACACTCAAATAGTGAGCTCTAGCTAAAGATTAAACAAAGATACATTTACTCGGTTGGGGTCAGTTGGGTTTTGGTAGAAATCAAAACCTTACAAATTTTCCTAACAATTCTCTTCCCTCCCCCCCCCCCCCAAATACAACAGTTAATTCGTTACCGGGACCATCAATCAAGTAACAAGTCAAAATACGAAATATGCAATGCAAAATAAATTAATTGTGATATCATTTACGAGTGCGAATAAGATTATATGTTGTATTGCAATGAATGAATGATAAAACATGACAAAAATACACTATATAATCCATAAATTTATATAAATAAAAATAAAAAATATAGATATAATGAATGATATTACATGTTAAAAAATATACAGTATTGCACAAATTTAAACAATGTAATGCACATATACCATATAGCTAATGCATTAATTGTGACAATGAGTATTTCCCTATTATGTGCATTTAAACTTTCATATTGATGCATCATGTATAATATGTTAATGCATCATAAAATTATGTATAGAACATCAAGTAACAAATATGAATATAATACACGTAATGTTTGATTGTATAGTACACACATTATAAAACTTGCAAATTCGTTCGTTATAAACCGTGCAAAAACATTATTTGTTCCACGTTAATAGAAACTTATTGATGCATTAGAAATGTGATACTAATGCATCACTTTCCACTAACATTCATCAATTTACACTATTTTATGTCACAGCCCCAAATCCCGAGGGACGGCCAAGCGGGGGTGCGACTAGGGGTTGGACTAAAGAAGCGGGGAAGAAAGGGAAAATACTGAATAAATGAATAAATTAACATCTATAACCGAGATAAAAATACCATGACTGATTCTTATTAGACAAAAGAGAGTCAATCTCGAAAGATCGCTCGATAAAGTTGTGATCAGAGAAGACTAGGTTTAAAGTATGAAAAACTTAAACCGAAAAGATTACACAACAAAAAGTGTATTAGTTTGCAGCGGAAAGACGTAGAATGATATAAACGACCTTTACTAAACCTCCTCCACCTTCGTCACTCAACCTGCACATTTAAAACAAACATGCAGGGCTAAGTACATAAAGCACTTAGTGGGCACATCGCCGAAACATATCATACTTAGTATAGATTAATCAGGCATCTTTTCATAAACACTCGTAAGACTTATACTGCTGTACACTTAATTCTGGATAACACACTGAAGGTTAACTCAGAATCCGATCGTCTGGATAGCACTCTGTGGGCTAACTCAGAATCTGTCCCTCTGAATAGCACTCTGTGGGCTATCTCAGAATCTGATCGTTTAGTTGGAATCTCTGGATAGCACTCTATGGGCTAACTCAGAATCCAATACTCTGGATAGCACTCTGTGGGCTAACTCGGAGAGCATAAGAGAATTCACATAAGACAATTCATACTGATAGTTACTTTAATACACACTTATTAAAGCAGTAAGTAAACACTTTCGAGCAACGCTCATTTTATTTTGATAGAAAAGCCCACCTCAATCGTTTACAGAACAAACTTTAACCTTTTGTCTTCCGTCCTGTCTTCAAATCTGACTTCCTCCTTTTATCGCAAATAAACAAACTTTAAAACTTGATCGTAACGATAAAAGAAACAGGAAATTGAATCGGTTTTAATCTTTTAGGCCTTTGCACTTTACTATTTTCTTTTGATTAACGAATAAACGAGACTCGATAAATTCTCGTTTAGAAACTGACTCGGCTCATTACTCGACACTTAGGTCAGTAGATAAAGGATGTCGATAACTTATAACGACTTAAAAGTTCACAAGGAACGAAGTTGAAAAGGATTAAACTTAAGAATTTAAGTTTTGGAAACTTTCTGCACAAGTCAGTGGTTCTGGAGTTCTCACAGTTCAGAGAACTTTAAAACAGGGGATTCAATTTATACCAAAAGAAATCCACGGGTGTCTAGTTTACTCTCCAATTTACGGATCTTGATTTCGTCAAGCGAGCTAAAAGTTATAACAGTTTCTGTGGAATGTCACAAAACAGTCCGCGCGAAACCCTAATGCTCGATAAAACTCGACGCACGATTCCCTAGGTTTGATCAATACTATTCCACTTTTATTTTCACGAAATTTCCATCTCAATGCAGTCTACATGCATGTCCCTTAATCCGGTACACATTCACGTTCTTTGATTAAACAAACGACGAGCATAACCTCGTCCTTTTTTCAACTAACCATTTACTAAACCAATTCAATTTCAATTTCTATTTCATTCAACAACTTCTCGTTTATTAACTAAAACTCAAATCATCTCGTATCACGGATGGAAATATCATCAACTACAATATCGTTCATCAAACGACAATAATCATTATTATCAAATTTGTTTTCCTTATTCGACTTTTCTATCGCTTTTAATCTCGTTTCTTCGTCTCTTAACAAAAATTTCAATCTTCTTAGAATTCGTTCAAAATTTTACGGTTACAATCATTAACTATCAAGATTATCATAGGTTTCGAATCACAACCTAAATCATTATCTAATCTGGAACTTATCGACGATTCTTCGTCTCTTAGCGAAAATCCGACGTTCTCTGATTTCGCTCAAACTTTACAACACGATCATCATCTATCTAGCATTACTAATATGTAAACCATATTCTAAAAACATTAACAAGCTTCAACTTATCGACGAGTTTCCGTCTCTTACGTTTTTCATTTTATTTTTAGAAAAATTCCATATAAATTATATCATCATCCTCAAACATCCTTCATACCATTTCTATAACAATTCATGCAAATCATAACATATACTCATTCAAATCATCCATTCTTCATCTCTTACATTTCTATTTTATTTTTAGAAAATTCTAATTTAATTCATGTAGTTATCTAACATCATATAGAACATAATTCCATCAATCAATCCTCAAGAAAATCGAACTACATCAAACCCCTATTTCCTCTATAAAATTTCGGTAATTATAAATTAATTAGGAGGGTGATTTTCATGAAATTTCAACCGTAGAAAATCTAATTCTAAGCATACTATAACATGCTTTAAACAAGATTCATCAAGCTTCCTCATCCTCTATAATTTTCGAAAAATCAACTTGATGGAATCGAGTTTTGTTCGGTTCATAACGTAGAAAAAGTTTCTACCTTGCCGAATATGAACTCGGAAATAAAATCGATCGGTAGACGGATGACTTGTGAAGCTTTGAAAGCTTGAAGGAGATGACTTCAATGGAGGATTTTGAGAGAGAATTGAGAGAGAATGAAAGGGGGGAGGGGTAATGAGGTGAGTGAGGGAGAGAGGATGACTAAGGCTCTACTATTACATAAAGTAGAAAATGTCCAAAGGTGATGACTCACCTAGGTAGGTGGCGGTTTGTTTGTTGATTAATTGCCGGAAATATCTTGTTTCCGGGTCTAAAACGACGTTATAAAAGTCGAGAAATAATTTCTTAGATAGTTATGTATTCGACGAAATCTAATTCGACCGTTAGATTAGAACATAAATCACATACTCGGAAAGAATATTCGTTTTTCAAAATCCGATAAAAGTCGGGACATCACTGTCCAAATTTTGTCCGGAAAAATAATAAAACGGAATTTTACTAACTTACTCGTCTCGCAAAAGACGTGAATGTAAAATCAGATGGTTTCTCGATTTGAGTTTTCGGGCGAAAATTTATCGGACGCGAAAACCCTAATACAGTAGTCGTTCAACCGTCTTCTGGAATTTATTTTCAGAAACGGATTTCACCGTTAGTCTTAGAATAAAAAATCCTTAACTTATGCGTGCAAAGCCTTAATTAATTAGAAAATTTTTATTTCTCGTCGGAAGAAAATATTTGGGGTATTACATTTTATGCATCTCGTTTTTTACACTAAACAAAATTGCAAAAATGACCATACTAACCTTACTTAAGTAAAAAGATGCGGGGTTGACCAAAAAAAGTGGGTTTGACTAAGGTCAAATCATATCCATAGATATTATATATGATGGAGGGCTTAGATTGGTTCCTATTTCTTGATATTAAGTTGAGTTCATATATGATCATCTCCTATATATGTGTTAACTAAATAGAAATAAGTTGATATGTGTTAACTATAAATAAATCCTAGGTATGTATTTAGACAAATCTACGGTTAAGATTAGGAAGATTTTGTTGAGGTGTATTTTCGGTTGTTTAGAGATATATAAAAGGGGTTATATAATAGAAACCCCCCCCCCCCCCTGTGGTTAACTAGAAATGAATATACAACTTTGATTTTATAAATTTGTACGGTAGATATCATTACAAAATTGAGATGAGATATTAAGTGAATATTTAATTGTTAATTATGAGGGCACCATGGCAAAAATTGATACTCAACAACACGTTTGCAATAAATTAGGCGGCAGTTAAGGGGTGTAACATGAATGCAATTTTTTTTAAGTATTTCCAATAATTAATTAGGTGGAATTAATATTGATGGTCCCGTTAATATGTAACTGGTATATGGGGAGATTACACCAGTACGATTTTAATTAACAAATTTTTCCATTAAAGAACTGCCCAATTCGGTAGCTCAACAACTGAGTAAGTCAGTTGGAGCTATCACACAAATAGGTGCACTGATGGTTAATTGTGTATCCTGACTGTGGTTTTAAAGAATTTTGCAATGTGGAAGTTGGTGGTTAATTTTGACTCGTTACTTAAACTGAAATCATTTACTAAGAAGGTCAAGTTCCCAACACTTAGTGCAATTTTCAGAAAGATTGTTTTATGATGCGTCAGTTGGTTAGGAAACTAAAAGTAAATACTAGAAAGTAAAATGCACATTATTTTTACATGGTTCGGAGATGAACTCCTACGTCCACGACTTTCTTTGGGCAAATTCACTAGATAAGTTTTTGTGTGCTTATCAAACGTTGAGCTTAGTTTACGGGCACCATACTGCCTAACCAGATCGATTATGGGTTCGAACAAAACCTTACAACACTTTTAGGGGTAAGTATACAGCCTATCTTAGATTACGGGTTCTAAGGGACCTAAACTCTTTGATTACGGGTTCAAAGAAAACCTAGAAATCGGGGTTGGGGTTTTTCCAACTATGAAGTCTTCACACTTGAAAACTGAAGGCTTCTTCCTAAGGCTTAGATACTCAATCTGCTAGAGAGAATCTACTTAGATACAGTAGGAAATGAGACATCTAGACTCGATCAAAGAACAAACTTTGAGAAAGACTAGAAGGAAGCTAAGGAGGAGGACTGAATACTCTTTAGAGTTGCGCTCGAGGCATGAAGTGATATTATCTTCTCATTTGCATGTTTGAGCTCTATTTGCAACTGAGAGATGTAGTCAGCTTGTGATGTTGTTATATTGGTCAGATTGATGACCTCGATGTTTGTGGACTGAGCAACTTCTTCATGAAGCTTCTTGTTGATCTGTATGAGTCTTTCTATCTCTTAATCCTTTGCGATCAACTCGTTGCTCATTGCGTCAAATTCTCCTCTAAGTATCTTGCACTAAGCTGCTTGCGCATCACAAATCTTACGCAACTGCTCTATCTCATCCCAAGACGGATTAATATCTTCGTCTAGTTCTCCTGCACATTGGTTAGCTACAGGAATAATATGAGATGGATGGAGAGAGGAGTTTTACCTCACCAGTAGACTCTTATGGCAGTGCCATGAGACACTTGTCTTGTCCTTCGGAACTTGTTGAAGAGTCAGCTTCCTCTCCTTCAGAGTAGTGTCATCGACTTCTTCCTCAACGATCATGGCCTTGGACTTCTCCTTGGCCTTTGCACGGAGGGCATCTCGATCCTTCTTGGAGAGGTTAGGACAGTCAACCTTGAAGT
>CM055955.1:59497512-59677512 GCA_029490685.1 Schizonepeta tenuifolia
TTATCTTTATCTGTCACAGCCCCAAATCCCGAGAGACGGCAGAAGCTGGGGTGCGACTGGGATTGGATTAAAGAAGCGGGGAAGAAGGGGGCTGACTAACTAAACATACATAAAAGACATCATACATTCAATGAACAAGACTTGACTATTAAAAAGGAAGAGTTAATCACGAAGGATTACTCGACAAAAGGTACTCGAAAGTATCTAAGTTAAAGTTTACAGACTTAAACTACAGTGATTCACCAAATGTACATAACATCAAAAAGTCTAGAGTTTTGCAGTGGAAAGTAGGTCATAGCTAAAGCAATCCTAACTTCTCAACTTGACTCAACTTCAACCACCGCCGCTCTCGTCGCTTCAACCTTCACACTTAAAAAACACATGCAGGGCTAAGTACGAAAGTACTTAGTGGGCACGATGCCGAAAACATAATCATAAGTAGAGATAATCTGGCATTTCATAATTTGTAGCACATCGGGGTTTTATTTGAAATTAGCCCGTGTCTACTAAAACATTTTCTGACTCATTTTCACAATTTACTCGGCCGAGCATTTTCTGGTATGTTACGTTCAAATCTTGACCAATTCTCATTCACCGTGGCTGGTTACCCCTCAATAGGATACCACATACACCACAGGTTACAAAGTGCACTAACTCTGGAAAGCACTTAATAGCTAACTCAGAGCCGATCGTTAGTTAACCTATTTCGATTAACTCTTAAATCTGGAAAACATGAATGTTAACTCAGATAGGTACAAGAGAACTCACATAAAACATAAAACAGTTCATGCCATAATTATCACTTTGAAAACACAGATATCAAAGCGATAAAGAAAGGTTTTTGAGCATTGCTCGTTTTATTTTATATATAAAAGCCCACCTTAGCGTTTACAGAACTAAGTACGAGCTTCCGTTCTCCTGATCTTCCGTCCTTTCCTTACTGCTGGCTTCCTCCTTCATCGTAAAATAATAACACTTTAAACTTGGTCGTAAAAGATAATCGAACATAGAAATTCGAATTAGGTTTTAGTCGTTTCATTTCTTTAGGCATTCGCACGCTACTAGTTTCATTTTAATTAAACGGGAACAAGACATGAACAAATCTCATTTAGAACTCGAAAGGTCTCATACTCGACTCTTAGGTCAGTAGAGAAGATAGTCGTTAACTTATTACAGCTTAAACGATCGAAAGAAACTAAGTTGCGAAGAAAACAACTTAGTAAAACAACTTCTGAAAATTTCACTGCACAGGGCAGTAGTTCTGGGGACTGCCCAGAACAGGGAAATTGGAAACAGGGGATGTGCCCTGTACTATTAGAAAGCTTGGAAAGTCTAGTTTACGCTCCAATTTACGGATCTCAAATCCGATAAACGAGCTAAAAGTTATTACAGTTTCCGGGAAGGGTCGCAAAACTGGCGCGGCTAACCCTAGTTGCTCGATAGAATCGACGTATGACTTCCTAGGCTCGTTCTAAGTTCTCGTACTCGATTTCTCACGAAACATGACTCTCAAGGCAGTCAACACATACTCCCGTACGTGAAGGACTCCTTTTCAAAACTCGTTTAGAACTACGACGATCAAACCTCGTCGTTTCAATTACCATTTACTAAACCAAAATCAAGTTAACAAATTCTCGTTTCTAGTTCTCGACTATAACTACAACTATATTATAATAACTCGAAAGCTCACGTCGTCATCTACAAAGTCGTGCCGTAGTCCATAATAATCATTATTATCTAATTAGAATCCTTACTCGACTTCTCGATTATTAATTTCGACCTCTTGTTCGTCTCTTACGAGATTTCAAAAGTTATCGGAATTCGTTCAAATTCTACGACATCAATCAACATCTAACGAGATTCATTATTATATGCATCATCACTCCATATCATTACTTAAACTCAACTTAAATCGAGTTTTTAGTCTCTTACGATCTACAAAATATTTTTAGAAAATTCCAATTAAATTCATAACATCATCTAATATCATTAGCAACATTAATTCATCAACAAAACATCAACTAAATCAACTACATGAAAACCCCCAATTTCTACAAAATTTCGGTATTATCATATAATTAAAGGGGGTGATTTTCTTCATCAAACACCATCATTAATCCCTTAATCATACTACTATATCATCAATTGATCAATTCAAGTCTTATTACATCATCAAATTGAAAATCCCCAATTCAAACCCTAGCCTAATATTCGATCCTCTTCAATTCTTAGGGGTTTCGTTTTCTTTTTGTTTTAATCAACAATTGAACTACTTCTAAGTCTAATTATCCAAGTAATTGAAGAATCAAGACATCCTACCTAGAAGCCCTAAATTTCGGTACTTATTAGGAATTAGGGTTCTTGATTTTCTTCCAATTTTAATCCTAGATATCATATCTAATCCATCTAGTTATACTAATTAGAGATCAAAACATCTAATTCCCATCATCCATAAAAATCGATCCACTTGAAAAATAAAAAAGAAATGAAATCTAATTGGATAGGATTAGAGAGGAGATGAATACCTTGAACTTTACTAAAGGAAGAAATAGAATTCGATGGTTAGATGATGACTTGTGTGAAAATCTTGTCAAGAACTTGAAGCTTCCAACAATGGAGAGAAGAAAATGGAGGTGATGAACTTGATGGGGGGGGGGGGGGGGGGTGGCGGCAATGGCTTGGTGGAGAAGGAGAAATGGTGATGACTAATGAACTTAGAAAGTAATAACATAGGTGTAAAGTTAAGTGAAATATCTAAGTAGTGAGTCATTAGGTTTAATACTATAAAGAAATGAAATATCATGCTTGAGAGAGTGTGATGTCGACTAGAGAGGAGAAAAAGAAGAAATTACGCGCTTTTCCGGCGCGATACAACGTTACGGAAATCGAACGACGAAAAACGTAGCTCGGCACAAAATCGTCAAATTCCGATTCGACCAAAAATTCTAACGTATTTAACTTATTCGGAAAGTAATATTTAAAAACTTAATTCCGACAAAAACTCGGGATGACACAGTCCGAGTTTCGTCCGGAAAATCATAAAAACGAACTTTCTCGGGCGAGTTCGTATCACGATTTCGTGAATGTAAAAATCAGACGGTTTTCCGTTCTGAGTTCTAGAACTAAAAAGTTTTCGTACGCGATAACCCTAAATACAGTAGTCATCTAACTGACTTCCGTAATTTATTTTCGGAAACGGTTTTCACCGTTGGTCTTAGAATTCAGAATCGTAAACTTAGGCGTGCAAAGCCATTTTTATTATTAACTTTAAAATTTTAAGATTGTACGGAAATTCTGGGGTATTACATTATCATATTATTTTGAGTTATATAACCATGAACATTAAATTAAGTTAATGTTATTTTTGAGTAATAATATTTTGACAATTGATCAAAAAGGGCGTTTCTTTTATTTTATTCCACAGTTCATGTTATTCATCGTATACAATGTTTATTATTGTGCGCCCGATCATCTCATCACAATTAAAATTTTGAGATCTCTTTCTCTACTGTACTCATGAAATTACAACGTATTATTAATCATGCGTAGCTTTGAATCATCTCGTCTCACATTAATTGTTATAATACTTATGAAAGATTATTTATTTGGTAAAAAAACAAATTACTTGTCATATGCATAAGAAAGGGAAAATTTTCAATATTTTATAACCAAAATTAAACAATTTATTTTACCATCTAAATAATTCGCTAGATAAATAGTAGCAACTTAATAATTCGTAAAGGGGTAGGATGTAATACCCCAATATTTTTTTTACTGTCGTTAAAAATGAAAGTTAATAATAATTATGGCTTTGCACGCCTAAGTTAAGGATTTTCGATTCTAAGACTAACGGTGAAATCCGTTTCAGAAAATAAATTCCAGAAGTCGGTCGAACGACTACTGTATTAGGGTTTTCGCGTCTGGTAAATTTTTCGTCCGAAAACTCAGAATTAAAATCCGTCAGAATTTACATTCACTTTTTCTTCGATACGAGTTCACCGGAGAAAGTTAGTTTTTATGATTTTCCGGGCGAATTTTAGACTGTCTAATCCCGACTTTTTCTCAGGTTTTTGAAAACGAATTAGGTTTTCCGAGTACATAAATTATTTCCAATCTAACGGACGAGTTAGATTTCGTCGAATTTGTAACTACCTAAGAAAGTATTCCTCGACTTTTTAATCGTCGTTTAAAGCCGGAAACGAGATATTTTCGTCTAATAATTCCTCGTCAAACACTCTCTAACGACTCACCATACCTTTGTTAGATTTTTTTCTTAACTTTATATAAGTATAGGTGAGTCATCACCTCCTCTCTTCTCCCTCTCTTACCGCCAACACACACACATACTCTCTCTCTCAATTTCATAGGAAGTTCTAAGGTTTAATTCTTGTTATTAGATGGATAGAAATTGATTTCTATGAATGAATTGAAGAGAAAATCAAGAACCCCTAAGTTTAAGGTTGACCGAAAATTAGGGGTTTTATAGTATGATGCTATAATCTTAATTAGTTGATAAATTAAGCATGGAAATTGGATGAATTGATGATTGGAAGCAAGAAGGAATTAATCCCCCGAAATTATAAAGGGACCGAAAAATTTAGGGCTAGGGTTTGAGTTTGGTTTTTAAATTGTGATGTTGGAAGTGTTAGATGATGCTATAACTTAGTATTTGATCAATTGGTGATTAGTTATGAAGCTTGGAATCAAGAATTAATTAAATAGAATAAGTGTGGAAAGTTGGAAAATGTAGTAAGTAGTAGATGGAATCATTGAGGAATTGGTGTAGTAATTGCTGTGATTTGTTTGAAATGATAATATAAATGAGAAGTAGTATGTTTGAGGATGATTCTAAACTTTATTGGAATTTTTCTAAAAATAAAGTGAAAATTGTAAGAGACGAAAGCTTGTATTAATGATGTAATACCCCGATATTTTTCTTCTGTCTTTAAAAATGAAAGTTAATAATAATTAAGCCTTTGCACGCCTAAGATCATGAATTTCGATTCTAAGATTCACGGTGAAATCCGTTTCCAAAAATAAATTTCAGAAGTCGGTCGAACGACTACTGTATTAGGGTTTTCGCGTCCGGTAAATTTTTCGTCCGAAAACTCAGAATTAAAACCCGTTAGAATTTACATTCACTTTTTCTTCGATACGAGTTCACCGGAGAAAGTTAGTTTTTATGATTTTCCGGGCGAATTTTAGACTGTCTAATCCCGACTTTTTCTCGGATTTTAAAAAACGAATTAGGTTTTCCGAGTACGTGATTTATTTCCAATCTAACGGACGAATTAGATTTCGTCGAATTCTTAACCATCTAAGAAAGTATTTTCTCGATTTTTATAACGTCGTTTAAAGCCGGAAACGAGATATTTCCGTCAAAATTTTCGCAAACAAACATGCCCTTAACGACTCACTACACTTTGTTAGATTTTTTTCACACTTTATGTATCTAATACATGAGTCATCATCTCTCTCTCTTTTCTCTCTCTCTACCGCCAACACACACACATACTCTCTCTCTCAATTTCTTTCATCCACCATTGAAGAACCTCAAGCTATTTGCAAGGATTTCTTCACAAGTTCATCAATCATCCATCAAATTTCATCCCTAATTGCATAATATTGAAGGTAATTGCAAGAGCTCAACTTCTATCCAATTGGAATTTCTTTTCTTAAATTTTTGATATGGACCGATTTTTAGGATTTGAATTAGGATGATTCAATCCTTGATTTTATGATATAAAATGGTTAGGATTTAATTCTCATGGTTGAATTAGAAAAGAAAATCAAGAACCCTAAACCTAAGCTAGGACCGAAAATTTGGGGGCAATAAGTAGGATGTTTTAATCTTTAAATTGATTGGATAAATAAACTAAGGAATGGTTTAATTGATGATTTATGCAAGAAGAAGTGGATTGCCCTAATGAACTAGTGATGACCGATTTTTAGGTTAGGGTTTCAAGTGTTGAAATTCAATTAATGATGTAGTAGTGTTTGTCTATGTTTTATATATGTTATAATAGGATTGGAAATGGATTAATGGATTGAATTAATGAAGAAAATCACCTCCCCTAATTATTTGTTGTGACCAAAAATTACTAAGGAATTAGGGGTTTTGTGTAGTTTGATTTTATTGATGATTTAATGATGGATTAGGGTTCTATGTGATGATAGATGATTCCAAGAAATGATTTAGAATTTTCTAAAATATAATGAAAAATGTAAGAGGCGAAGAATCATCAAAAATTCGAGATTAGATAATGATATAGGTCTATGATGTGAATATAAGTTAATCTCGTTAGTAAATGATCATAATCGGAAAGTTAAAACAAATTCTAATAACGTTGGATTTTTTATAAGAGACGAATGAATGAACTTAAGTATCGTTAGAAGAGACGAATAAGGAAAGTAATTGGATATTAATGATCGTTATTGTTAAATGAACAAGTTTGTAGTTGACGACATGTTCGTCCGAGTTATGAAATGATGAGTTATAGTTGTAAACGAGAAGTAGAAATGAGAAGTTGAATTGTTATTGGTATAGTAAATGATTAGTTTGAAAAGACTAGGTTTTAAACGTCGTGCTTATAATCGAGAAATGAAAAGGAGTTCATCACGTATAACGATACATGTTGACTGCCTTGAGTCAGTGGTTGCATGAAAATAAAAGTGATTAAGGTTTAGTCGAACCTAGAAAACCGTGCGTCGATTTTATCGAGCATTAGGGTTTCACTCGGCAGTTTTGCGACCCTTCACGGAAACTGCCATATCTCCTAGCTCGTTTATCGGAATTGAGATCCGTAAATTGGAGACTAAACTAGACTTCCATGGCTTTTATTGGGTACAGAGTACCTTCCCTGTTTCAGAATACTCTGTTCTGGGCAGTCTCCAGAACTTCTGTCTTGTGCAGTGAATCTTTAAAACTTAGTTTCTTAAGTTGAATTCTTCTCAACTTGAACTCTTTCGATCTCTTAAGTCGTTTCAAGTTATCGACTACTTCTTACTACTGACCTAAGTGTCAAATACAGAACCGAATGAGTGTTAAACGAGATGTGTTCATATCTCGTTTCTTTTTTTTAACTAAAAGAGTTTAGTTTAGCGTGCAAATGCTTAAAAGTCTAAAAGACTAAAACTTAATTCGAATTTCCATATTCGTTTATCGTTTACGACCGAGTTTTAAAGTATGATTATTTAAGATGAAGGAGGAAGTCAGCACAAGGACAGGACGGAAGATTGAAGAACGGAAGCTCGTATAATAGTTCTGTAAATTCAAGGTGGGCTTTATATATGAAACAAAATGAGCAATGCTCGAAAACCTTTTCTTATCGCTTTGATAATCGTGTTTTCAAAGTGATAATCATGGCATGAACTATTTGTTTTATGCGAGTTCTGTTGTACCTTATGAGTTAGCCAAAAGAGGTTAACTAAACGATCGGCTTTGAGTTAGTCAAAAGGGACTTTCCAAAGTTTAGTGTACACTGTAGCCTGTGGTGTATGTGGTATCCTGTTGAGGGGTAGCCAGCCACAGTTATAATGAATGGTCAAGATTGAACGTAACATCTATGAAAAATGCTTGCAAGCTAAGTTATGAAAATGAGAAAGAAAATGTTTAGTAGACACGGGAATTTATTGAAAAAACAACCCCGATGTGCTACTGTAATGAAATGCCTGATTATCTATACTTATGATTATGTTTTCGGCAACTGCCCACTAAGTACTATTGTACTTAGCCCTGCATATGTTTTCTAAATGTGCAGGTTGAAGCGACGGGAGCGGTGATGGTTGAGTTGAATAGAGATAGGGAAGACTTTAATATGTAGTTCACATTTCCGCTGCTAAACTCTAGACGCTTTTATGTTATGATGTAAATCACTTTTTGGTTTAAGTTTCTGTAAAATAACTTAGATGCTTTTGAGTACTTTGTCGAGTGATCTTTCAAGATCAACTCTTTCTTTAATTAATGAGGTCTTGTTCATAGAAATTATGATGTCTTTTATGTTTGTTTATTCTTTCATCCCCTTTCTTCCCCGCTTCTTTAATCTAACTCCAGTCGCACCCCGGCTTTTCCGTCCCTCGGGATTTGGGGCTATGACAGAGTGGTGCCAAATTTATCGTTTCTGCTCTGTATACAAACCCTCCTTCGAGTAGTAAGATAGAGTATTCACATATACTCTATGCCGAGTCTTCTTTCAAGTAAAGTTAGATCATAACACTAAGATTAAGAGTGTAGATGACAACTCAACCTCCCACTACGTCGACTCAACAAAAGAAAGAAAAGAAAGAAAGGAAAGAAAGGAAAGAGTTTCAGAAGTGATTTCTTCTTAAGAAAGTTTTTGAATAAGTATTCAATAAGTTAAAAATGATAATGGCGTCAAGAATGAAATTTGAAAGTACAAGAAATATACTTGGTTTCTGTTATGTGGATTATGTGAAATTATTTGCGCAAAATTTCTTTTATTTGAAAAGTTTGATGGCACGAGAATCTAGATTGATTCTAGGAATTTTTCCCGGTTCACTAAGAACATAGACTTGAAACCTAAGGTCTTTCTGATTCCTCGAGAACTTAGACGTTTTAAGAACGTTAGTTCAAATGATTTCGAAAGGAGATCGTGAAACGGGAAGAACTTATGTAGACGAATGTCACGTGCGTATAGTGACATGAACGAAGTCATTTTCAGTTAGAGTTCGCCTCGCTCGAACTTCAAGAAGAGATTTGTTATAATTATTAAGAATCAAGTACGAATCTTAGTTAATTTCCAACGATCGCTCGATCCTGACGACGACTAGAACTTTGGTTCTAAAGTCATTTTCCAGTTATAATTCCTTTTCTTTGGAATTTATTTCATACTTCATAATTGAATGAAGAATACGACGAGTAAGAGATTCAAGTGTCGAGAAGGACAAAATCTTTTGTAAACGGATGTTACTTTTGAATAAGTAACATGAACAAAGTAGACGTACTTTGTTTTAATAAAGTAAGAATCGTTAAGAAATTTTCCTTAAGGGAGAAATAATGAAAGAAAGTAATAAAGAATAAAGAAAGAAAGTTTATAAGGAAATAAAGTAAGAAAGTAAATGAATAATAAGATAAAGTATGGAAATAAAATCTTGAAATTTTATTTCTATATATTATTTGAGTGCAATTTCTTGAATTGCTAGATGTTTAAGATAAGTGGTTGTTTAAGTGGTGATATTACAATTGAATAAGGAATATTCACTTTGTAATTTAAGTATTTCTTAAGATAAGTTATTTCCCTACCTGTTACTGATTCGTGTTCCTTTAAAATTTTTGTAGGATGGCTAGGACACGCGTTACAGCTCGGAAGAGCCAGCCTCTACCCGTGTGTGAGCGTACCATAGTAGATATGATACAGGATGAATATCATTGTTTCGAGGCAGACCCGGATGAGGAGGACATCGGGCAGATAGTGAGTAACTTCTCATCGGTTTACCATATAGCACGGCACTTCATCTCGGAGAGTCAGGCTATATCCGATTTGATTGTGCATCTACCGGACGAGTGGCGCGGTTGGGCACACGGCGTGGCATGGTATTTCCTTGGAGTTTTCGGCGACGACATAGAGCCGACGGACAACTACTCGGGATTCGCTCTAACTATACACGAGCATTTCTGTGACAGCAGGTTCATGGTGCCAGTCCCTTTTGAGCCACATCTTCCTTACCGTCACTTCCCAGCAGATACCGAGCCAGAGCATTTAGACTTGGACCCGGAGATGGCCGCGTTGTTGGAGATACCGCCAGATTTTGTACCTAGTGAGGAGTCAGACTCGGAGGCAGAGCATTTAGAGGTGGATGAGGAGCCTGCAGCTATACCAGAGTTACCACTTCCACATAGATTACTTGAGGAGTTGATTCTAGGACCAGGACTCATAGAGATTGACGCAGAGACAGCTGCCATGTTAGGGTTATCTACTCCTTTTATACCCGAGCCTAGTGTGAGAGTTCGGAGACCATTTGAGACTGGACTGTTTGAGACAGGGTCAGGGTACCAGGAGATAGACGCGGAGCTTGCCGCCATGCTAGAGCTACCATCTCCACCGACATCGCTTGAGGAGGTTTGCGCAAAGTGGGAGATAGTCAGGGGACAGTTAGAGGCAGGACCATCCAGAGTCCGTTCTAGGGAGGAGTACGAGTTCGGTTCCATTCCAGAGCACCTTCTTCCCCTGAAGAAGCGTGCAGTAGAGATCGGTGATGATTATCTTGTTTCAGACTCAGATGAGACAGTTTCGGAGGCACCATCACCCCCTCTCCCCCACTTACACTTTTTGACAGCTCTACTCTGAGGGAGGACGAGGCACTCCAGCTCGTCTTTTGTTCAGAGTCAGAGGAGGAGGATCCGGATGAGGATCTGGAGGAGGATCCGAAGGAGGATCCGGAGGAGGATCCGAAGGAGGATCCGGACGAGGATCCGGAGGAGGACCCGGAGGAGGACTCTGAGGGTTTACAAGCTGTAGAGGGCAGTACAGACTCGACTGCAGTTTGTTGAGCAGAGCGTCGTAGATGCGTATGAGTAGTAGTAGTAGTTTCTTTTGTCCTGTACATAGTCGGATCAGTAACTAGTTTTTGTAGTACTCTAGCGGATACGAAATTTTATGAATCGTTTCCGTTCTAGTACTTCCAGTAGGTACAGTAATGCAGCTTGTTAGTGCATCCTATACAGTGATAGGCAGTCAGCCTAGCTTAGACTAGTAGTAGTCTAACTTTTTGTATAAGTCCTCGTTGGAGGCAGAATCAATATTCTTTTTGATGTATATATATATACATGACCCGTGAGAGGGTTTTGATCACAAGAAAGTTTCTTATAAATCATGTAGTAAACCAGAATGTCAAATGAACTCGTGTAACGAGAGTTTAGTTTAACTTGGAAAGTTAAAAGATTAAAGAGCTAGTATCGAAGTTATGTTCGATTTTTTCTTTTCCGTGAACATGATTAAGTTGGAAAGAGGGTGAGTAAGTAAAATAATGTTTAAAGGAAAGGGCTAATGAGAATTCTGTTCCCTATAGTTAAAGAAAAATGCCGCCAAGAAATGTTAACAATCGAAGAGGCCCTGGTAGGCCCAGAGGACGTGGAAGACGTCAGCCAGAAAATGAAAGGGAACAAGAACAAGAACATAATGGTACCCCTCCACCATCACCATCACCACCACCTCCACCACCACCCCGTAGGGATATTGAGGATCTATTCCTCAAATGAAACCCGTCTGTGTTCAATAGATCGGGCAGCCCTAGCGATGCTGAGCTATGGGTGCGATCCATCGAAAGAATTTTCAAGCTCCTCAGATGTACTGATAAGGAGCGACTGTTATGCATTGCGTTTCAACTCTCTGGACCAGCGGATTATTGGTGGGAGGCAAGACAGAAGGTGATACCTGCGGAGCATCTGGCTCGACTTACGTGGGACGAATTTAAGGAAGCACTGTATGACAAGTACGTGCCAAAGACGTATAGAGCTTAGAAGGAGTCTGAGTTCTATAATTTGAAATAGGGTAAGATGACAGTAACCGAGTACGACGCGAAATTCGGTGAACTGTCAAGGTATGTGCCTACTCAGGTCGATACTGAAGAAAAGATAGCTAAGAAGTTTCGTGGGGGACTAAGACATGAATTGGGGATAGCATTAGCCAGTCATGGGGGACTGAGCTAAACTGATGTTCTAGGGCGAGCCCTAGAGATGAAGGCCGTTGTGCCTGATGAGAAGAAAACTGTAACAACCACACCAGCTCCAACCCAAAACCAAAACCGAAGCTATTATAAGAACAATAATAGCAATTTTCAAGGGAAAAGAAAGTGGGAAGGAGGAAGTAGCGGTGGCTATAATCAGAATTTCAACAACCAAGGAAATTAGCGAAGTGGTAATCAGCAAGGCTATCAGCAGCCTAGTCAAAACAATAACAAGAGGCCGTGGCAAGGAAACAACCAGTCAGGGTTGTATTTACAGGGAAATAGACAAACCGGACCATAGAGAGGCAATAACCAACAGAACCAGCCGCAAGGGCAACAGAGGAATTTCAACCAGGGAGGAAATAACCCAGGAAGGGTTACTATTCCTGTTTGCCCCAAGTGCAACAAAACACATCCCGGTGTCTGCCAAGTAGGCACCACCAACTGTTTTAACTGCGGACAGAAGGGGCATATGAAGAAGGATTGCCCTAAACCACTTCAAGCAGTACCTCTGAGGGCCATACAAGCGCAGCCACAGCAACAAATGAATCAGTAGCAATTTCAGCAGCACGCGCAACAACAGCAGAATGCAAGGGCATGCACGAATAGGCAGACTGGGCAGAATAAAGGAAAAGGAAACCTTGAAGGTATGGGAAAACTTCACAACATTCCTATTAAGATACTGTTTGATACAGGCGCATCGTATTCTTTTATTGTTGGTTCGTGTGCGGATAACTTAGATATCAGACCTGTAAGAGCTGAATACGCTATGAGAGTAGCTACACCTTCAGGAGAGATCACTACTTCCACACATGTCTGCTCTAACCTAGAACTAGAAATCGAAACTCTTAAGGTTAAAGCGAACAATTTGAACATTATGATAATGTGGGACGCAGAAATAATCCTAGGGATGGACTGGTTGTCAGAGAATTATGCCACGATTCTCTACAACGAAAGGAAAATCTCTTTCCAACCACCAGGAAGAGAACCGACAGAATTTCATGGGATTGCAATGGGCAAGAGAGTACAGGTAATATCCGCCTTACAAGCCAAGAAGTTGATAAAGAAGAAGGGTTGCACAGCCTATCTTGTGTACCTAGTTGGAGAACCAGGAGCCGAGAAGACCATTCAAGACGTGAAAGTTGTTAACGAATACGAAGAAGTCTTTCCAAAAATTTTACCTGGTTTACCACCCGACCGTCACATAGATTTCTCGATTGACCTAGAACCAGGATCGGCCCCCAAATCTAAAGCCCCATATAGGATGGTGCCGAAGGACTTAGAAGAACTCAAAATTCAATTGCAAGAGTTGCTAGACCTTGGTTTCATTAGGCCGAGTGTTTCACCTTGGGTAGCATCAATGTTGTTTGTCAGAAAGAAGGATGGTTCAATAAGAATGTGTATAGATTATCGAGAGCTGAATAAGATCACCCTCAAGAACAAATATCATTTGCCAAGGATAGAGGATCTTTTCGATTAGCTCAAGGGTGCAGGAGTGTTTTCAAAGATAGATTTAAGATCAGGGTATCATCAGCTGAAGATTAAACCTGATGACGTACCTAAGACTGCTTTTCGAACCAGATATGGCCACTACGAATTCTTGGTTATGCCATTTGGTTTGACCAACGCCCCTGCAGTATTCATGGACCTCATGAATAGAGTGTTCCACCCATACTTAGACAAATTCGTCTTAGTATTTATCGACGACATTCTCATTTACTCTAAGAACGAGAAAGAACACGAAGAACATCTGCGGATAGTGTTGGAAACACTAAGAACTGAGAAACTGTATGCCAAGTTCAGTAAGTGCGAATTTTGGTTGAAGGAGGTAATATTTCTCGGACACATAGTTTCAGCCGAAGGAATCAAAGTAGACCCTGCCAAGGTAGAGGCAGTGCGTAATTGGAAGTCACCAACAAGTCTGAACAAGATCAGAAGTTTCTTGGGTTTGGCAGGCTACTACAGAAGATTCATCGAAGGATTCTCCACGATTGGTAGACCTATGATGCAGCTACTTCGAAAAGAAAATAAGTTTAAATGGACGGACGAGTGTGAAAAGAGTTTCCAAACGCTCAAAGAAAAGTTAACCACAGCACCAGTGTTAGCTCTTCCAGACGCAAACAAGGAATATGTGGTGCATACAGATGCTTCGAAGAATGGGTTAGGTTGTGTTCTAATGCAAGACGGAAAGGTGATAGCTTATGCCTCACGACAACTTCGACATCACGAAGTTGAGTATCCAACCCACGATTTAGAACTCGCAGCCGTTGTGCATGCATTAAAGATTTGGAGACACCATCTTTATGGTGTAAGGGTTGAGATCTTTACAGATCACAAGACTCTGAAGTACTTCTTCGAGCAGAAAGAACTGAATATGAGACAAAGGAGGTGGCTCGAATTGGTCAAAGATTACAACTGCGGAATCAACTACCATCCAGGAAAGGCAAATGTAGTAGTAGATGCGTTGAGTCGCAAGGCTCCAACCAAGTTAGGATGTCTGTTTGTCGAGGAAGCAGGGTTAACTTCAAGTGGCTCTATAAAATACGAACATGGGACAAGAAGGCAGTCATTGCTAGTAAGACGCGTAAACGGAAAACCCTGCACTAGCTTACCAGCGGCGTTGGTGGGACTACACATCCTAACAATTGCTATGCTGAAACGACCGACCGACAACAATTCAGGACGCAGAGCTAGAAATCTTCCACGGAATGGGCTCTTAAAATGCTATTTCCGAGTTGTTTTCCAAGTGTTCTGAAGAAGCGGAGGGAGTGAGTGAAGCCCTCGTTGGAGACGCTCTCAGATGCTTAACACATCGTGGTCCATCTGTTGTGTTACACTGATCAAGTAAGGATATTCATTAAACCAAAGCCTATAAGTTGACATCTGTCTCACATCCCTCCTAATCCAGCAAGTCAATAAGTGATGCCCTCTACGTTGACCTAACAGCTGCACCCTACCCATAGCTGACTACTTGACTTGATGAAGAGAGGGAAGAGAGCTACTCACCTAATGCATCTCGGCTAGCCGCTCCATCTACGGTCAAATGCTTCCTATGAGTCAGCAAGTTCCCTCGAGTGAGCTACAAACTGAATGGTCTTTCCTATCTCGACAAGGGACAGAGCCGCTGCTGGTATCTTGCTCTCAGTAGACTCTAGTACGAGAATTTGAAAAGATGGAAATAGAAGTGCTCGATACACCAGCAATGATCACAAGTCAACTAGCGGCACTAGTTGCTACACCTGATTTGCGAGAAAGAATTATAAGTGCCCAGAGGAAGGACGAGTCGATGGAGAAGCTTCGCCTAAAGATAAGAACAGATAAACCAGACGGATATTTCGAAGCACCAGACAATGCGATATTAATTGAAGGCAGACTTTGTATTCCTGATAGTGACGAAGAATTAAAGAATGATATCATGAGTGAGGCTCATGATACGCCATATACAACACACCCAGGGAGTACGAAGATGTATCAGGACTTAAGAAAGAATTTCTGGTGGAATGGATTGAAATGATACGTTGCCTCGTTTGTAGAAAGATGTTTGGCGTGTCAGCAAGTGAAAGCCTTACATAGACGACCGTATGGATTGTTGCAGCCATTAGAATTCCAGAATGGAAATGGGAAGGAATAGCTATGGATTTTGTGACAGGTTTGCCTAAGTCAAGAAGAGGAAATACTGCCATTTGGGTGATTATCGATAGGCTCACCAAATCAGCTCATTTTATACTGATTAAGACTACCTACGGGTCAGAGGAGTTAGCTCAGTTGTACGTCCGTGAGATTGTACGTCTGCACGGAGTACCGAAGTCCATAATATCAGACAAAGATGCCAAGTTCACTTCAAGATTTTGGATCACCATGCATAAAGAGTTGAGCACTGAACTTAACTTCAGTACAGCTTTTCACCCTCAGACATACGGACAATCCGAGAGGACGATTCAGATTCTAGTTGATATGCTAAGGACAGTGGTATTGGATCGAAGCGCAAATTGGGAAGATATCTTGCATTTGGTCGAATTCGCTTATAACAACAGCTATCAGGCGACGATAGGAATGGCGCCTTATGAGGCATTGTATGGAAGAAAATGCAAGTCACCACTTTATTGGGATGATGTGGGTGAAAGGAAGAACCTAGGACCAGATACGATCAAGGAAATGATCGAGATTGTTCGGCAGATTCGAGATAAAATGAAAGAAGCCCAGAGCCGACAGAAGTCTTACGCCGATGATCGTCGAACCAATCTTAGCTTCGAAGTTGGTGATAAGGTTTTCCTTAAGATTTCACCATCGAAAGGAATCATTAGATTCGGTGTTAAGGGTAAACTTAGACCAAGGTTCATAGGACCTTACGAAATTCTTGAGAAGATAAGACCTGTTGCTTATAGATTGGCCTTACCGCCAAGTCTAGGAAGTGTCCATAACGTGTTTCAAATTTTCCAATTAAGAAAGTATGTCTATGACCCTAAGCACGTTATAAGTCAACAAGACGTCGTTCTTGAATCTGGCCTAAGTTATGAAGAAAAACCGATATCGATTTTGGATAGAAAAGTTCAAGAATTAAGAACCAAGTCGATACCAATAGTAAAAGTATTATGGAGTCACCACGGGCAAGAAAAAGCCACGTGGGAGCTCGAGGAAAAGATGAAGGAGAGATATCCTTATCTTTTTGAAGAAGGTATGCAAATTTCGGGACAAAATTTTTCGTAAGGGGTTTAGGATGTAATACCCCGATATTTTTTTCTACTGTAGTTAAACATGAAAGTTAATAATAATTATGGCTTTGCACGCCTAAGTTAAGGATTTTCGATTCTAAGACTAACGGTGAAATCCGTTTCAGAAAATAAATTCCAGAAGTCGGTCGAACGACTACTGTATTAGGGTTTTCGCGTCCGGTAATTTTTCGACCGAAAACTCAGAATTAAAATCCGTCAGAATTTACATTCACTTTTTCTTCGATACGAGTTCACCGGAGAAAGTTAGTTTTTATGATTTTTCGGGCGAATTTTAGACTGTCTAATCCTGACTTTTTCTCGGATTTTTGAAAACAAATTAGGTTTTCCGAGTACATAAATTATTTCCAATCTAACGGGCGAGTTAGATTTCGTCGAATTCGTAACTACCTAAGAAAGTATTCCTCGACTTTTTAATCGTCGTTTAAAGCTGGAAACGAGATATTTTCGTCTAATAATTCCTCGCCAAACACTCCGTAACGACTCACCATACCTTTGTTAGATTTTTTTTCTTAACTTCATATAAGTATAGGTGAGTCATCACCTCCTCTCTTCTCCCTCTCTTACCGCCAACACACACACATACTCTCTCTCTCAATTTCTTTCATCCACCATTGAAGTTCTTCAAGCTTTTGCAAGGATCCAAGTTCATAGATCACACATCATCCATCCACTTCCAATTCTAATTACATAATCTTCAAGGTAATCATCTCCTCTATCTCTCTATCCAAGTAAAATTTTAATTCTTTAATTTTCTTTATGACCAAAAATTATGGAATAATTAGTAGGAAGTTCTAAGGTTTAACTCTTGTTATTAAATGGATAGAAATTGATTTCTATGGATGAATTGAAGAGAAAATCAAGAACCCCTATGTTTAGGGTTGACCGAAAATTAGGGATTTTATAGTATGATGCTATAATCTTAATTAGTTGATAAATTAAGCATGGAAATTGGAAGAATTGATGATTGAAAGCAAGAAGGAATTAATCCCCCCAAATTATAAAGGGACCGAAAAATTTAGGACTAGGGTTTGAGTTTGATTTTTAAATTGTGATGTTGGAAGTGTTAGATGATGCTATAACTTAGTATTTGATCAATTGGTGATTAGTTATGAAGCTTGGAATCAAGAATTAATGAAATAGAATAAGTGTGTGGAAAGTTGGAAAATGTAGTAAGTAGTAGATGGAATCATTGAGGAATTGGTGTAGTAATTGTTGTGATGTGTTTGAAATGATAATAGAAATGAGAAGTAGTATGTTTGAGGATGATTCTAAAATTTATTGGAATTTTTCTAAAAATAAAGTGAAAACTGTAAGAGACGAAAGCTCGTCGATAAGTCGATTAGATAATGATATGAGGATGTGATTTACGTATTAATGATTCTAGATAGATGATGAATAATATTGTAGAATTTTGTCGAATTCTAATAATGTTGGAAATTTCATAAGAGACGAAGAATCGAACCTAAGTAAAGATAGAAAAGTTGAATGAGGTTTCTAATTAGATATTAAGGATTGATAATGATAAGTGATAGTTTGTAGTTGACGACATGTTCATCCGAGTTATGAAATGATGAGTTATAGTTGTAAACGAGAAGTAGAAACGAGAAGTTGAATTGTTATTGGTATAGTAAATGATTAGTTTGAAAAGACGAGGTTTTAAACGTTGTGCTTATAATCGAAAAATGGAAAGGAGTTCATCACGTATAACGATACATGTTGACTGCCTTGAGTCAGTAGTTGCATGAAAATAAAAGTGATTAAGCTTTAGTCGAACCTAGAAAACCGTGCGTCGATTTTATCGAGCATTAGGGTTTCACTCGGCAGTTTTGCGACCCTTCACGGAAACTGCCTTATCTCCTAGCTCGTTTATCGGAATTGACATCCGTAAATTGGAGAGTAAACTAGACTTCCATGGATTTCATTCGGTACAGAGTACGTCTCCTATTTCGGAATACTCTGTTCTGGGAAGTCTCCAGAACTTCTGTCTTGTGCAGTGAATCTTTAAAACTTAGTTTCTTAAGTTAAATTCTTCTCAACTTGAACTCTTTCGATCTTTTAAGTCGTTTCAAGTTATCGACTACTTCTTACTACTGACCTAAGTGTCAAGTCCGGAGCCGAATGAGTGCTAAACGAGATGTGTTCATATCTCGTTTCTTTTTAACTAAAAGAGTTTAGTTTAGCGTGCAAATGCTTAAAAGTCTAAAAGACTAAAACTTAATTCGAATTTCCATATTCGTTTATCGTTTACGACTGAGTTTTAAAGTATGATTATTTAAGATGAAGGAGGAAGTCAGCACAAGGATAGGACGGAAGATTGAAGAACGGAAGCTCGTATAATAGTTCTGTAAATTCAAGGTGGGCTTTATATATGAAACAAAATGAGCAATGCTCGAAAACCTTTTCTTATCGCTTTGATAATCGTGTTTTCAAAGTGATAATCATGGCATGAACTATTTGTTTTATGCGAGTTCTATTGTACCTTATGAGTTAGCCAAAAGAGGTTAACTAAACGATCGGCTTTGAGTTAGTCAAAAGGGACTTTCCAAAGTTTAGTGTACACTGTAGCTTGTGGTGTATGTGGTATCCTGTTGAGGGGTAGCCAGCCACGGTGATAATGAATGGTCAAAATTGAACGTAATATCTATGAAAAATGCTTGCAAGCTAAGTTATAAAAATGAGAAAGAAAAAGTTTAGTAGACACGGGAATTTATTGAAAAACCCCGATGTGCTACTGTAATGAAATGCATGATTATCTATACTTATGATTATGTTTCCGGCAATGTGTCCACTAAGTACTATTGTACTTAGCCCTGCATATGTTTTCTAAATGTGCAGGTTGAACTGACGGGAGCGGTGATGGTTGAGTTGAATAGAGATAGGGAAGACTTTAATATGTAGTTCACATTTCCGGTGCTAAACTCTAGACGCTTTTATGTTATGATGTAAATCACTTTTTGGTTTAAGTTTCTGTAACTTAGATGCTTTTGAGTACTTTGTCGAGTGATCTTTCAAGATCAACTCTTTCTTTAATTAATAAGGTCTTGTTCATAGAAATTATGCTGTCTTTTATGTATGTTTATTCTTTCATCCACTTTCTTCCCTGCTTCTTTAATCTAACCCCAATCGCACCCCGGCTTTGCCGTCCCTCGGGATTTGGGGCTGTGACAGAGTGGTATCAAAGCAATCGTTTCTGCTCTGTATACAAACCCTCCTTCGAGTAGTAAGATAGAGTATTCGCATATACTCTATGCCGAGTCTTCTTTCAAGTAATTAGATCATAACACTAAGATTAAGAGTGTAGATGACAACTCAACCTCCCGCTACGTCGACTCAACAAAAGAAAGAAAAGAAAGAAAGGAAAGAAAGGAAAGAGTTTCAGAAGTGATTTCTTCTTAAGAAAGTTTTTGAATAAGTATTCAATAAGTTAAAAATGATAATAGCGTCAAGAATGAAATTTGAAAGTACAAAAAATATACTTGGTTTCTGTTATGTGGATTATGTGAAATTATTTGCGCAAAATTTCTTTTATTTGAAAAGTTTGATGGCACGAGAATCTAGATTGATTCTAGGAATTTTTCCCGGTTCGCTAAGAACATAGACTTGAAACCTAAGGTCTTTCCGATTCCTCAAGAACTTAGACGTTTTAAGAACGTTAGTTCAAATGATTTCGAAAGGAGATAGTGAAACGGGAAGAACTTCTGTAGACGAATGTCACGTGCGTATAGTGACATGAACGAAGTCATTTTCAGTTAGAGTTCGCCTCGCTCGAACTTCAAGAAGAGATTTGTTATAATTATTAAGAATCAAGTACGAATCTTAGTTAATTTCCAACGATCGCTCGATCCTGACGACGACTAGAACTTTGGTTCTAAAGTCATTTTCCAGTTAAAATTCCTTTTCTTTGGAATTTATTTCATACTTCGTAATTGAACGAAGAATACGACGAGTAAGAGATTCAAGTGTCGAGAATGACAAAATATTTTGTAAACGGATGTTACTTTTGAATAAGTAACATGAACAAAGTAGACGTACTTTGTTTTAATAAAGTAAGAATCGTTAAGAAATTTTCCTTAAGGGAGAAATAATGAAAAAAAGTAATAAAGAATAAAGGAAAAAGTTTATAAGGAAATAAAGTAAGAAAGTAAATGAATAATAAGATAAAGGATGGAAATAAAATCTTGAAATTTTATTTCTATATATTGTTTGAGTGCAATTTCTTGAATTGCTAGATGTTTAAGATAAGTGGTTGTTTAAGTGGTGATATTACAATTGAATAAGGAATATTCATTTTGTAATTTAAGTATTTCTTAAGATAAGTTATTTCCCTACCTGTTACTGATCTGTGTTCCTTTAAAACTTTTGTAGGATGGCTAGGACACGCATTACAGCTTGGAAGAGCCAGTCTTTGCCCGTGTGCGAGCGTATTATAGTAGATATGATACAGGATGAGTATCATGGTTTCGAGGCAGACCCGGATGAGGAGGACATCGGGCAGATAGTGAGTAACTTCTCATCAGTTTACCATACAGCACGGCACTTCATCTCAGAGAGTCAGGTTATATCCGATTTGATTGTGCATCTACCGGACGAGTGGTGTGGTTGGGGGCACGGCGTGGCATGGTATTTCCTTGGAGTTTTCGGCGACGACACAGAGCCGACGGGCAACTACTCGGGATTCGCTCTAACTATACACGAGCGTTTCTTTGACAGCAGGTTCATGGTGCCAGTCCCTTTTGAGCCACATCTTCCTTACCGTCACTTCCAAGCAGATACCGAGCCAGAGCATTTAGACTTGGACACGAAGATGGCCGCGTTGTTGGAGATACCGCCAGATTTTGTACCTAGTGAGGAGTCAGACTCGGAGGCAGAGCATTTAGAGGTGGACGAGGAGCCTGCAGCTATACCAGAGTTACCACTTTCACATAGACCACTTGAGGAGTTGATTCCAGGACTAGGACTCATAGAGATTGACGCAGAGATAGCTGCCATGTTAGGGTTATCTACTCCTTTTATACCCGAGCCTAGTGTGAGAGTTCGGAGACCATTTGAGACAGGACTGTTTGAGACAAGGTCAGGGTACCGGGAGATAGACGCGGAGCTTGCCGCCATGCTAGAGCTACCATCTTCACCGACACTGCTTGAGGAGGTTTGCGCAAAGTGGGAGATAGTCAGGGGACAGTTAGAGGCAGGACCATCCAGAGTCGGTTCTAGGAAGGAGTACGAGTCCGGTTCCATTCCAAAGTACCTTCTTCTCCTGAAGAATCGTGCAGTAGAGATCGGTGATGATTATCTTGTTTCAAACTCAGAGGAGACAGTTTCGGAGGCACCATCACCACCCCCACTTACGCTTTTTGATGGCTCTACTCTGAGGGAGGACGAGGCACTCCAGCTCGTCTTTGGTTCAGAGTCAAAGGAGGAGGATTCGGACGAGGATCCGGAGGAGGACCCGGACGAGGACCCAGAGAAGGACTCTGAGGGTTTACAGGCCGTAGAGGGCAGTACAGACTTGACTGCAGTTTGTTGAGCAGAGCGTTGTAGACGCGTATTAGTAGTAGTAGTAGGTTCTTTTGTCCTGTACATAGTCGGATCAGTAACTAGTTTTTGTAGTACTCTAGCGGATACGAAATTTTATGAATCGTTTCCGTTCTAGTACTTCCAGTAGGTACAGTAATGCAGCTTGTTAGTGCATCCTGTACAGTGATAGGCAGTCAGCCTAGCTTAGACTAGTAGTAGTCTAACTTTTTGTATTAGTCCTCGTTGGAAGCAGAATCAATATTCTTTTTGATGTATATATATATATACATGACCCGTGAGAGGGTTTTTATCACAAGAAAGTTTCTTATAAATCATGTAGTAAACCAGAATGTCAAACGAACTCGTGTAACGAGAGTTTAGTTTAACTTGGAAAGTTAAAAGATTAAAGAGCTAGTATCGAAGTTATGTTCGATTTTTTCCTTTCCGTGAACATGATTAAGTTGGAAAGAGGGTGAGTAAGTAAAAGAATGTTTAAAGGAAAGGGCTAATGAGAATTCTGTTCCCTATAGTTAAAGAAAAATGCCGCCAAGAAATGTTAACAATCGAAGAGGCCGTGGTAGGCCCAGAGGACGTGGAAGACGTCAGCCAGAAAATGAAAGGGAACAAGAATAAGAACGTAATGGTACCCCTCCACCATCACCATCACCACCACCTCCACCACCACCCCGTAGGGATATTGAGGATATTGGGGGGTATGTGGCGGTTGGGAGGTGGAATTAATTCAAAAATATCTCGATTACGGGTCTAATACGGCGTATTGAAATCGATTAATTATTTTCTTAGATGGTTACGTTTCCGACGAAAACTAATTCGACCAATAGATTGGAAATAATTTACTTAGTCGGAAAGCATAATTTGATTTCCGAAATCCAAAGAAAAGTTGAGACATGACAGTCCGAATTTCGCCCGGAAAAATAATTAAAACTAACTTTCTCCAGTAGACTCGTATCGCAAAATAAGTGAATGTAAAGTCAGACAGTTTTTCGATCTGAGTTCTCGAACGAAAATTCTATCGGACGCGAAAACCCTAATACAGTAGTCGGTTGAACGACTTCTGGAATTTATTTTCAGAAACGGATTTCACCGTTAGTCTTAAAACTGAATTTCCTTTACTTAAGCGTGCAAAGCCTTAATTAATCATTAAATTTTTATTTTAGCGACGGAAGAAATATCCGGGATATTACATCCTACCCCTCTAATAAGAAATTTCATCCTGAAATTTGCATACCTTCTTCGAATAGGTAAGGGTATTTATCTTTCATCTTTTCTTCGAGTTTCTACGTGGCTTCTTCTTGCCCGTGGTGACTCCACAACACTTTTACTAATGGAATCGACTTGTTTCTTAATTCTTGCGCTTTTCGATCCAAGATCGATAGTGGTTTCTCTTCATAACTTAAGTCGGATTCAAGAACAACGTCTTGCTGGTTAATTACGTGCTTAGGGTGGAAAACATACTTTCGCAATTGAGATACGTGAAAAACATTATGGACACTTCCTAGACTTGGAGGTAAGGCCAATCTATAAGCAACAAGTCCTAATTTTTCCAGAATCTCATAAGATCCTATAAACCTTGGTCTGAGTTTACCCTTGACACCAAATCTAATGATTCCCTTAGATGGAGAAATCTTGAGGAAAACCTTATCCTCAATTTCAAAGCTAAGATCTGTTCGACGAACATCAACATAAGACTTTTGTCGGCTCTGGGCTTCTTTCATTCAGACTCGAATCTGTCGAATGATCTCGATCATTTCACCGACTGACTCTGGTCCTAAATTTTTCCTTTCACCTACTTCATCCCAATAAAGTGGTGACCTACATTTCCTTCCATACAGTGCCTCGTAAGGCGTCATTCCTATCGTCGCTTGATAACTATTGTTGTAAGAAAATTCGACCAATGGTAAAATATTTTCCCAGATCGCACTTTGATCTAATACTACCGTTCTCAACATATCTACGAGTATTTGAATTGTTCTTTCGGATTGTCCATCTGTTTGGGGGTGAAAAATGATACTAAAATTAAGTCTAGTTCCTAGCTCCTTCTGCATAGTGATCCAAAACCTTGAAGTGAATTTGGCATCTCTATCGGACGTTATTGACTTTGGTATTCCGTGCAGATGTACAATCTCACAAACATACAACTGTGCTAATTTCTCTGATCCATAGGTAATTTAAATTGGTAGAAAGTGAGCTGATTTTGTGAGCCTATCAATAATTACCCAGATGGCAGTATTTCCTCTTCTGGACTTGGTTAAACCTGTCACAAAATCCATGGCTATATCTTCTCACGTCCACGTTGGAATACTTAATGGCTGCAACATCCCTTGTGGTCGTTGGTGTAAAGCTTTCACTTGTTGACAAGTCAAACATCGTTCTACAAACGAGGCAACATCTCGTTTCAAACCGTTCCACCAAAAATTCCTTCTTAAATCTTGATACATCTTCGTACTCCCTGGGTGTGCTGTATATGGTGTATCGTGAGCTTCACTCATGATATCATTTTTCAATTCGTCGTCATCAGGGATACAAAGTCTACCTTCAAATAAAATTGCATTATCTGGTGCCTCGAAAAAACCGTCCGGTTTATCCGTTCTTCAAATAAAATTGCATTATCTGGTGAGCTTCTCGATCGTCTCGTCCTTTCTCTGAGCACTTATGATTCTCTCTCGTAAGTTCGGTGTAGCTACTAGTGCCGCTATCTGGTTCGTTATCGTTTCAGGTGTATCGAGCACTTCTAAATCCATCATCTCAAATTCTTGTACAAGTCTTTCTTCCTCGATAAAGAGACACCCTAATTTGGTTGGAGTCTTGCGACTCAGCGCGTCTGCTACTATGTTTGCTTTTCCTGGATGTTAGTTGATACCACAATCATAATCCTTGACTAATTCGAGCCATCTTCTTTGTCTCATATTCAATTCCGTTTGCTCAAAAAAGTACTTCAAACTCTTGTGATCCGTAAAAATCTCAACCCTTACACCATAGAGGTGATGTCTCCAAATTTTCAACACATGCACAACGGCTGCTAGTTCTAAATCGTGGGTTGGATAACCGACTTCATGGGGTCGAAGTTGTCGTGAAGCATAAGCTATCACCTTTCCTTCTTGCATCAAAACACATCCTAATCCATTCTTTGAAGCATCTGTATAAACCACGTATTCCTTATTTGCTTCTGGAAGCACTAACACTGGTGCTGTGGTTAACTTCTCCTTAAGTGTCTGAAAACTCGTCTCGTATTTGTCAATCCATTTGTACTTATTTTCCTTCTGTAGTAGTTGCGTCATAGGTCTAGCAATTGTAGAAAATCCCTCGATGAATCTTCTATAATAGCCGGCTAAACCTAAGAAACTCCTAATTTCGTTTGGACTTGTTGGTGATTTCCAATTGCGCACTGCCTCTATCTTGGCAGGGTCTACCTTGATGCCTTCTGCTGATACGATGTGTCCAAGGAACATCACTTCTTTCAGCCAAAACTCGCACTTACTGAATTTAGCGTAAAGTTTCTCAGTTCTAAGTATTTCTAACACTATTTGCAAATGTTCCTCATGCTCCTTCTCATTTTTGGAGTAAATGAGAATGTCGTCGATGAAAACTAAGACGAATTTGTATAAGTATGGGTGGAAAATTCTATTTATGAGATCCATGAATACTGCGGGGGCATTGGTCAAACCAAATGGCATAACTAGGAATTCGTAATGGCCATATCTGGTTCGGAAAGCAGTCTTAGGTACGTCTTCGGGTTTGATTTTCAATTGGTGATATCTGGATCTTAAGTCTATTTTTGAAAATACACCTGCGCTCTTAAGCTGATCAAACAGGTCTTCTATCCTAGGTAAAGGATATTTATTCTTGAGGGTGATCTTATTCAGCTCTCGATAGTCTATGCACATCCTCATAGAACCATCCTTCTTTATAACGAACAAAACAGGTGCTCCCCATGGTGAAACGCTAGGTCTAATGAAACTAAGATCTAACAATTCATGCAGTTGGATCTTAAGCTCTTCTAACTCCTTGGGTGGCATCCTATTGAAGGAACCGGTTTTTGATAACCAATCCATTCTTTACCCATGGATCAATTATGGATATCTAACAAACACATACAAAATCCATACCTAGCATGCTCCTATGAATTTAATTACAATCATAGGATGTTTATACGATATACCTGCAAATTTGATGCACAACGACTCCAGAGTTGATCTTCTGAACTGTTCTCGGCTAGAATACGACGATGGATGGGATCGACCTCGTACTCTCTCTCTTACTAGGATAGGCGTCGTTTTTCTCTCTCTCTCACTAGGTTTTAATTGCTTAGAATGCAAGTGAGTAATGAGTCTTATGAGCCTTGTATTTATAGATAAATAACTGCTCACATTCATTGAACCTAGACAACCCTCACGGGCCGTAGGAAACAGGCGCCTAGCCCACTAGAAACACAGGCCATTGGGCCAGTTCAGGGATCTACTAGCTTAAATAAGATTGGCCCGATAATATCTGATTTAATCTATTCAGCCCAGAAATATAAATCAGATATAAATATTAATTCATTCCACTAAAGAATTAATATTGACTTACCCTCTTATTTAATTAATTGAGTCGGGGCTAGTAATAGACTTAATTAATCTCCGTGTTTAAGATTCTCGAATATCCATTAATTAATTAAATACTTCTGATAGTAAATTAATTAATCAATTAATTATTCACTAATAAATAATTATCTCGAGTGCTACCACTTAAACTTATTATCGTATCGGAACTAATTCCACCTGCAGGGTTTAATACGATAAACTTATTAAGTTCCTCGAGAGGATATCATCATCCCATTATTCATAGGACACGGATCCTTATTGCAGCTCTATCAATATCAAATAAGAACTGCTACCGCCCAAAATACGAAATTTTGAACCACAATTAAGTTCTCATTTATAATAGATCAAAGAAATAGTCAGACATTTATTCATACTGATAAGCCCAATTAAGGTTAAGACTATTTAAGTCACCGAGATCTTTAGTTCTCAATGATTCAGAACAGAGAATTAATCTCACTGTGATCCTTTCAATACGATTAGCGTACTAGCATAAATAAATAGTCAAGATAAACTATTTAATACTATTATGCTACAATCTAAACCAACAACTCGTCCAAGTTGTCTCGATTGTGAATATTAGTTTATAAAATGCCGATTATATAATCTTCTGTGATCTACAACACACTATATAATCTATGATATTGAGATAATTGAACAAATAATAATTATGCAATAATAAACATTTCAGATAGGAGAATTATAGTGAAATAAATATCAATTGTATATACACAAAAGTCTTGCTTTCGTATACAACCCTTCAATTCTCCCACTTATACTAAAGCAAACTTTTAGTATACAATGAGACTAATATTCATCTAGCCATCTATTACAACTTCTCCCACTTATACTCAAAGTTTAACTTAGTGTGGGAGGAAACGCAGCCCCATGCCTTCAACGTGCTTCTCAAAGACAACAGCTGGCAGACTCTTTGTAAATGGATCAGCCAGATTGTCAACTCCTGCAACCTTTTGCACATCCACATCACCATCTTGGACAAGCAGCCGAATGTAGTGATATCTTGCATCAATATACTTAGTCGTCTGATGAAACCTTGACTCCTTGCAATTTGCAATTGCTGCCTCATTATCAGAATAAATCGTGATACTTCTCGGCAAATCAGGAATCACATCAAGCTCCGCTAAGAAGTTCCTAAGCCAAACAGCCTCTTTAGCAGCCTCAGTAATAGCCACATATTCAGCTTCCATAGTAGATAATGCAATGCATTTCTGCTTCACACTTCTCCACACAATGGCTCCACCTCCTAGCTTGAACACATAGCAAGAAGTAGAAATCCGCTGATCTTTATCTCCTTGATAATCAGCATCTACATATGCTACCGGAAACAGATCACCGGATCTATATACCAGTCCATACTCTCTAGTCCGTTTAAGGTACTTGAGTATGCACTTTACAGCAATCCAATGACCCTGACCTGGATTAGCCTGATATCTAGACACCATGCCAACGGCCTGGCAAATATCGGGCCTGGTACACTGCATTGCATACATGAGACTTCCCACAGCCGAAGCATAAGGAACTGTCTTCATGTCAGCTACCTCCTTAGGCGACGTAGGACACATCACCTTAGATAGATGAACGCCATGTCTGAAAGGCAAGAAACCTTTCTTAGCATTCTGCATGCTGAAACGCGACAATACAGTATCAATGTAGGCTGTTTGAGACAAACTCAACATTCTCTTAGATCGATCACGGCCGACCTTAATTCCAAGAATGTATGCTGCCTCTCCCAAATCCTTCATTTGAAACTGCTGGGATAACCATGCCTTAATCTTAGCCAATACACTCACATTATCACTAATGAGCAGAATGTCATCGACATAAAGCACGAGAAATACTAAACTTCCATCAATACACACCCTGTAAACACAACTTTCATGTTCACATTGTACAAAGCCATAGCTCTGGACAACATCATTGAAACGTTTGTTCCAGGATCGTGAAGCCTGCTTAAGTCCATAAATGGACTTCTTTAGCTTCCACACGAGATGCTCTTCACCTTTCTTAACGAATCCTTCAGGCTGTAGCATGTAGATGTCTCTATCTTGCTAAAGATACCCGTTCAGAAACGCGGTTTTGACATCCATTTGCCAGACCTCGAGATTCATGTGAGCGGCCATTGCCATAAGAATTCGAATGGATTTAAGCATGGCTACTGGCGAAAATGTTTCATCGTAATCGATTCCCTCTCTTTGGGTGAAACCTTTCGCCACTAGTCTTGCCTTAAAAGCCGTAACCTTTCCATCCGGTCCTCTCTTTCTCTTGTACACCCACTTGCATCCTATGGCTTCACAGCCCTTAGGAAGTTCGCATTTCTGGTATACATCCATGGCAGTGATAGATTCCAATTCGGCAATCATACACGCCTCCCACTCAAGAGCATCCGGATCTGCTAACGCTTCGGAGTAAGTCCAGGGATCCTCTTCGATCACACCTAATTCCGATGAATCCGTAGATTCATTAAGTAGAGTGTATCGACTAAGAAACTTTCCCTGAGCTATCCTCCCACTACGACGAAGCTTTACAGCAGATTCAGTATTAACGGTTTGTGCAGGTTCCGACGATTTCTCGTCTTGCACAACTGGAGCACTAGTTACCTCCTCCCCTCTAATTTCCTGAAGCATGATATCGCTTCTCTTTTTATGCTCAATCATATAGTCCTCTTCCAAGAATCTCGCGTTAGTGCTAATAACGATTTTCTGATCCTTAGGACAATAGAAATAGCCACCTTTCGTTCCTCTAGGATAGCCTACAAACAACATCACCTTGGTTCTCGGACTCAACTTGTCAGCATCTTTATTCAAGACGTGTGCAGGACACCCCAAATCCGGATGTGGTTAAGACTAGGCTTGCGCCCGGACCACAGCTCGGACGGGGTCTTAGGCACTGACTTTGAAGGAACCAAGTTTAGCGTGTGAGCCGCTGTTTCCAAAGCATATCCCCAAAATGATATAGGCAGAGATGCATAACACATCATGGATCGAACCATCTCTAGAAGTGTTCGATTTCTTCTCTCCGACACACCATTCTGTTGGGGCGTTCCAGGTGTAGTCAATTGGGATGTGATCCCACTTTCCAACAAGTACTCTTTAAACTCGTTGCTGAGGTATTCGCCGCCGCGATCAGATCGCAACGACTTGATACTCTTACCATGTCGCTTCTCTACTTCCGCTTTGAATAGTTTGAACTTTTCAAAACACTCGGACTTGTAGCGCAACAGGTAGATGTATCCGTACCTTGAGTAATCGTCAATGAAAGTGACAAAATACTCGTACCCTCCACGAGCTTGAGTTGACATAGGTCCACACAAGTCGGAATGAATCAATTCCAACACTTCTTTGGCTCTATACCCCTTGGCCTTGAAAGGCCGAGTCGTCATCTTTCCCTCTATGCAGGATTCGCAGATTGGGATAGAATCAACTTGGAATGAATCTAAGACTCCATCGGAAACCAATCTTTGGATCCTCCTTAGACCAATGTCACCCAATCTTAAGTGCCAAAGAAGAGTTTGATTCATTTGAGAAGAATTCAATTTCTTCCTTTGGTTAACAGTTAAAGCATTACTTGAAGAACTCATAGCATGTGAACAGTAAATAGTATAAAGAGAATCAACAACATGTGCATAACCAATAATCTTATCCTCCTTCATAAAAGTCGCAAAACCTTCAAAAAGAATAGAATATCCGTCTTTCCACAACTTAACCATAGAAATCAAGTTCCGCCGAAAGTCAGGCACATATAAAACATCTCTTAAAACTAAAACTGAATTCTCAAAAGATAAATGAACATCGCCTATGGCCGCAACGTCTGCTTTCGCTTCCGTTCCCATGGCAACGCTCAACTCCCCTCTACTCACTTCCCTTGTCCGCAGGAACCCCTGCAAGGAATAACAAATATGGTCAGTTGCGCCCGTATCTACTACCCACTTATGGATAGAACTTGAACTTAAACATATTTCATTAACAAGAGCAGAAGACATACCTTGAGCCTTCTTCAACAGGGGGCAGTTAGCCTTCCAATGTCCCGATTTCTTGCACTTGAAGCATTTTCCACCCTTCTCCTTTGGATTTTTAATGCCGCCGGTAGGGCCAAGCCTCTTGCTCCCACTACTTCCTTCGCCCTTCTTGCCTTTCGCGGGGCCCTTCCATTTCTTTCCACCTTTTGGTGAAACATGGAAACCCCTTGAGGAAGAGGCAAGAGCTTGCGGACTCTTTCCCATAACCCCTTCTGCCGCAACAAGTTCATTGAGCAGTTCATTGAGAGTGAACACTTTCTTGCTCATTATTGCATTAAGGCGGAAGTTCTCATAGGACTTGAGAAGAGTGTGGAGTATCATGTCGACCTTAGCTTCATCCATGATACCTCCACCGAGCACGTCCAACTCGTTGAAATGATTAATCATTCCAAGCACGTGCTCGCGCACAGACGCGCCCTCCGTCATCTTCGAGCTCATGATTTGCCTCATGATCTCGAATCGGGTAGAACGGTCACTCTCACCGAACAACTCTTCAAGATTCGTCATGATTGCAGCAACCGTGTCCAAGGGCTGATGCTGCTGCTGCAACCCCGAGGTCATAGTGGTCATCATGTAGGCTTTCGCCATACAATTGGCCTTATGCCACCTCTTAGACTCCTCTTTCTGAATCTCGGTAGAGTCTGCAGTGAGAACTGCAGGCGCAAGGGTAGTGAGCACGAAGTGATAATCTTCGGCATCTAGGACATATCCCAAATAGCGCTTCCATTCCAAGAAATTTGGTCTGGTAAGCGGCTTAGCAGTAAGCACATTCAACAACGGAGTAACAGTCATATCTGAAAATTTAAACATACAAAACGCACATAAGTCACAATTATTGCATAAAACGTTCGTAACATTTATATTGTAACCTTTTGATAAAACAATATTAAATGAAACCTTCATTAGCCCAAGTGACTTACACGCAATCCACGATAGTGTGGACGTTTACGTGCGCATCACTCAACCAAACACCCAGTTTTTAATTTTATCTCATGCCAAATTAACCTTATGACAAATAAAATTAATAAATGAACCTTACTAGACCATATCGTCTCGAAAAGGGACTCCGATGGGGAGTTGTATTCGAGACAATATCTAAGCACAGACCACAATTTAACTAATCCAAAATTGTCCCACACATTGATGCAATTACTAGAACGACATCTCCTTGTAAACAATTTCATTAATTATCTTATTTTAATCTCTCCTAGAATAAACTGTGAGAATTAATACGTGCAAGCCACGATAGTGTGGACGTTTACACGCAAAACTCCCACTATTCACGAGACTAAAATACTTTTAGAAGTTTTACTCGACAAAATCTATAAGTCAATAGCACCCATGCAAGCCACGATCGTGTGGACGTTTACACAAGCCTACTGACTTAATTCGTCTAAAACCAATTGTGGAGGTCTAATTTGATTATTAAAATCAAGTTAACATGCTTAGTCATTTTAATTCAAAAGGTTTTTCGCATGCAAATCACGTAAAAACACGGAATTACTAAACATGCTTTTTCTAGAACTCACATAATAAATCATGCTCGCTTGAATTCATAACATGCTTAGAATAATACGATAAATTCCTAGCATGCAATTTCTAAACGCAAATAATTTCAAATAATTACAAATTATATCATGCTTTTAGAAATAATAACACCTTAACGGTGATTAAACCCCACGACATGCAATTTATAATGAAAAAAATAAACTGTCGTCTCGTCGTGGATAATTTGTACCTGCCTAAATTATTACAGAATAATAAAGGAAACAAACTATCTATTACAAGAGATCTCCGTCTTCAAGTCTTTCCAAATCCGTCGCCTTGAAGCATCGCCCAAGAAGGAAACGAGATCTTCAAAAATCCCGTCTTGCCAACACGACCCGACCCACGCGAGAGGCCTTACCGTGCGGCTGTCCATACGCCTAAACCCTAGGTTTTTAAACCTAGGGTTTCGCATGGAGCAACCCACGCCGGCAGCCCCTCCCACGTCGCCGGAATCGCGCGCCGTCGACCACACCATCGCACCGCCATCGCTGCCCTCACCACCATCCACCTCGCCATCGGAACAGCAAGGTAGAAGGAGGAGCAGCCGCGCTGCTGTGCGTCGCCACGTCGCCGTCGAGCTTGCAAGAACGGCACGACGAGTCGCACGGCATGGAGCCGTTCCTGCGCTCGCCGCCGCCGCCGCCTCGACCGCCTGGTGCCGTTGCTACTGCTGATCGCTGCTGCTGCTCGTCGCTGATGCTGCTGCTGCTGGTTCGCTGCCGCTCGCCGGAGAAGAAGACGTGGAAGATGGAGGGTGGTTAAAACCCTCGTCTCCCACCGCTCCAATCAGACCCAGCCCAGGGGTCCCACCCTCAGGCTCTGATCGGAGCCAACGACGCCCAGCGAAGACGCGTAGAAAACCACGCCTCCGCCGTCGCGACGTCTGCACGTGCCGAGCATGCGCCGCCGCACGCCGCCGTCCTCCGCCGCCAGCCATCATCCCGTGAAATTTATCCGTTTCTCGACCCGTACAACGATTACAAATTGAAATAACAAATTACAACTGAAATCCTATTCTAACCACGGATTTTCTCGTGGTAAAAACGGCCAAAACGGCAAACCAACAGAAAATAAAATGAATCCACGACGAGACAACGAACATACATGCATAAACGTACGTAAATAAAAACAGATTTTATTTAATTATGGATTTACTGTTCGTTAATCCGACAGAGCCATAATATACAGACCAGGACTCTGATACCAACTGAAGGAACCGGTTTTTGATAACCAATCCATTCTTTACCCATGGATCAATTATGGATATCTAACAAACACATACAAAATCCATAGCTAGCATGCTCCTATGAATTTAATTACAATCATAGGATGTTTATACGATATACCTGCAAATTTGATGCACAACGACTCCAGAGTTGATCTTCTGAACTATTCCCGGCTAGAATACGACGATGGATGGGATCGACCTCGTACTCTCTCTCTTACTGGGATAGGCGCCGTTTTTCTCTCTCTCTCACTAGGTTTTAATTGCTTAGAATGCAAGTGAGTAATGAGTCTTATGAGCCTTGTATTTATAGATAAATAACTGCTCACATTCATTGAACCTAGACAACCCTCACGGGCCGTAGGAAACAGGCGCCTAGCCCACTAGAAACACAGGCCATTGGGCCAGTTCAGGGATCTACTAGCTTAAATAAGATTGGCCCGATAATATCTGATTTAATCTATTCAGCCCAGAAATATAAATCAGATATAAATATTAATTCATTCCACTAAAGAATTAATATTGACTTACCCTCTTATTTAATTAATTGAGTCGGGGCTAGTATTAGACTTAATTAATCTCCGTGTTTAAGATTCTCGAATATCCATTAATTAATTAAATACTTCTGACAGTAAATTAATTAATCAATTAATTATTCACTAATAAATAATTATCTCGAGTGCTACCACTTAAACTTATTATCATATCGGAACTAATTCCACCTGCAGGGTTTAATACGATAAACTTATTAAGTTCCTCGAGAGGATATCATCATCCCATTATTCATAAGACACGGATCCTTATTGCAGCTCTATCAATATCAAATAAGAACTGCTACCGCCCAAAATACGAAATTTTGAACCACAATTAAGTTCTCATTTATAATAGATCAAAGCAATAGTCAGACACTTATTCATACTGATAAACCCAATTAAGGTTAAGACTATTTAAGTCACCGAGATCTTTAATTCTCAATGATTCAGAACAGAGAATTAATCTCACTGTGATCCTTTCAATACGATTAGCGTACTAGCATAAATAAATAGTCAAGATAAACTATTTAATACTATTATGCTACAATCTAAACCAACAACTCGTCCAAGTTGTCTCGATTGTGAATATTAGTTTATATCTCATAAAATGCATATTATATAATCTTCTGTGATCTACAACACACTATATAATCTATGATATTGAGATAATTGAACAAATAATAATTATGCAATAATAAACATTTCAGATAGGAGAATTATAGTGAAATAAATATCAATTGTATATACACAAAAGTCTTGCTTTCGTATACAACCCTTCACCTATATGGGGCTTTTGATTTGGGGGCCGATCCTGGTTCTAAGTCGATTGTGAAATCTACGTGACGATCTGGTGGTAAACCTAGTAATACTTCTGGAAAGACATCTTCATATTCGTTAACAATTTTCACATCTTGTATGGTCTTTTCAATTCCTGGTTCTTCACTTAGGTATACAAGATAAGCCTTGCAATTCTTCTTCTTCATTAATTTCTTGGCTTGTAGAGAGGATATTATCGGTATCCTCTTGCCCATCGAAATCCCATGAAATTCTGTTAGCTCTTTTTCCGGGGGTTGAAAAAAAAAATTCTCTTGTTGCAGAGAATCGTGGCATAATTCTCAGACAACCAGTCCATTCCTAAGATTATATCTACATCCCACATTATCATAACATTCAAGTTGTTCGCCTTATTCTTAAGAGTCCCAATTTCTAGTTCTAGGTTTGAGCAAACATGCGTAGAAGTCGTGATCTCTCCTGAGGGTGTAGCTACTCTCATAGCGTGATTAGCTCGTTCAGGTCTGATATCTAAGTTATCCGCACATGAGCCAGCAATGAAAGAATGCGATGCGCCAGTACCAAACAATATCTTTATAGGGGTATTATGAAGTTTACCCATACCTACCAGGTTTCCCTTGCCCTTATGCTGCGGATTCTGCTTGATCGTGAATGCCCTGGCATTCTGTTGCTGTTGGGCGTATTGTTGATACTGCTGCTGCGTCATCTGTTGCTGCGGCTGTGCCTGAATTGCCCTTAAAGGTTGGGGCTGACCATACTGGTTTTGCCCTACTGCTCGCAACGGTTTTGGGCAATCCTTCTTAAAATGCCCCTTTTGTCCACAGTTGAAGCAAACACCAGAGCTTGCTTGACAGACACCGTAGTGTACCCTATTGCACTTCGGACAGGGAGGAACAATGATCCTTCCTTGATTATTTCCTCCCTGGTTGTTTTTCCTTGGCTGCCCCTGTGACTGACCCTTCTGGTCGTTTCCTTTCCACGGTCCTGCTTGATTATTCCCTTGTATATACAGTCCTGACTAATTGTTCCCTTGCCATGGCTTCTTGCCATAGTTGTTATTCGGGTTAGGCTGCTGATAGCCTCGCTGATTTCCATTTTGGTTTCCTGATTGTTGTAGTGCTGATAGTAGCCATTATTGTTTCCTCCTTCCCATTTATGTTTTCCCTCGTAGTTATTATTGTTGTTGTTGCCGAATTTGCCTCGATTCTGAGTCTGGGTTGGGGTTGGTGCGGGTATTATGGCTTTCCTTTCATTAGGCACTACGGCCTCCATCTCTAGGGCTCGTCCTAGTATTTCCGTGTAGCTCAGTCCTCCGTGACTGGTTAGTGCTACACCTAGCTCGTACTTAAGTCCCCCACGGAACTTCTTTGCTATCTTATCCTCGGTATCTACTTGCTCCGGTACATATCTTGATAACTCACAGAACTTCGCATCATATTCTGTGACAGTCATCTTCCCTTGTTTCAGATTGTAGAACTCAGCCTCTTTCTGCGCTCTAATAAGTCTTAGGCACGTATTCATCGTACAATGCCTCCTTAAATTCGTCCCAAGTAAAATGAGCCAAGTGCTCAGCTGGTATTACCTTCTGTCTGGCCTCCCACCAGTAGTCAGCTGGTCCGGAGAGTTGAAATGCGATACACAAAAGACCCTCCTCATCAGAACATCTGAGGAGTTTAAAGATTCTCTCAATGGATTGTACCCAAAGCTCAGCATCGCTTAGGTTACTAGATCCATTAAACACGGGTGGATTTCGTTTGAGGAATAGGTCCTCAATATCACGATGGGGTGGTGGTGGAGATGGTGGTGGTGAAGGTGGAGGGGTTTCGTGACGTTCTTGTTCCTCTTCCCTTTCACCTCTTGCTTGTCGTCTACCTGGTCCTCTAGGCCTACTAGGTCCTCTTCTATTGTTTACTACTCTCGGCAGCATTTTTAAACTATAGACAACAAAAATTTCTTATTAGCACTTTTGTTTTTAATAATAACAAAAAAAAAATTCCACCCACTTAGTAAGATTCTTCCAACTTTAAACGGGTTCACGGAAAGAAATAGATAATATCATCCGCACTACTTCTATGAAACTTTTAACTTCGCAAGTTAATTACGAGCAACCATCGAAACATGGTAAGAACAAACGTTCACTAGATCAAAGCCCACTCACGAGGTCATAGATATTATATATATACGTCCAAAAAGAATATTAATTTTGCCTCCACGAGGACTTATACCAAAAAGCTAGACTACAACTAGTCCAAGCTAGGCTAACTGCCTATCTATGTACCGAGTGCACTAACAGGTTGCATCTCCGTATCTACCGGAAGTACTAGAACGGGAACAATTCATAAAATTTCATATCCGTTTTAGAGTACTACTAAAGAAGTCTACTGATCATAACTATGTACAAGACAGTTCTAACAAAAACTACTATACGTCTAAGACTCTCTGCTCAAAAGGCTGCAGTCGAGTCTGTGCTGCCCTCTACGGCCAGAAACTCCTCGGGGTCCTCCTCTGGGTCCTCCTCCGGATCCTCCTCTGGATCCTTCTCCGAGTCTGTACCAAAGACTAGTTGAAGCGCCTCGTCAACCCTGAGTGTGGTGCCATCCCAAAGCACTAGAGGTGGTGGCAGAGGTACCTCCGAAATGGTCCTCTCTAAGCGGGGAACTAGGTCATCGAAGCTGGTCACTATTGTCCGCTTCTTCAGGGGAAGCAGGTGCTCAGGGGGTGGACTAGGCACGTATGCCTCTGCAGAACGGGCCCTGGATGGTCCCGCCTCAAACTGTCCTCGGACCCTCGTCCAAGACTGGGGTAGGTCAGAGGTCGAACCCTCGTCCCCTACGAGTAAAGCTGTCTCTGTAGGAACCTCATCAGGTGGTGCAAGTGGGGAAGGAAACTCTAACATCGCAGCAAACTCTGCGTCGATCTCCAGGTACCCTGCTTCTGGAAACAGATCCTCGATGGGTGTAAGAACCTGTGGCAACTCTAACAGTGCAGCTAACTCTGGGTCCAAGACAAACGGCTCTGGCACAAGAGGAGCTGGGATGTGGACGTAGGGGTGGTGCTCAAGAACAGGAGACAGCATGAACCTACTCTCAAAGAAACGCCCGTGTACGGCTAGAGCGAATCCAGAAAAGTCACCTGTTGGCTCGGTGTCGTCACCGACCAGTGTAAGATAGTACCAGGCGATGTCGTGTGCCCACCCATGCCACTCGTCGGGAAACCGTCCGATCAAATCTGCTATAGCCTAACACTCTGTAACAAAGTGTCGAGCTGCGTGGAAACGTGTAGCGAAGTCACTGACTATCTGTCCTATGTCGTGGTTTCGGGTCTACCTCGTAGTCATAGTACTCATCCAAGATCTCGTCTACCATGGTACGCTGTCTTAGGGGTTGGCTCTTCTGAGCCGTAACGCGTCTAGTAGGAATCCTACAAAGATTTTAAGAGAACACGGATCAGTAACTGGTAGGATAATAACATATCTTAAGGAATTCTTAAATTACAATTAGAATATTCCATTATTCAAATTTGCAATACTTTAACCACTTAATCAACAAATTATCTTAAGCATCTAGCAATTTTAAGAAATTGCACTCAAACACTTAATTAATATAAAAAAAAATTCCGAGATTTTTCTTCCAACTTTTAACTTATCGATTCTTTAATTATTAAAACAAAGTTGACTCCAAAGAGACTTTGTTCATGTCACTTATTCGCATGTGACATTCGTCTGTAATAGGTTCGGTTCTTCTTGTTTCATGATCGCTTTTCGAATAATTTTGGAACCAATGCTTCTTATCAATTCTATGTTCTCAAGAAATCGGGAAAAGTCTTAGAGTAATAGTTTAGGTTCTCATGCCGACATACATCTCAATCAAAGAAATAATAACTCAAATAATTTCATATAACATCACAGAGTATAACACTTGTACTTCAATAAATTCATACTTGGCATACTTGCTCAGAACATACTTGCATACTTATTCATAAATAAATAAAAAAATTCTGTAAAAAGAAAAAACACTTCCGATACTTTTTTTTCTTTTCTTCTTTGGTTGAGCCGACGTAGCGGGAAGTTGAGTTGTTAACTATATTCTTAAGCTTAGTGATATGAACTAAACTTTACTTGAACGAAGACTCGGGTGCAGAGCATAAACAAATGCTTTGTCGGACTAACTTGAAAGAATTTTGGATGCAGAGCAGAAATAATTGCTCTGATACCACTTTGTCACAGCCCCAAATCCCGAGGGACGGCAAAGCCGGGGTGCGACTAGGGGTTGGATTAAAGAAGCGAGGAAGAAGGGGGAATAACTAACTGAATAAATGCATTAACTGATAATAATAGACAAGATGATATCTATGAACCGATTTTATTAACAAAAGAGAGTCGATCTCAAAGGATCACTCGATGAAGTTTGTTATCAGAGTAGACTAAGTTTAAAGTACGAAACTTAGACCAAAAGTTATACATCAAAAGTGAAATAGTTTTGCAGCGGAAAAACGTAGAACTGACACACTGATCTTCTTTCCTAAATACAACTCTACTCAACCTCCGCCGCTTCCGTCGCTCAACCTGCACATTTATAAATATATGCAGGGCTAAGTATAAACATACTTTGTGGGCACATTGCCGGAAACATATCATAAGAGTATAGATTAATCAGGCATCTCAAAAAGTAATGCATCGGGGTTTTTCATCAAAGGCCCGTGCTTACTAAACATTTTCTCTTTTCATAAATCACTCGGCCGAGCATTTTCTGACTGTTGTTACGTTCAACTTGCCCAACTTCTATTTCAACGCCGGGGAAGAGTTAACTTCTTCCGCACACGTTCTATTCACCGTGGCTGGCTACCCCTCAACAGAGTACCACACACAACGGCTACCGTGTACACTAACTCTGGAAAACCCTTCCGGTTAACTCAGAATCCGATCGATTAGTTAGCCCCCTTTGGCTAACTCACAAAGGCACAAAAGAACTCACATAAAACAAATCTTTTATGCACTGATAATCAATTTGAAAACACACTTATCAAAGTAGTAAGTAAATATTTTCGAGCAACACTAACTTGATTTTGTTATATAGAAAAGCCCACCTTAGGCGATATACAGAACAACTAAAGCTTCCGTCTTCGGTCTTCCGTCCTATCCTTGACTCCGACTTTCTCCTTTTATCTCAAATAAACATGCTTTAGTAAATCGTTTGAGACGATTACAGAAAAGAAATTCGAATTCGGTTAAGACTTTTAGGCATTTGCACTTTAACTAATTTCTTTTGATTAAAGAAGAAATGAGACTCGAACACATCTCGTTTAGAACTAACTCGGTTCCTTACTCGACATTTAGATTATCACGGAAGTCGATAACTCTTAATGACCTAAAAGTTCTTAAGGAATTAAGTTGAAAAGAATTCAACTTAAGAAAATGAGTTTCCGAACTTTTCTGCATAAGACAGTAAGTCTGGAGTCTCTGCAGAACATAATACTTTGAAGCAGGGGATGTTCTTAGTACCAAAAAAAAGACACGGATGTCTAGTTTACTGTCCAATTTACGGATCTCGATTTTGTTAAATGAGCTAAAAGTTATGGCCGTTTCTGTGAAGGGTCGCAAAACTGCCGAGAAACCCTAATCGCTCGTAAAACTCGACGCACGATTCCCTATGTTCGATCAATGCTATACAACCTTTATGTGCATGAAATTTCTATCATATTACAGTCAAGTCTCGTAATTATCTAACGTGAATACTTTCTCGTTCCTTGATTAAAATTACGACGATTACTTCTCGTCTTTTCAACCAATCATTTATACTTAGAAATTCCATTTCAATTTCAATTCAATTTCAATATTCAACTTCTATTTTCTATTTCATAACCTATATGAAATCTTTATCAACTTCATTCCTACTTATTAATCAACTACGAACTTAAATCAATCAACATATAAAGTCTCGATTCCTTATTCCTTCTTTTACGTACTTACTTACTTTCTTCGATTTTTGAAGTTTTACTAATTCAATTCAAATCAAATTAGTTTCTGTCATCTTCTTACTTAGTAATGAACATCTTAATGCATTAACATCAATATAAACCATTACTTAACTAATCCACGTATATTATATCGGTCTAAGAACTCGATTTTCCAAAGTTGTTAGTTAATTCTCAATTAATTCAACAACTACCCTAACATATCAACAATTACTAATATTCGATTAGTTTTCTCGTTCGATTTTCCTATCGACGATTACGCTCGACTCTTCGTCTCCTACGAAAGTTCGACGTTTTTAGATTTCGTTCAAACTTTCCAATTATCATCATTAACCACATAGATTATCTAATATGCAAACCATAAACTTATATCATTATCGAAACTAATTCTATCGACGATTCTTCATCTCCAATGATTTCGTTTTTATTTTTAGAAAATTCTAAATTAAATATATATTAAACTACATGCTTCCTACATCATAAATATCAAATCATATCATCAAAATCATAACATCTACTTAATCAAAATCATGCTTCTTCATCTCTTACATTTTCATTTTTATTTTTAAAAAATTCCACAACAATTCATACATCAATATACCAATACCTAGAGTGATAATCCATCAACCAATCATCTAAAAGTGAATGTAAAGTCAGACGGTTTTTCGATCTGAGTTCTCGAACGAAAATTCTATCGGACGCTAAAACCCTAATACAGTAGTCGGTTGAACGACTTCTGGAATTTATTTTCAGAAACGGATTTCACCGTTAGTCTTAAAACTGAATTTCCTTTTCTTAGGCGTGCAAAGCCTTAATTAATCATTAAATTTTTATTTCAGCGATGGAAGAAATATCCGGGATATTACAAAACTATAAAAATATAGTTATTTATTCCACCGACTAATAAATAAGTTGGCCAAATAAAACTGGTGATACAAAAAATAATTATTTATTTGGCCAACTAAGAAATTGACCAGATTAAATTTAATTGACCAGATTTTATTAGATCTTTAAGATCTATTATTTTATATTTAAAACTTCTGAAATTTGATAATTTAGATAAATAGAATGGAGGAATTTGAGGGTGCCAAATAAGATTTTTTTCAAAACAATAATCATTTCCCTTTTATATGATATATGATGATGATGATGATGATGATGATGATGATGATGATGATGATGTGAAATAGTAGAACCAAATCAATAAATATTGTGTTATTTGATAAATTAAAAATTGGCCAAATTATGCTAATCATAAATTCTTTAATTTATGTCACGCCATATTAGTAAATATATATTATTTCAATATTGTGATATGGATGAAATCAATAAATATAATAACGATGATGATTAATAAATGGACGTATATCTAGAAATAAGTTTGAAGATTTGATCTTGTTAATTTATACCATATATATTTTAATATAATAAAATATGATAAATATTAATTTTAATTCGAAAAATTTGAAAATTTAGATAAATAATAATGAATAAGTTGGCAAATAAAACTGGTGATACAAAAAATAATTATTTATTTGGCCAACTAATAAATTGACCAAATTAAATTTAATTAAATTAAACTATAAAAATATAGTTATTTATTCGGCTGACTAACAAATAAGTTGGCTAAATAAAACTGGTGATACAAAAGATGACAAAATACACATTGATTCTAGGTATTTATGTGTTTTTCAATAGCTGAAGCTTGATTGAGAACCGATGTGGGACACAAGATTTTAGTAGATCTTTAAGATCTATTATTTTATATTTAAAACTTCTGAAATTTGATAATTTAGATAAATAGAATGGAGGAATTTGGGGGTGCAAATTTGGGAGAATTTGGGGGTTATCAAATTAAATAAAAATTATTAAACTATTTCAAAATTTAATTCGACCAACCAATACATTAGCCATATTAGCTAATTATTTTGGAACCATTTATTATTTCAACTAATAAATTGGTTTCCTATGGAAAAATAATTTTCTATTGGTCAATTAATAAATTGATCAAATTAAATTAAATTAAACTAAACTACAAAAATATAGTTATTTATTCGGCCAATTGATAAATAAATTGGCCAAATAAAATTGGTGGAGCAAACGATGAGAAAATACACATTAATTCTATGTATTTATAGGCTTTTCAATAGGTGAAATTTCATTGAATAACCGATGAGGGACACAAGATTTTAGTAGATATTTAAAATATATTTTACATTTTAAAATTCAAAAATTTGAGAATTTAGATAAATAGGAATGAAGAATTAAAGAGGGTGTCACGTAGGATTTTTTCAAAGCAAGAATCATTTTCTTTTTAGTAATATATACGGGAAATTATATTAATATTTAATAATAATAAAATTATTAGATAGTATTAATAGTGATATATTAAGAAAAATATTATTTTTTAATTATTTAGAGTTAAATAATTCGATTATGGAATCTACTAAACTCGTTTAGAATTTATATGTCCTTACATATCTCAAATTCAATTAAAAAGTAATTTTATTACATGTTTACGACTCAAACCATATAGTTATGTTTGTTAAAAATTATAATCTAATATATTATCATTTCTTTCGATTTCTAAAAAAAAAACTATATATCAATAACCGTCGATTGAGAATTGCCCTATCTACTGCCACAGTTCCGCGTCGGAATCGGCCCGTGGACCCGTCTGATTTATAAGTGTGTAATTTATAAAACTCATTTAGAATACATATAGACCAAAATTTTGATAAGAAAAATTGATTGTACTATTCGTTCACGTCCTTAGCCATACAATAATGTTCGCTAATCACAATTATAGATTATGCAAAGTTGAGAACTCAACTACAAATAACGTGAAAATTAATTCATGGATGAGTATTTTAGATTTTAGAATGTACATGAAAAAATATGCATTAAATGGAGAAAAATTTCCCGAGTTCAAGTACTCGTCGGTTGGAAATCGACCCTTTTACCGCTACGGTTCCGGGTTGACAGCCCTTCTTCCACAAATGGCAGCAGCAGCAGCCTCCGCCTCTCCCCCAAACATTGTAGAAGCAGCCTCCGCCTCTCCTCCTAGCAATATAGCAGCAGCCTCCCCCTCTCTTGAACAAGAACTGCTACCCCCCCCCCCCCCCCCCCCGAACAGTGGTAAAGAAAAAGAGGAAGAGAAGCAGCACCACCTTTCCCCCATATATGATATATGACGATGACGATATGGAATAGTAGATCCAAATCAATAAATATTGTGTTATTTGATAAATTAAAATTGGCCAAATTATGCTAATCATAAATGCTTTAATTTATGTCACGCCATATTAGTAAATATATATTATTTCAAATTAAATAAAAAAATATTAGACTATTTTCAAATTTAATTCGGTCAACCAATAAATTATCCAAACTATTTTGGAACCATTTATTCTATCAACTAATAAATTGGTTCCCTAATAAAAATAATTATCTATTCGGTCAATTAATAAATTTATCAAATTAAATTAAATTAAACTATAAAAATATAGCAGTTATTTATTTGGCCGATTAATAAATAAATTGGCCAAATAAAACTCCTAGAAGAAATAATTATCTATTCGGCCAATTAATAAATTGACCAAATTAAATTAAATTAAACTATAAAATATAGTTATTTATTCGGCCGATTAATAAATAAATTGGCCAAATAAAACTGGTGGAGCAAAAGATGAGAAAATACACATTGATTCCAGGTATTTATAGGCTTTTCAATTGGTGAAGTTTCATTGAGAAACCAATATTAGACACAAGATTTTAGTATAGATATTTAAAATCTATTATATTATATTTAAAAATTCAAAATTTTGAGAATTTAGATAAATATAAATGGAGGAATATAAGGGGTGCCACGTAGGATTTTTTCAAAACAAGAATCATTTTCCTTTTAGTAATATAATGATAATAATAGATAGATATGATAGATATTGGTTTTCACTTTAGAAAATTTAAGAATTTAGATAAATGAGAATGGAGGATTAAGATAGGTGCCACGTAGATTTTTTTTTTGTTTTTAGAATGGTTTTCGTTTATATAATAATAGTAGATTTCTATTGATAGTTATCCTATATTTTAGTATTAAATTCCAATATTATTCAACTACCATATAAACTCAGGGTTTAATGCATATAAGTGTAATATAATTCTCAAATTGATTTGATATAGTATTAATTAAAAAATTCCTCCGATATTTTTTTATCACATTTCATATGTATATAATCATAATTGTTAAGAATAAATAGTTACTCCCTTCGTCAATGAAATAATGTCCTACTTACTTTTTTTTTTGTCCATAAAGAAATACTCAATTTCACTTTTTCCACTCACATCAACTGGAACCTACAACAAATTCTACTCTCATTTCACTTTTTCCGCTCATAATATGTGAGACCTTTATTTTACTCATAACAACAGCTTTAACTCCATTTCACTTTTTTCACTCACAACAAGTAAGACCCTTATTCCACTAACAAAATTTTATTTCCAATCCACTTCTTCCATTCTCAATAAATAGGACCTTAACTCCACTCATAACAACTTTAACAGATTCTTAAAATACGTGTCGAACACCAAATGAGGCATTATTTCATGGATGGAGGGAGTATATTTTATTGAAAATTTTAATTTTACGGGTAAAATAATTGGATCTCACTCCGATGATCGAATCAAACTTGATAGATAGAAATGCTAGTTTATTTCAAAATTGACGGGCTGCTCTGAAAAGACTGAGAAAAAAAAAAGGTTAGGTTAAAAAATTTGTAGCCTGGTTTATTTTTAACGCGATTGGCCGAATGAATCGCTAATTAACAGATATTATATTACACATGGGGTTTGAGACAAGTTTGGATGATGAAATTTCTCTTTTAGTTTGGTTTGATAGTATGGATGAAGAAATTCTAACAGGGCTTTAAAACTAGTATAGAATACGAGAATAAAAATAGTTAGTATTGTTTCTCGACCTTTTGGCTAAGATCGGCGATATCAATTTAGTATAAATCGACAGATGGTTCAAATAGAGACAAAAAAAAGAATTTTTAATTTTAATGAATACTTCTTCTGTTCCATTTATAATAGTCAATATTCCTTTTCCGGACGTCCTACATAAGTTGGCTAATTTCCCTTATTGGTCAAATAATTATCCTTATTACACTATTACACTATTCCACTGCCCCCAAACTATTACACTTTACGTCCAAAAAACAAAACAAACTTTATTATATTATTACAACAATATTATATTCAATAAAAACTCCACCGAACACATGTTTGAATTAACTTTGTAGTTTTCAGATTTTTATCAAGTATATCAGCTAATGGGTTTGAGACGGGTATTACAGTAAAGTTGCCATTTTAATTGACATTAGGATGAGAATATATAGAAAATTTCTAAACAATTTAAATTTGAAAAATATTTAACGAATCAATTCCTTATTATACGCTTACAACATCACAATTTCTAAATAAGATATACATTACTTTTAAATGTATACACGTAGTTTTGATTATTATCAGATATTATTTCCTTAAATTGTGAAGATATTTAGAATGAAATGGTTGACTTATCATCCCATGACATTGTCACATCATCGGTGGGCACGTTAATAGTTCCCACGATGGGTAGGGTAGCGGAACCGTTAGTCGAAATAGAAAATTTTATGTAAACCAACGAGACATTCAAATAGACATAAAATTAGAATTGATACTAGTTTTAGTTAATATTAATTTTGTAGTGTTCAGATTTTTATCCAGTTTGAAATGGGCATGTATAGTAAGAGGTGTGAATCTGTATAACTATTTTATAATATACAACCGGGTCAGCTGGGTCGGGTTTGACCCGCTGACCCGCGCTCCATTTATTAAAAAAAAAATTGGTTCAACGCTCCTCAGGGCTCGAACACGGGACCTTCCAACCGCAAGGTTCTAAGTTGTAGCTCAAGCCCACTAAGCTACCGCTTCTTTTAAATGTTTATACATACATATATTTGTTTATAGGTAGTGGGCTTTTACTTTTTAAAGCCTTGTTTGTTTTTAGTTTTTTCTTTTTTGTTTTTTTTGTTTCTTTCTTTAATTTTTCTTTTTCATTATGTTGTTTCTTACTTCTTATTCATTTTATTTGTTGTTTCTATTCTTTTATTTTTTATTATTTACTCTTCATATTATCTTTTTTAAAGTAATTTTTATTTTTTTCATTTTTTCTTAACATTTATTTGATTATGTTGTGTCCTATTATTCATTTTTTTTTTTTTCATTTTACTAAATTATTTACATTTGAAAAATTAATATTTTTGAACATAACCTTTGTTCACATCAATGATTATTTTTTATTACGATAATAATTAATTGAGCGAGTTGTTAAAAGTACAAGTTGTCGTGAATAAAAGTAAATATTGTCATAAAGAAAAGTAATATTTTTTGTTAGATTTGAGCAAGTGGCTCATTGAAGATTGACAAATTTATGTAGAAGCAAGATTTACTGAAGTGTTTTGAGTTGTGCGAAGAACAGAGTCTGGTGACTGCGCTTCAGTCTGAGCTACTTGGAAGTGGAACAACATGAAAGATTTATTTCCATAATTAGGCTGATTCTGCGAAGATCTTGACCTTATCTAGTTAGATACGGAAAAGATCTCTTTGGGCGTATATATCCGATTATTCCACTTGTTCCACAAGGCACGTCTCCAACAAGGAAGAGTTTTCATGCATAAGGAAACTAGGGCAAATCGATGGAGATATGATCTAGGGTTTCTCAAGACTTATATATATCGACATCAACACTTCTTGGAGGCTGCCGCAGAGATAGCTATTTTTATTGTTTATATCTTTAACACTATTTCGTGAATAAGTGTTGATTTGTAATCTTGAGAGTGTTTAATTCATTATACAAACACTTGAATGAGGGTTAGGGGTTGGATTGTTATTCAAACCTAGATTGTAAGGGTGCGGCTTTTGCAATCACAATTCACGTACATCACGAAGGGTGTGAGTGGTGAGGTTTCATAAGGTGGAAGACCATATGTGTAAGATCCTGTAACTTCAGCTTTCGATAGTGAATTGTTCTCTCTTGAGCGTGGCCCCCCAGACGTAGGTTGTTTAACCGAACTGGGTTACCATTCTGTGTGTCACTTTAACTAGCTCACTCGTTATATTCTGTGTTATATTCTGTGCTAAGTTTTTGCAGCAACAAAGTTAATTTATAATCATAAATTTTCCGATTGGTATTTTTAATTGGTACCAGAGTGGTACACCGACAAAACAGGTGTTGATCCCGGGACAGATACCATCTGTTATTGCTGATAGTGAGCTAATATGTCGTCAAGTGGACACTCTATGACGAAACCTCCAATTCTGGATGGGAAGAATTATGGATACTGGAAGGTGAGGATGATATCGCACATTAGAGCTATTGATGAAGGAGCTTGGACTGCAATTGAATCGGAATGGACTCCTCCTGTTAAAGAAGATAAAACTCCAAAAGTAAAGAAAGATTGGGATGAAGTTGACTTGAAGTTGTCCACCATGAACCACAAAGCTCTGAATGCTATTCAATCTGCAGTGAGTTTGGAAATTTTTGCTCTCATCTCTACTTGTGATACTGCTAAGAAGGCTTGGGATATTCTTCAAACATCTTTTGAAGGGAATCAAAAGGTTAAAGGACAACGCCTTCAACAAATCACATCACAATTTGAAAATCTGAGAATGGAGGAAACAAAAAACATTGGAGAGTTTCATGCAAGACTACTTACTCTTGTGAATGAAAGTTTTGCTCTTGGAGAAAAGATGTCAGACCAAAAACTGGTGCGCAAAGTCCTTAGATCTCTTCCACTCAGGTTTAAATACAAGGTTGCTGCTATTGAGAAAGCTCAAGACTTGTCAACCCTCACACTAAATGAGTTGATCAGTTCTTTGAGAACGTTTGAGATGGGTAAACAGGCTGAAGGATCAGATAAAAGAAGAGGAGTGGCCTTTACAGCTCATACATGGAATACTGAGTCAGCATCTGCGCCAATAGCCAAAGAAGAAGTCAGCGACTCCTTAGCTCTCTTAGTAAAGAATTTTGACAAATTCTTCAAAACTGGAAGAAATGGAGTTAATAGACGTCCATCAAAGAAGGAGAGGGAGATGCCTAGTGCTCATATGAAAGACAAAAGCATCAAATCTCGCATAGAAACGACTGGACCAAGATGTTATGAATGTGAAGGGTTTGGACATTTTCAAAAAGAATGTCCAAGTTATCTGAAGAATCAGAACAAGTCTTATAATGCCACTACTCACAGTGATGAAGATACGGATGAGAGTGGAAGTGAAGATGAAGGCAAAGTTTCTCATGTCGCCATAGTAAACATGAATGAAGAAGATAAAATTCCCAAAGTAAAAGAAGTTGAAGAAGAAAGTGATGATGAGTCAGTTGATGAGAATCACTTGATTAAGCTTTATGAAACACTAAAGGCAAAGTGTGAAGAAGTTGGGAACACTAATGAAAATTTAAATGCAACTCTGAAGGAGATAACAAAGGAGAAAGAGAGTCTTATGTCTCAAATTGTTGATGTAAGCCAAGAGAGAGATCAGCTAAAATCTCTCAACACTGCTCTTCTAACCAAGATTGACAAGCTTCAAGAAGATAATGTGCTAAAGACTAGTGAGCTCGAGCACATTAACAAGGTGGTAAGGATGATGACCAATGCAACTCCCAAGTTGGATCATATTTTCGAAACGGGTCAACCTTCTTCAAGCAAAGCTGGTTTGGGATATCAAGGAAGTCGTTGGCAAGCTGTTGATGAAAAAAAGGAAAAGAAGTTCGTTCCAGCAAGAGAACATCACAAGAATGAATCGTCTCAGATTAAAGATCAGAAACGAAATAATGCGGCTGGAAAGCGAACTGTCACAAAGCAACAAACCCACAAAGTACCTCAGTCATCCAGGTCTGTGCCAACAAGACGGATTCAGTATTCAAATTTCCAATCAGAATACTACCCTATTGTATGCTATTATTGTGGTCGCACTGGACACATTAAACCAAGATGCAGATATCTAGCTGATAAACGCCAAGCCCTGATCAATGGTAGAAGTGGACCAAGGCAAGGAAGAAACTACAAAGCTTATGTCACCTTAACAGCACTCTTGGCTAGAAGTGATGATCGATGGTATTTGGACAGCGGATGCTCATGTCATATGACTGGAAATCCCAATTATCTATGTGACATCGAATGAAGGACAAATGATACTGTCGCCTTTGGAGATGGAATTCGGTTCAATATCATTGGAAAAGGAACTTTGAATGTTCCTGGCATGCACATTTAAGGGATGTTTTTCTTGTTGAAGGGATGCGAGCCAACCTTTTTAGTATTGGGCAACTATGTGATGAAGATCTGGATATAAATTTCACTAAGACACACTGCATCATCACGAAGGACAAAGAAGAGTATCTAGTTGGAAATAGAGGTCTTGACCGGTGTTATGTGGTTCGTCCTCCTACAGTGTGCTTCAGTGCCAATAGTTCTGTGACAGAAGTTTGGCATCAGAAGTTGGGACACATCAGCCCATAAAATATGAGAAAGTTGATAAGTGTTGAAGCCACAAGAAATATGGAAAGGAAAGAAACCAAGCTTCAAGCACTTTCACATATTTGGAACTGTTTGATATGTTCTAAACGATCGAATTCAAGGCAAAAAGCTTGATGACAAGGGAGTTGAAGCTATCTTCTTGGGTTATTCCAGAAATAGCAGAGCATTTCGAGTCTTTAACAAGACAACCAGGACTGTGATCGAGTCCATTAATGTGGTGTTTACTGATGAGAATGTATCTGAGGATGATGATGCAGAAGATCAGTTACTGACTCATGTGCCAGAGTCTGAGCCAATTGAGAATCCAGCTCAGACTAATCAAGAAAATAGTGGTCCTTTTGAGGAGGGGACTACTGTTGATAATGGTTCTGAAGTTCTGCCAGATGCTAACAATAGCAATGCTATTGCTCCATTTGCAGGCTCAAGGAAAGTAAGAAAAGATCATCCTATTGATAATGTTATAGGAGAAGTGACTTCTGGAAGATTAACGCGAAATGTTAGACGAGATTATGCTAAAATGGTGGCCAATCTTGCGTTTGTTTGTTATGTCTCCACAGTTCTTCCAAAGAATGTCAAGGAAGCTCTGCAAAGTGAAGAATGGATTGCATCTATGCAAGAAGAGCTCATTCAATTTGTTCGTTGCAATGTTTGGGAGCTTGTTCCTCGACCCATTGATGTGTTGGTCATTGGAACCAAATAGATTTTCAAAAACAAGGCTAATGAAGAGGACATTATCACCAGAAATAAGTCTCGTCTTGTTGCTCAAGGCTACTCTCAAGAGGAGGGCATTGATTTTGAAGACTCGTTCGCACCGGTGACAAGGTTGGAAGCAGTTCATTTACTCCTTGGAATGGCTTGTTGCATGAACTTCAAGCTATATCAAATGGTATTTTACATGAGGATGTTTATGTGGAGCAACCCCCTGGCGTCGTGGATCCAGATTTCCCTGATCATGTGTACAAGCTTAACAAAGCATTATATGGATTGAAGCAGGCTCCAAGGGCGTGGTATGACACATTGTCGAAGCATCTCACCTCCAAGGGATACATTCGTGACGGATCAGACAAGACCCTATTCTATAAGGAAGACAACAAAGGTATTATCCTTATTCAGATATATGTTGATGACATCATTTTTGGGTCTGTGTCACAGGAACTGATCCAAGAGTTTGTGGCTCACATGACCACGGAGTTCGATATGAGCTTATATGCTGAATTGCATTATTTCTTGGGACTTCAAATTAAGCAATCCGAGAAGGGGATATTTCTATCTCAATCGAAGTATGCAAGAGGGTTGGTCAAGAAATTTGGCCTTGAGAATGCCAAGATTCGGAGGACCCCTATGGGAGTTTCAGTCAAGCTAAGCAAGGACAAGGATGGTGTGTCTGTTGATCAATCCTTATATCGAAGCATGATTGTAAGTCTTCTATATCTGACTGCAAGTAGACCAGATATAAGCTATAGTGTTGGTGTCTACGCCAGATTTCAGTCTGACCCAAAGGAAAGCCACCTAGCTGCTGTAAAGAACATCATCAAGTACGTGAAGGGTACAAGTGATTTTGGTATTTGGTATGGGAAGGACTGTACTTCATCTATTGTTGGATATAGTGATGTTGATTGGGCAGGTAGCCCCGATGATCGGAAGAGCACTTCTGGAGGATGTTTTTTTCTTGGAACTAACCTGGTGGGATGGCACAGTAAGAAGCAAGTGAATGTTTCTTTATCCTCTACTGAAGCTGAGTATATTGCAGCCGGATCCGCATGCACTCAATTGATGTGGATGGAGCAGATGTTAGAAGATTATGGTATTAGCTCCGAAGGATTTACTCTTTATTGTGACAATAAGAGTTCCATTGACATCTCTAAGAATCCTGTCCATCACTCGAAGGCTAAACACATTGACACCCGTCATCACTTTATTAGAGAATTGATCGAGAAGAACATTCTTAATTTGGAGTTCATTTCAACTGAAAAGCAACTAGCTGATATTTTCACAAAGGCACTTGATGGTACAAGGTTTGAGTCATTAAGAATGGCTTTGAGAATTTGCTCTCTCTGATTCATTTTCGGAGAAAGACCCTTCGCTTGGGGTTATGGACGGCAAGCATGGCTCGTGGAATTAATCATATTTTGTGGTTTATGATTATTTTGGATTTATGGTTGTTCTGGATTTTTGAATTTTTCAGGTCTGAGCCAGAGTGAAGTAGCACAGTATCTGGCACAGTCTATTCAAACTGACAACTGTCTGCTGACATCATAAAGCAGACAACGGCTATTTTCTGGCAGACGTCTCTGCGAATTCCGAGCTAATTATGGATTAATTTGAAATTTTCGGCCGTTGCAGATAAGGATGGAGTTCAAAATTAATATATATCTTGTTCCTATTCTTATGGGATACGATTCTATCCTATTTTTGGGAGAAATTCGCACCGATCTTTGCTTCCATAAATATAGCGTTTGAATATTTAGTTCTCCTCTCATATTCGTGCTTGATATATTTCTTCTCCAAGTGTGTTCACTGCTGTGTCGTTCAATTACCATCAAATCCATGGCGTCTGATCGTTCTTCTAGATTGAAGGAATCGCAAGAGCTCTCAGACGACTCTCATGATGGCGATACCCTCATGCCTGATCTTGGACCCTTTACCTCTGCTCCAACTAGGGGTCCAAGAAGAAGTTTGGTGCAATACGAGTATTCTTCCGATGAAGAACCTCCGGTGAAAGATGCACCACCAAAGAAAACCCCGTCGCCGGAGAAGGCTCCATCGCCGGACAAAGCAAAGGTTGCTGATTCTGAAGACGATGCTCATTCTGAGGGAGAGGATACTCTCAACACTCCTATTGCAAAGTTGGTGGCAAAGAAAAAGAAGAGGCTAGTGCTAAGAGAAGAACACGCGAAGCTACACCATCTTTTGCACATGGGTCGAAGGGTTCACTGTTTTGCAAACCCGCCGTCTCCACTGGCGGGTCGCAAAGGCAAAAATCTCCAATGATCAGAGAAAAGAATGAGAAAGGGCCATCTGTAGCTGTTGATTCAGAGGCTCGCAAGTCGTCGTCTGTGCTTGCACGTGAGCCAGTTGTTGATGTTGAAAATCAAAGAAGAAGAAGCAAACTCAAGCTGCTTCTCGTAAGGATGGAATCATTAGTTCATTTGTTGATCGTGATGATCAAGATATTGTGGAGGAAGAAGTAAGCCTTGATGAGGTGGTTAAAGGCATAATTGGTGGTTACTATTCGAAATGGCTAAAGAGTGATAGCGTGAGTGGAATCCATTTATCTATGAAGCATGCTATTCTTCACAAGATTGTCATGTTCAATTGGCTTCCATCCGGTCACACATCGAATATGGGACAAGCCCTTGGCAGGTTGCTGTATAGAATTGGTCGTTTTGAGCGCTTTGATTTTGGAAAATTGGTGTTTGATCATGTAACCAACCATGCTGGAGAATTGAGGAAAGATCGATGCTTAGGCTTTCCTGGTTTGATCTTTGGGATAATACAATCTCAACTTCTTGATGTTGTTGGCTCTAATGATGTTTGGGCAGATGATCCTGTAGCGTTTCTCTTCAATAACAAATTGTTCAATGAAACACATCATTTCAGAGACATTGAAGGACCTGGTCGCCGTTCACAGCGTCACTTTAAGGCCTCTGTTCCAGTGACTGAGCTACCTCTCGCCAGAGCTCATGCATTATCTGCCAGGATGTATAGAGAGTTGCATAGAAAGCATGTTTCTCTTGGGAAGATCATTAAGTCTCTGCAGATGCGACAAGACTCCATAGCTGCTATTCTTCATGATTTCAATGTTCAATCTCAATCTGAGATGGTGGGACCTTCTGGAATGAAGAATGTTGTGACAGCTGAGCCAGAGACTGAGCCAAATGATCCTCATGCAGAGTCTGATGATGAGCTTGAGAAATTGCAAAGGGAAGTGGAGGATTATGGAGATGAAGACGAGGAAACTGAAGAAGATGTTGGAGAAGAGTCTGAAGCTAAGGAAGACTCGGAGGATGATAGCATGGCTCGTGGTGCCAAACGCCATAAGAAGGATGGTTCTCAATCACCTTCTGTTTAGTTGTTGGTTTTATTTACCTTCTTTTGTCCTTTTGTCATTCATGTGAGACAAAAAGAGGGAGTAGTAATATGGAGTAGTAGCATTTATTTTGCTATCTTTTTGTTGATGTATTCCGCTGCTACAAGGTGTTTATTTCACCTTAGTTAATGAAGTTTGAAGTTCTTCCTATGTTTGAGTTGAGGGGGAGTTATGTTCCAAGCACTGATCCCAGTTCGTTTGCCCCAGTATCAGTTATTTTGCTTAAACCCCTATTTCGGGTTAAGGGAGAGCTTCATCAAGATCTTCATATTTGTTGTCATGATCGAAGTCTAGTATGAAGATGTTTATTACTCTGATTTTTGTTCTAATGCTTGGATGATTGTTTTGTCTACATAAATGCCAAAGGGGGAGATTGTTAGATTTGAGCAGGTGGCTCATTGAAGATTGACAAAATTATGTAGAAGCAAGATTGACTGAAGTGTTTTGAGTTGTGCGAAGAACAGAGTCTGGTGACTGCACTTCAGTCTGAGCTACTTGGAAGTGGAACAGCATGAAAGATTTATTTCCATAATTAGGTGGATTATGCGAAGATCTTGACCTTATCCAGTTAGATACGGAAAAGATCTCTTTGGGCGTATATATCCGATTATTCCACTTGTTCCATAAGGCACGTCTCCAAAAAGGAAGAGTTTTCATGTATAAGGAAACTAGGGCAAATCGATGGAGATATGATCTAGGGTTTCTCAAGACCTATATATATCGACATCAACACTTCTTGGAGGTTGCCGCAGAGATAGCTATTTTTATTGTTTATAGCTTTAACACTATTTCGTGAATAAGTGTTGATTTGTAATCTTGAGAGTGTTTAATTCATTATACAAACACTTGAATGAGGGTTAGGGGTTGGATTGTTATTCAAACCTAGATTGTAAGGGTGCGGCTTTTGCAATCACAATTCACGTAGATCGGGAAGGGTGTGAGCGGTGAGGTTTCATAAGGTGGAAGACCATATGTGTAAAATCCTGTAACTTCAGCTTTCGATAGTGAATTGTTCTCTCTTGGGCGTGGCCCCCCAGACGTAGGTTGTTTAACCGAACTGGGTTACCATTCTGAGTGCCACTTTAACTAGCTCACTCGTTATATTCTGTGTTATATTATGTGCTAAGTTTTTGCAGCAACAAAGTTAATTTATAATCATAAATTATCCGATTGGTATTTTCATTTTTGAAACGTTACCTTTGTTCATGTCAATGATTATTTTTCATTACAATAATAATTACTTGATCGAATTACTAAAAGTGCAAGTTGTCGTAAATGAAAGTAAATATTGTCGTGAAGAAAAGTAATATTTTTGAAACATTACCTTTATTCATGTCAATGATTATTTTTAATCACGACAATAATTACTTTATCGAATAATTAAAAGTATATGTTGTCATAAATAAAAGTAAATATTGCCGTGAAGAAAAGTAATGATTGTGAAACATTATATTTCTTCATATCAATAGTTACTTTTCTTAACGACAATAATTATTTGACCAACTAATGAATTTACAAAAAAAAAAAAGAAAAATTGAAGAAGAAAGAAAGTAAGAAATAAATCAGTAAAAGATTGTAAAAAATAGTGAACTAAGAAAAGACAAGGGAAAAAAGAAGAATTAAATATACTAATGAATTAGGAAAAAATATACTAATGATTGTGAAACATTACCCTTTCTTCATATCAATAGTTACTTTTCTTAACAATAATAATTACTTAACTAAAAAACGAAAAGTACAAATTATCGTAAATAAAAGTTAACATTGTCGTGAAAAAAGTAATAGTTGTAAGAGTAACTAATAACTATTATTAATTTAAAAATAAATGAAAATAATTAAGAAAATAAATTAAGAAAAAAGAAAACAAAGAAAGGAAAAGAAACTAAAACAAAGAGAAAGAATAAGAAAAGAACAACGAAAGGTAAATGTAAAAAAATAAGTAATTAATAATTCTTATTACTTTATTAATAAGTGAAAATAATTAAAAATAATAATTTAAGAATAAAAAAGAAAGCAAAGGAAAATAAAAAGAATTAAATGTAGAGAAAAAGGAAGGAAAAAAAAAAGCAAAAAAAACAACACACAAAAAGTATGCAAAATAATAATAAAAAAAAAGGATTCGTCACACCTAGGATTCGAACCTTGATAGTCATCACCATTCCCACTGGGCTAGCGGACCACTACGTATAAAATATCCACAATTATATAGATATATAATAATGTGGAGCGACTTTAAAAATAAAAATAAAATTCTGGGTGCGTGGACACGCCACGAGGGCGCGTGTACCCCACATGCCCAACTTATGGGCAGGTTAGAACAGGTCAGCAGGTCATATAAATTCGATTGTATAGTATACAACGGGTGTATAGAAACATTTATCGTACAGTAAAGTCACTTGTTTTAATCGAGATTAGGACAAGAAGATATAAAAAAATTTTAAAAAAAAGTTAGAGTTGAAAAATACTCAATGAAAGAATATTTGATCCACTTACATTCCCAATTATAACTTTAAATACAGGAAATAAAGTTAGTCCTGATTTATAGTTAACTTAGAACCGTTCTAAACAAAATATTAAATTATTTTTAATGTGAATACACATAAAGTAAAACATAAAATTATTTTCCTTGAAATCTGGACTGGATTTTTTTTGTAAAAGGACTAGTATCATCATAATACGAACAAACTAGGTACGTTAGTGAAATTTGAGCCATAATAAACATAAACATATACTTAAGGAGAGTCCTATAGGGCTCAACTTTCACTGGCCGCCATGGCCCAAACGAAAGTCCTTATCACACAAACTAGTCTACTTGATTTCATCTTGAGAGAAGGAATTGGTTGTTCCTTTGCAACTATAAACCCAAAACACTTATACTTAACAATAATTTTTCGCATAAATAGAGAGATCATTTCCCGATCAATCCCATCATCAACGCTCATCTTGCAAAATTCTCATACCAAAAATGAAACAATTATAGCCACATATCTCATCAGTAATAATCGTTCAAAACAGAGATCAGATACCAGATATATTCATACAATGTGTTGGAATCGAACTCAATCCACCCACACAACATAAATCAAGACTGTGATTTCTGGGAAATCTGAAAACTTTTCTAGGACAAAATGAAAATGTCTCTCCTCTTTCTCTTTCTCCTCTCTCCAAATTTGATGGTGACTAGCATCATCAAAGTTGAGAGCATAACTATGAGGATCATACTGAAATCTGAATTGCTGTTTGCTGCTTCCTTTACTCATTGCCTTCTTTGCTGCTGCTTTTATCCTCCACACTAATCTTCTGCACTCCTTCCTGCCATTTCTCTGCATCCACCCCAATCTTTCCACCAACCCCATCAACTCAAAAATGATTTAATTTTTATACCAAATTGCTGAAATGGGAAACTTCAGAAAATTCCAACCCAAACTGAGAATGTGAAGAGCAACAAGACCAATAATTGGGGAAAAAGAGGAGGGGAAGAAGAAATGAGAGAGAGAGAGAGAGAGGAAAGAAGTAGAATGATTCTTGCAGTGAAAAGAGATATACAAGAAAAAGGGTCCGACTTTATGAAACTGGGAAATGCAAAAACAGACAAGAAATACAAAACGCAAATCCTTTTGGTCTTCGGAAGAAAGTTGTGAATAACACTATTACTAGTACGCTTTTACTTGCCTCGGGGAACTCAAATTCCATCGCCCACACGCACAGACACACATTGTCAGTGTGTGTTTTAGAGAGAGAGAGAGAGAGAGAGAGAGCAGTGGGAGAAGAGCCTAGTGCTAGTGAGGGTCTAATCACTGTCAAATTTGTTATGGGGCTACAGAGAGAGAGGGGCAGGGGCAGGGAAAGGTATTTGTCTATGGCAATATTATGAATGAAATTTCAAAGCTTCAATCTTTAGCAGCAGTAGTAAATGTAAACGATCCCAAGGCTTTCATTGTTGGTTGGTGTCCCCCACCCCACCCCACCTCATCCAGACCCCACACACTCTTTATTTTTATTTTATTTTATTTTTCATTTTTTTGGGTTTTGCATTGATACTAATTTAATGTTGTTTTCATAGATTTGTGTTTGGTGCTTGCATGCGCTACATGTACTTACTTGTAACATGCATAGAGTCCTACATTTTGTCTGTAAAGTTTGCTTAATCCATGGCATGCACCGCCCACTATCATTAGTCCTCTTAAGATTCGACTCTATTTTGTGTTTCTTTGATCGCGCGATTTATCATTTATGGTAACAAGAATGTACAATCATTTGCATTGTGATGATCCAGTAGTGCTACTATGTACAAATGTTTTAAGTTTAAATCTCACTTACACTTTACAAATTAAATATGGCGGTTGATTTTCTAAGTACAATTAACGTTGTTAATGTTTATTTTGTTTAATCGATTGTGGTTTATCTGGTCACTAAAAAGAGGATATATCTAAAAAAATTTGCGATTTAATCGCCTCAAAAGAAGAATCACGATTTTAAAAAATAACTATTAGGCCACGAGTACATACCTAAATAAAAAGGATTTTGTTTATGAAATTTGATTTGTTCTCATGTAGTAATTATGTTAAGGGCAATAAAGTAACTTAATATTGTACTTGTGATAGTACTTAATAATTACTCTAAAATTATAATTTTGTTTAGCAACTGAAGACAATTGTTACTTGTATTATATTTCGTAAATCAATATCTATGCACACGATGTTAACATGTAAGAGCATATACTACAAGGAACGAAGGGTGGTGTCTAACGCGATCGACACACCCCTCACTCGACACACCCTGTGTTGAAGCCACAGTGGGGGATCGACACCCCCCTGTGGCGATGGCGGTGGCGGTGGCGATGGCGGTGTCGTTCCTTCGACACACCCTTCGACTCAACATGGATGCAATATGGGGACACGTGGCGTGTCCCCATTGGTCCGCGCCTTTTTTTTTTTTCATTTTCTGATTAAAAAATAAAGAAAGCAACGACTGTATTTTTTTTGTCTCCAATGTATATATGTGAAGGAGCAACGGTTATCTCCAATTTTTCCCTATATACATCCCTTCATTTCATTCATTCTCCACACAAAATTATTTCTTCATCTATTCTTCTCCACAAAAAATTTCATTCTTTCAATTTATTTTGTGCAAAAAAATGGCTGAAGACGGGTTCAATTCGTGGTACGCGAAAAATTTTGGTTCAAATCCACCGAACCAATCTCCCAATCCGGCGAATCCAACCTCCAATCCAGCGAATCCAACCTCCCAATTCTCCCCTTCTTCCGGTTTCGGCCAATACTCGGCCCCTGCAGGGTTTGCAGCTTTTTCGCAGACGCCGGATTTCTCCCAATTTCCCCCGTCGTCGGGTTTCTTCCAATTCCCTCCGGCGACTGGGTACTCGCAGTTCTCACAGCCGCATCCACCACATCTGCGAGCGATGCAAACACTCTGCAGGTTCGACCCGAAGGAGGGAAAGCAGCGAAAGCGGCGAAGAAGGGGAGGAAGGGCAAAAATGCGCTACGGGAGCAGGCGGCACAAGAGTTGGCATCCCTCAACCAGCAATTGAGGGAAGAGTGGGCGTTCAATATCTATATTGCCGACACGTCGAATATGAGTCCCGAGCAAAAGACGAGGTACAAAAATGTTCGTCGCAAACTTGCAAGGGAATTCAATTGGGAGGAGTAGTTGTCCTAATTTTTTTTTCTTAATTATTGTAATGTTCCAATTTTTAATTATTGTAATTTTTTTAATTAGTGTATGTTTTAGTTTTTTTAAATTCAATAAAATTGTCATTTATTAATTTCTGAATTTAATTAAGTTATTTTTTATAATATTTATTACCAAGAAAAAAAAAACAACAAAATAAAATCTATTCAATCATTAAAATCACGCTTCCCAGTGCTTCAACCTAGGTCTTACTCAACCCCATTGTAGTGGAAAAATCAACCTAGGTCTAACTCAATACCACCAATCATTAAAATCACGTTTTCCAGTGCTTCAACCTAGGTCTTACTAGAACCCTGTAGTGGATGCTCTAACAGTGCATACGACAATACATGTTAATCTTCTATAATTATTTAAATGACGATTAGCATGACTTAGTTAAACTCTTTTTATTTATTTATAAATCAATAAAATTTATTATCTCATTTGTAACTGTTATTTGCCTCTGTTACAAACACTAGCAGCAAATTAAATTAAATCGTCATAATTAAATAATGGAGTATTTTTGTAGGGAAACAAAAAAAAATGTAATAATACACCGTACTAATAGAAAAATCAATGAAATAGCACAACCAAAAACTAATCAGGAAAGCAATTATTTGAATGAGAGTTGTAAGAGGGTACTTGATGAATTATGTGAGGACAATAAACAAAACAAAAGTCCTTTAGAATTGAGAGTTAGACTAGAATGAAATTCTGAAATTGAGATTATGGTCGTTTAGCCTTAGACAAGAAACTTGACAAATAAAACATTCCAGCATTAGAGCATTCAAATAGTGGGCTTTGAAGCCCTAAGGTGATGGATATTTTGGTGAGGTACCAATTATTGATAGTCCTAGGGTGAAATTTTCACTATGATAAAGCCCTACCCTTAGGGCTATTCAATGATTGATTTTGTATTTAATTTAACTTTTTAAGTTTATTTTTATTTTGCAATATACAACAATACCAAATTAATTATCTAAATATATAGAATTATATAGAATTAAAAATCGAACAATTTTATTGAATTTAAAAAACAGATACGAAAAATACAATAATATTGAAAACAAAGCTAGAGCTAGTTCAGCGGACCGAAACGCGTCCAAATTTCTTCAATCAAATCGTCCGCTAGACGCTCGTGGGCCGTTGCATCTTGAACGCGAGCTCATCTCTTAATATATTTTCTGAATTCACGCGTTCCACCCATGATTACTGGTGCCGTATTTACCTCCTTGTCGCCCTTTACGCTCGCTTCCAGAACAAATTGACTTGCTCGGTGTCCCTCATCTTCGATGATCATGTTATGCAATATGATGCAAGCGTACATGATGTTGCTTAAGTGTTCTAAGCCATGACTTGCCTTGTGCATTACTACGAGTCTGGCGACGTTAGCGCTGTTTGGCCGCCTCAGATATACGTCACCGAATGCATCTCTGATTGCCTTACAAAAAATCTTGAGGCATAGTGTGTCTGTTGTCGGTCCAACGTACAGATATTCGTTGTACTGATCGACCGCTCCACCGTTGGTGAGTTGCCTCACAGCAACAATGCTTTGATCCATGGGTGAAGCCCCTTTCTTCTAGTTGCATCTGGACGTTCTTCAAAACAAGGCTCCCGAGCAACCAAAGTGGCGGCTATCTGCATGAACAACTTCCTGCTCATGCAAAATCGGCGGCAAAATACATTTTTGCCCCAAATCGGATTCTCGGCAAAATAATCGCAAATAAGGCGTTGTTCGGCCTCTTCACGATTCATGTGAATGTACATTCTGCTCGATGACTCTGCTTCGTCGTCATCTTCAAAGTGTTCGCGGTAGAGATCAATGGCTTGTTGACCCAGCTCGAATATCCTCTCTCGTACCTTCTCATCTTCTTTGAGATCGAAGAATTCTCCGTTCCAAGACATGTTTGTTTGTTCTTGAATATTGTTTTTCCAAGTGAAATCCCCTAGTATATGAAAGAGTGAAAAAGCCATGCCCGCCCGCCGCATCAACAACGGCAACGCTCGGAGTTATGGGCGGTCCTTCCCTTCTTCGCCCGCCTATCACCCGTGCATTGTTGCATCGTTGAAGGTGCTCTTAAAGATTGGAAATACCTCACCTTTATAGTGTTGGAAATGGTTTAATAATTAACCCTTTAGATAAATATTTTTAATTAAATATTTATTATTTAATTAAAATATTTATTGGATATTAATCTACATCGTGAGTAGATGAACATGGTATATTTGATATCTCTAAACTGATTTATGTTGAGTGAAATATTGTATGTTAAGGGTTGGATGTTGGAGTAGAAACTAACATGTTATATTTATATAAGTGTTAGTTGTCCCACATCGGTTATATGTGAATGATTTGACTTGTATCTAAGTCATTGTCTTTATGGGCTTAATAACTTGTTGGGTTAGAGTGTATGGGTGTCGCGCACACAAGACCACGTGCACTGCCGCTGCCGCTGATCGATCAATGATGACGACGACGATCGTCCGGGGGCAGGACGGGACCGCGCGGCCCAGGACGTGGATCTTGGCGATTGGTGCTTTGGCTGGTGTTTTGGGCCTTATATTTTTGGACCAACTCCGCAAGCCCATTTTACCTTTGTTTAGCCCATGACCGAAAGCCCATCGATCTGGCCCATGTCTCTTGAGTTGCTTCTAACAGCAGTGTCTCTTTGCATCTGGGCAGCCTCTTTGGTGCCAGAAACAGCCGGCCTTCATGACTCCTTCATGATGGCATTAATGGAGACGAGTCTCTACATTTCCGAGAAGTAGCCTATATAAGAAGCATACGTTCATTGCATTCTACACACCGAAAGCAATCTCTGCAAAGCATAAACATATCATTCATACTCTTCAAGTTCAGTCTTCGTTCCAGTCCATTTCGCCGGTGCTCGGTTTAGTTTGTGGTGCTACTACTGCCGAGACGTTCAAGATCATTTTAACCTTTGGGGATGAGCCGCCTTACCGTGAGCACTACCGAGGCATATTCTCGTCTTGCCGACAGAAGCTCTAATCCGATGAAAATGAAGCCTCGACTTCTAATCCGATGTTCTTTGGACCACCAAATAGGAAATGTACTAGGACTACACATGTACATGTAGAACCTAGATGTGGTACTAGAGTACAGAAAATAAAAATTTATGGGTCGGACTACGTCGTTTCAATGCTAAACAGTGAACCGGTATTTGTAAAATAAGCCTTATCCAGTCTGGATGCGGCTTTATGGAAAGAGGCAATAGACATCGAGATTGAATCTATTATGCAGAATCACACTTGGGTGTTAGTTGAACTACCACTGGGTTGTAAGGCTTTAGGATGCAAGTGGATCCTAAAGAAGAAGTACAAGTCCGACGGTACTATTTGATAAATATAAGGCCCGAGTTGTAGTTCAAGGCTTTAGGCAAAACGCTTAGTATGATTTCTTTGATACCTACTCACCGTGACTAGGCTTACATCTATTAGGGTGCTTCTCGCAATTGCTGCTTTGCGCAATCTCGAGATTCATCAAATGGATGTTAAGACTGCATTTTTGTATGAGGAGCTACATGATGAAATCTATATGAAGTAACCGGAAGGGTTTGTAGTACCTGGAAAAGAGCACATGGTATGCAAACTACAACAGTATTCATATAGATTGAAACGAGCGCCTCTACGATGACACTTGAAATTTGATGAAGTGATGTTGTCAAATGCTTTGAAGATCAACAAGAGTGACAAATGTGTTTATATTAAGAAAACGGGTGATGATTATGTTATCGTTTATCTTTATGTAGATAACATGTTGATAATGGGCAAAAACTTTCATGTGATTGGTGAAACATAGAGGATGCTAAGTAAAAACTTTAGCATGAAAGATATGAGTTTAGCTGACGTCATTCTTTGAATTAAGATTCTAAGAACACCAAACGGAATTGCTTTGACGCAATCTCACTATGTTGAGAAAGTGTTAAGGAGGTTCAATGCTTTTAACAAACCCCTTACTAAGACTTCTTGGGAACTGAATGTTCAGCTAAATGAGCAAGGGTGAACCTATGGGTCAAGATGAATAAGTTAAGATCATTAGGAGTTTGATGTATCTGTCAAACTGTACCCGACCTGATATAGCATGCTTGGTTCACAAGTTGAGTAGCTACATCGCAATATCCAAGTAAAGAACATTGGAGGACCCTAGAGCGCGTACTGGGTTATTTGAAATATACTCAGAACTTTGCGATTCATTATTCAAGAGAGCCTGTTGTACTTGAAGGGTATAGTGATGCTAATTGGATATTAGAATCGAAAGACTCATTGTCTATGAGTGGATACGTGTTCACTATTGGGGGTGGTGTTGTATCTTGGAAGTCCAAGAAACAGACTTGTATAGCTAGGCTTACCATGGAATCTGAATTCATAGCTTTGGATAAAGTCGGTGAAGAACGTGAATGGCTTAAGAATTTCCTTGAGGATATTCCATGTTGGACGAGACCTGTGTCGTCTGTGTTGATACACTATGATAGCCAATCTGCTATTGGTCGGACACAGAATATGTTTTATAACGGTAAAGTCTCAACATATTTGTCGACGACATAACACCGTGAGACATTTAATCTTGAGTGGGGTAATCTCGATTTACTATGTGAGGTTAATAGATAATCTAGCGGATCCGCTGACGAAAAGCATTAGTCGCGATCAAATGTATAAACTGTTAAAGGAAATGGGTGTTAAAACCACATCTTATGGATGATTATATCGGAAACCCAACCTTGTAGATTGGAGGATCCCAAGAGCTTGGTTCAATAGGACAACGCAGTTATAAGAATCTATGTGTTAAACACTCAAACATACCTTCTCTGACAACAGTGAGTGTTTGTTTACCTATATGTGGTGAGGTTAAGTCTTATGACTTTTAATGATTCTTAGATACCTCGGAGAGGTCAAGTATAGCAGAATACTTGGGAATAAGAATAACCTATATAAGTGTGAAGTGAGGGCCGCTTCAATTGATACACTTATGAGTCCAAAGGGGTGTTCAAGGCCGAAAAGGACACAAAACATTAGAACGGATGGAATTGAAATGATATTGTGTCAATATTGTTGTCTCGGTATACACCATAGAGGACTAGTTCAAGGTTTTCATGACCACTATACTGCCGGTATACTCGATGGTATTGACTATGGATAAGTTCAAGGCCACAAGCCACCTAGATAAATGCAATGTTGTCTCTTAAAGACTGAACTTTGCATTTGATATTTCTAAACCGATTTCCGGTGAGTGAGATATTGTATGATAATGGTTGGATGTTGGAGTAGAAACTAACATGTTATATTTATATAATTATTAGTTGTCCCACATCGGTTATATATGGATTATTTGACTTGTATTTAAGTCATTGTCTTTATGAGCTTAATAACTTATTGGGTTGTAGTGTATGGGTGTTCTCGCTTGCGCACACACGCGCGCACACTGTCACCACCGCCATCCGTCCATCTAGGCGGGACGGGCTCGGGCCCGTAGCCCAGGACTTGGATCTTGGTGCTTTGGGCTGGTGTTTGGGCCTTATCTTTTTGGACCAACTCCGCAAGCCCATGTCTCTTGAGCTGCTTGTAATAGTAGTGTCTCTTCACATTCGGGCAGCCTCTGCCAGAAACCACCGGCCTTCATGACTCCTTCATGATTGCGTTAATGGCGACGAGTCCCTACATGTCCGAGAAGCAGCCTATATAAGGAGCATACGTTTATTGCATTCTACACACCGAAAGCAATCTCTGCAAAGCATAAACATATCATTCATACTCTTTAAGTTCAGTTTTCATTATAGTCCATTTGCCCGATGCTCGATTTAGTTTGCGGTGCTGCTACTGCCGAGACGTTGAAGATCGTTTTAATCTTTGGGGACGAGTTGCCTTACCGTGAGCACTACCGGGGCGTATTCTCGTCTTTGCGGGCAGAAGTTCTACCTTTAAACGATCTCTAGTTTTTCTTAAAAACTTGTTACTTCAGTTTGATTGTAATCTCAATTTCTATTGTTGTTCATTTCATCAATAAAGTTCCGAATATTCATTGTTATACGCGTGCGAGTACTCAGCTCCTAATAAATAGAACACTAGTATAAGTGACGTACATTCACACATATAACTAATAGATTTTGTTTATGAAAGCTCGTATATGTAATCTTAATACTCTAAGTGGCATTAGAAGTACAAAAATAGGGATGATACAAGACAATACTAATTTATTTTTTTCCTGGCAAACTAATGTTTATTTTTAATTTTCTAAAGGAGTTTCAAATGAATAGAAACATAAACAAAAACAAGATTTTATTAATAAATATACAAAAAACAAATAATTATATATATATTTTAAAAATAGCTTAGCAATTTGTCTTAGTAAAATGGAGGATATTGTTAAAAGGTTGACTAATCATATACGCATATTGCATGGAGTAAGGAAAAAAACTACTTGGTAAAGGTCTAGATTACCAAATAAATATTTGTAAGTAGTGAGTTTCCTTCATCTCCTATACAAATACTCAAGGTAAAGAAGCCCGTTTGGTTCCCACTTCTTCAGATTACAATATTATATATTGATGGTCCCAGTAACGAGTGAACTGGTGTATGGGGGGGGGGGGGGTGAGAGAATACACCTGTAGTGATTTTTATAAAAAATTTTCTAACTGTTCGAACTTGCTCAGTTCGTGTGGCTCGACAACTGAGAAAGTCAGTCGGAGTTGTCACACAGTTCGGTGCACAATTAACTTCTTGGACTGATGGTTAACTATGTATTCTGAACTGAGATTTTAGAAAGAGTTGCAGTGCAGAATGTGATGGTTAATTTTAGCCTCGTTATTTAACTGAAAATCTTTTACTGAGAAGGTCAAGTTCTCAAATGCTTAGTGCAATTTTTGTAGAAACAATTTTATACTTGGTCAGTTGGTTAGGAAATTGAAATGTAAATACTGAAAGTAAAAGAACATAATATTTTTACGTGGTTCCGAGATGAACTCCTACGTCCACGACTACCTTTTTGGGGTAGTTGACGAGCCCATATTTTATGCTCTTGTCATGTGTGTTTTAGGTCTAGATCGAGTCTATTTTAGTGTCTATTCTGTCTGTTTTGTGTCTGAGAGCACACTTGAGTTGGCAGGGCAAGGAAAGACAGGAATTGGGCAAGTTTGGAGCCAAAATATGCAAAAAGATAAGGAACTGGCGATACGATGCAATGACCATAGTAGCCGTGCTCGTGGCTCAAGCTATCGAGGGCATAAGTCCAAATCAAGATGAAGAGCTGCTCCACTTTAGTGGTATGGTCAATTTAGACGATTGTGTGTTTCACTCCAGAAGGCAAGGTGCAGGCTGTCGTGGACAAGAGATGGGAGAGAGATTGGGGAAGACAGAGTGCAGAGGTTGGACAACGGTGCTGGCGCGTGAAGATGCAGTTGTTAGAGTCCTACAAGGAAACAAATTCCTTGTGATACAAGATTAAGATCAGAGTTTCCTACTACAACAACAACATGTTTTTAGCTATAAGGAAGGAGATCTTTCCAACCTTATCCGTGGATCCTTACATGAAAACAACCGGCCCGTTCTCTAGAAGGCCCGTTTGTGGGTTTGCCCTAGTTTTGTACTCTATATATATGCATGCATGCAAGGCACAAGATACACTTTTACCTAGGGGTGAGCATTCAGATTACGGATCAGATTTTTTCTCAATCCGATCCGAATCCAAAATTCGAATTTTAGAAAAAAAATGGATCCGATCCAATACGAAATCCGAACAAATCCAAACCGAAAAAATCCGAAATTCGAACACCAAATCCGATCCGATCCGAAAATCTGAAATTCTAAAGAAAAAATATTAAACAATTCAAAAATTCAAAATATATTAAATTTATAATAATTAATAAAAAATTGAAAAAACATATTAAATTATTAATAATTCATAATAAAAAATTTATAATAAATTGAATATATATATATATATATTAAATTAATAATTATTAATAAAGAAAATAATAATATATTATATATATACTTCAGATTTCGGATTTGTTCGGTTTTTTAAAGCACCGATCCGATCCGAATCCGAAATCTGAATTTCCCCAAAAATTAGATCCGATCTGATCCAAAATCCAAAAAAATCCGAACCAAATTTTATATTACGGTTTGGTTCTGTTTGGATTTTCGGATTTCGATTTTTTTTGCTCACCCCTACTTTTATCTTACCGCACGTTTTTACTTTCTACACTTCGAAACAATTTTATTTTCTGCAGTTTATGTTCTTAGATACAATTTACGTTTATTGTTAAGTCCCAATAGGGCGAGAACATCTTTTGCTTATCGTTATTAATTCAAGTATGTTTTTCTTTATCTCTTTTGCTTTCATTATTTATTTTATGTCTAGCTAAGCCTTTAAATCCAAGTTTAGAGTAGATGATATGATGTATAACTTGTAAATCTCGTGAGGTCTAAGTGTTCTTGATAGTTGTATATAAGTGTGTTCCTGAGGCATTAGGCAACGATTCCAAAGAAGTTCGGTGGTCACAGGTAACTCGGAAGGCCAACGAGCCCTGGGCACATACGGATTCCTACATCGCAGGAGGATTATCAAGAAGTGCTCGTGCTTGCCTTACGTTCCTTGAGAGTGGCAAGAATGAGTTATTAGCCTTGGCCTAGACCTGCAAAGATGTGTCAATGCTGGTGAATGTCGGAGAGAGATCTTCGTTATCTCATTGTGTCGGAGTGGGCCCATATAGAACCAAATGCTACTTGACCAACATGTGCTTGATAAGGTGTTATGCCCAGGACTTTAGGGCAAGCAAGAGGATTGGTTAGGGTGTCCCTGTCAAGACCTAAACATAAGGATGGAGTTGGGCGGACTATGTAGCGTACATGGCGACGTGACAATAGGGACCCTGCAAAGTTTTAGCCTATAACCACTGACACACTTACGTAACAAATATCCTTGAACCAATGATTGAGTTAAAGTTATACTCATTGATTCGAAACCTAAATCTGGATTATTTTTATTACTGATCTTTTTGCTTGTCTAGTTTCAGTTATTTACTTTTAGCAGTTTGTCAAAGGTGATAGTGATAGTTGCCCAAGGCTATAGTAGATAGATACTCAACACAACCTTTTTGTACCCCAACCAGAGATTATCGCGAGCAACTCCCTGTGGGATCGACCTTGTACTTGCCAACTAGTTGTTCCTAGGGGTAGGCATAAGAGTGAAATACAAATTGTATTTTGTCGCAGCTTAAACGACGGCTGCGTCAAAATTGGCGTCGTTGCCAGGGAGTTGGTTACAGTGGTAATTTCTGTTGTGCTAATTTCTTTGTTCTTATTTTATGCAAGAAACTAACCTTATAAGAAAGGAAGGAGAAACGTGGTACGACGATAAAATCAACCTGACCTTAAGGAAAATTTGAACAGAAAAGAAGAAGAAGGAATAGGCATTGGAAGTAATTCCAGTGGAGACCTTTGACGAGGAAGAATTTTCCTTGTTAAGCGAAGCATCAATGCAGAACCCAGTGGTGGTGGAGGAGAAAACCTTAAGGGATATGGTGTTTCCCAACACCATGAACCTGAGGCCTTCAGGCATAACTTTGCCTACACCCACGCGAGGATGGGAACTAAAGTCCCACTTTATTCAGATCCTGCCCAAGTTCAGCGATCACCTAGACGAAGATCCTCAAAGACACTTGCAAGATTTCGAGATGGCTTGTGGAACCATCCATACTGATGGAAATCTAAGCGAATATGTAAGGCTCATTGCCTTCTCATTCTCTCTACAAGACAATGCAAGGGAGTGACTTTATTCATGGCCCACAGGATGTGTTACCACTTTGCAAGAGTTGCAGCAGAAATTCTTGGAAAAATACTTTCCAGCCGCCCGCATTCAGAAGATGAGGAAGATGATTATAGGCATTAAGATGGGCATTAGAGAGGATTTTTACTCATACTTCCAAAGATTCAACCAGATGCTAGCGAAATGCCCACATCATCAAATTGCGGAACATGATTTGATCCAATTTTTCGTAGCGGGACTAAGAACGAGTGAAAGAGCAATGGTCAACGCAGCTTGTGGAGGGTCAGTTATGAGAAAACAACCAAGTGTCGTGTTCAAGATGATTGCTGAGATGGAAGAGGAGCTGAGGGACGATGGGGGAGAATTGCCCAAGCTAACAACAACTGCAGCCAAAGCCCCACTGACTTCAACTTGTATGGAGGATAAGCTTAACCAGATGTTCAACAAGATGGATGCCCTGGTAACCATTTTATCAGGCAACAATAAGAAGGCGCTGAGAGCTTGTGGAATTTTTATGGCGATCACGCATCTACAGATCAATGCCCAAGCTTGGAAGAGGAGGTCAATGCAAATGGGTTCAACAATAACAACCAAGGGAGGCCGTATGATCCAAACTCATAATTTATTACCCAGGATGGAGGAATCATGAGAACTTGAGGTATAAAAACAATAACTACCAAGGGTTTGGGCAACAACAGCAAGTTCAATCACAACAACAACAACAATATCCTCCGAGAGATCAGAATAGGCCAAGCTTAATAGACCAAGTGACTTCCTTGGCCAAGGATAATATCAGAGTGCAGCAGTAACTTGAGAAGTTTAGGACGGAGACAAGTGGAGCCATTCAGAGCATGACCAACCAACTGACTAAGTTGGTCAATGCTATGTCCAGATTTGAGAAAAGGCAAGGTGAACTGCCTGTCCAACCTGAAGTGCCCCCTAAGGCCCAAGTTAATGCAGTTACACTGAGAGGAGGAAAGACGTTGCCCGACAGAGTGCAAATGCCGGATTCTGACACTGTGTTACCTAAGGGAAGAGAGAAAGAGGTAGAGGGCAAGGATAAGGAAGCAGATGAGGAGAAGGAGAAAGAAATAGATGAGGAGAAGGAAAGCGAGGAAGAAATTCCAAAATCTGTTTATGTCAAACATAACCCTGATGTACGTGCACCTTTTCCTACGAGGTTGAGAAGAAATAAAAAGGATTAAGAGTTGTCCGAGATGTTCAAGATCTTTCAAAAAGTGGAAATCAACCTGCCCCTCCTCGTAGCACTACGCAACATGCCCAAGTGTGCAAGATTTCTAAAGGAGCTTTGCTCAAAGAAGGTGAAAAGCGTGAACGAGTTTAAGGTTCTCTTAGGAGAGAGTGTTTCAGCAGTCCTAAAGTGAGACTTGGCAAAGAAATGTGGAGATCCATGGATGTTTGCCATTCCCTGCGTAATTGGTGATATGAAGATTGAACGTGCCATGCTTGACCTAGGTGCGTCAATCAATGTGATGTCATTGTCCATGTACGATGAAGATGTTATGGGACCACTCAAGCCTACAAGGGTGGTTATTCAATTGGCGGACATGTCGAATGTGTACCCTGAGGGCATACTGGAAGATGTGCTAGTCAAGGTGGAGGACTTACTTTTCCCAGCTGATTTTTATGTCCTTGACATGGGCAAGACAGGAGCTAAAGCATCGGTCATGCTATTGGGAAGGCCATTCATGAAGACTGCGAAGACTAGAATTGATTGCAACTCAGGGCAACTAACATGTGAATTTGATGGGGAGTCAGTTACTTTCAATTTGTATATGGCGATGGAGCACCCCCAAGATACGGAGATGGTCGAGTACATTGACCACATTGATCAAGCAGTTAAAGAGGCTGTCCCTCTTCTTGGAAGTCAAGATCCATTGGATGCAGTCATTCAAGGAGGCGTTGAAGAGAGCCCGGATAATTCTTTCCAGGTTAGTCGAGCTTTGGATTACTTAGGAGCAGAGGAAGTGGATGGACCCCATCTATCCCCATATGCCTTGCCCAAGATTAGAGATGAAGATAGATTGGTGCCTTCACTTGTTCGAGCACCTAAGTTGGAACTTAAATCTCTTCCCGCTCATTTGAAGTGCATATTTTTGGGAGAGAATGATACATTGCCAGTGATTATAAGTTCGGAGTTGAGCAAAAAAGAAGAAGATGGAGTTCGAGATGTCCTTATGCACTATAAAGATGCAATTGGTTGGACCCTTGCCGACATCAAAGGCATTAGTCCACCTCTTTTCACTCACCATATCTTGATGGAAGATGATGCTAAACCGACTAGAGATCCACAAAAGAAGTTAAACCCAGCCATGAAGGAAGTTGTTATGAAGGATTTACTCAAGCTGTTGGATTTGGGCATTATCTACTCAGTTCCAGATAGTAAGTAGGTAAGTCCAGTACATATGGTGCCCAAGAAATTAGGGATATAAGTGGTCAAGAATGAGAAGAACGAGCTTGTGCCTACAAGACTCCGAACAGGATGACGGATGTGTATTGACTATAGGAAGCTTAACAAGGCAACAAGGAAGGATCACTTTCCTTTACCGTTCATTGACGAGATGCTAGAAAGGTTGGTAGAGAACAAGTACTTTTGCTTCTTGGATGGATACTCTGGATACATGCAGATATGGGTTGCCCAAGAAGACCAGCACAAGATAACATTTACTTGCCCATTCGGGATGTTTGCATATCGTTGCATGCCTTTTGGTCTATGCAACGCCTGGGCACGTTTCAACGGTGCATGATGAGCATATTTTCAGATTTATTAGAGAATTGCATTGAGGTGTTCATGGACGATTTTACCGTTTATGGAAAATCATTTGAGGCTTGTCTTGGACATTTAGAGTTGGTTTTGAGCAGATGCGTGGAAAAGAGTTTGGTGTTGAACTATGAAAAGTGTCACTTCATGGTGCGAGAAAGTATTCCTGCTTGGGCACGTGATTTCAGAAAGAGTGATACAGGTTGACAAGGCGAAGATTGAGGTCATCTCCAAGTTGCCCTACCCAACCAACATCAAGCAATTAAAAGGATTCTTGGGACATGCTGGATTCTACAGGAGATGTGTGAAGGATTTTACCAAGATTGTCGAACCAATGACGAGATTGCTCCAAAATGAAGTAGAGTGGGAATTCAATGCAGATTGTCAAAAGGCGTTTGACGTGTTGAAGGAATGCTTGGTCACGATACCTATGATACAACCCCCTGATTGGGGTATGCCATTTGAGTTGATGTGTGATGCAAGTGGGTATGCCGTGGGAGCAGTGCTTGGTCAAAGGAGGGGTAAGGAAAGCCATGTTGTATATTATGCCTCTAAAACTCTTAATGCAGCACAAATCAATTATACCACCACGAAAAAAGAGCTTTTGGCGGTTGTGTTTGCCTTTGAAAAGTTCAGATCTTATCTACTCAGGGGCAAGACAATTGTTTACACTGACCATGCAGCACGGAGATACCTTATGAACAAGAAGGAGTCAAAGCCAAGACTTATTCATTGGATTTTGCTTTTGCAAGAGTTCGATGTGGAGATCAAAGATAAAAGTAGAGCTTAGAATTTGGTGGCCGATCACTTGAGTAGGATAGTCAGAGAAGAGGACCCCGTGCCCATTATGGAGACCTTCCTTGACGAGCATCTATATATGACTGAAGCCCAATTTCATGGAGAGCCTTAGTACGCTGATATTACCAATTTTAAGAGTACGGGAGAGGTTCCAAATGATCTTTTATACTACCAAAAGCAGAAAATTCTCAAGGAGAGCCAAAAGTACGTTTGGGATGATCCTTACTTATGGAAGAGTGTGCTGACCAAAACTAAGGAGGTGCGTGCCCGACTGGGAGACTAAGAGTATTTTAAAGCATTGCCAAAACAGGGAATGTGGAGGTCACTTTGGGCACAGAAGAACTGCAAGGAAGATTTTCGATTGTGGATTCTTTTGGCCTACAATTTTTAGGCATGCTTATGAATGGTGCAAGAATTGTTTCAAGTGTCAACAAGAAGGGAATGCAACTAGAAGGGATGGAGCTGTCAAGACCTAAACATAAGGATGGAGCTAGGCGGACTATGTAGCGTACGTGGCGACGTGACAATGGAGACCCTGCATAGTTTTAGCCTATAACCACTGACACACTTGCACAACAAATATTCTTGAACCAATGATCGAGTTGAAGTTATACTCATTGATTCGAAACCTAAATCTGGATTGTTTTTATTACTGATCTTTTTGCTTGTCTAGTTTTAGTTATTTACTTTTAGTAGTTTGCCAAAGGTGATAGTCAGAGTTGCCCAAGGCTATAGTAGATAGATACTCAACACAACCTTTTTGTGCCCCAACCAGAGATTATCGCGAGCAACTCCCTGTGGAATCGACCCTGTACTTGCCAACTAGTTGTTCTTAGGGGTAGGCATAGGAGTGAAATACAAATTGTATTTTGTCGTAGCTCAAACGACTGCTGCATCAGTAGTAATCCACTAGATAAATTTATGCGTACTTATCAAATATTGGGTTATGTTTGTGGGCACCAAACAGCCTAACCAGTTCGATTACGGGTTCGAATAAAACCTTACAACTCTTTTGCAGGCAAGAGTGAAGCCTATCTTAGATTGCGGGTTCTAAGGGACCTAGATTCTTTGATTACGGGTTCAAATATGACCTAGAAACTGGGGGTTGGGGTTTTTCCAACTATGAAGCCTTCAATACTTAGAAAAGTGGAGGCTTCCTTCTAATGCTTTGTGACTCAATCTATTACAGAGAATCTGCTTAGAATATAACAAGAACTAAACCTTCTACACTCAATCAAGAAAGGGGATTCCGAGAGGCTAGAAAGAAGAACATGAGGAGGAATGGACACTCTACTTCTACTTGTTCTTCGACTGAAACTTATTCTTACTTTGTGAGAGAGATTGCTTGAATTGCTTGAATGTTTGTTCATGTGAGGTGTTTCAGTCATCTTCTCGCAATGGTAAATACATCTATTTATAGAGAGGAAGGTCATAGAGCCAATAGAAAGGGTCGTTTGACATCTGCCGAAAAATATGGCACTTCACCTACTCTTCTGTAAACTTTCCCAAAATGGCACATGCAAGCCTTGCTTTTGGCATGTCTCTGCGGTCGGTCCATTTAAGGAAATTTCCAGTATCATTTGTACTTTGAGTAGATTTGAATTTAAAATTCAAGTTCTTCTTCTTCCTTTGTCTTCTAAAACTTCTTTCTTTGACTTTTGGACATCTGACTTCGACAACTGCTCGACATGCATGAGATGTATGGTTCAGTCTCAGAGTCAGCTGAGTTGCAACTTGACTGTCCAACTTGAACTTGAACTGTCTTTTCACTTTCGAGTTGTCTTCAACAGTTTGAATTCTGTAAAGATAAGTTCCCTACGTTCAAACAGTGAGTTCTAGCAAATATTTGACTAATGGCTTATCTACTCAGTTGGGGTCAGTTAGGTTTTAGAATAAATCAAAACCTTTACTAATTTTCCCAACATATACATTGAATTCAACATTAAATTAAATGACACTTTTGTAGGTCCATCAGCTAGGCCTCACCAGCTTCCATCTTACGAAACTCAAACTCGTAGTAGAACTCACGAGTGAATTTCCCATTAAGAAATTCCCAGTGGTCGCTCAACTCTTCTAGCATCCATCTGTCAACATGTGAATATAGCGTTGAAGATCTCTTCTGCTTTCTCGTCTTTCTCCTTCTCTCAATCATGACCTGCCTGGACTGTCTTTGGGCATCAGCCTGATTCAGTCTACGTTGGTAGACAGTCCGCTTCTGGCCTTCAGTATAGCTGACTTCCAAGCTCTTCTGCATCTATTCCTTGAACTTTTCCAGTTCATCTTTTTTAGACTGCTTGAACTTCTTCAGCCACCTGGGATTGGCCAATTATTTTTCAGTTATGCTAGACAGTCTGGCAAGCTCAATCATTTCCTCACTTGTCAGAGGAGCATCTTTTTCAGTAGCAGCTTGATCTTCTTCTTCTTCTTCTTCTTCTTCTTCTTCTTCTTCTTCTTCTTCTTCTTCTTCTTCTTCTTCTTCTTCTTCTTCTTCTTCTTCTTCTTCTTCTTCTTCTTCTTCTTCTTCTTCTTCTTCTTCTTCAGCCAGTTCATGCGTGAAGAGCTCAACACTTTGATCTACCAAGTGCTCTTCGATCTCATTTATCTGCTTCAAGAACTTCTCTTTGTGAGTCTTGAGCCTGAGAGCTATCTCCTCAACTTTGGCTTCCTTTTCTGACTGCTCCACTTCAATCTCAGCTTGTTGTGTCAGTTTCTCCTCTTCTCCCTTTTTGGCAGCATCAAGGAACGGGGAAAATACATCCTTTAGATTGGAGACTTCAGTGTCAAGTCTAGAGTTGTCGGAAACTAGATCTTGGATGAGGTATTGGGATGACTCCTGCGTAGTTTGGAGAGATGAGTTTTGAGCTTTGAGCACCTTGACTTCCATTTGCAGCATGACGATTTGACCCTCGATCAGCTGAAGTCTGGGCTTTCTTTTATTTATCATCTTCTTATTTTCGAAGACCCTGTCAGATAGGCCTTCGAATACTTCTTTTGTCACAAAAGCTCCTCTATAATCAGTGAATGACTTAGCAATAATTGCCATGTGCTGTTCATTGTTGTCACTGATGAGCTTTTTATGGTTTTATTGAGCTGTGTGCATCTCTTCAGTAGTATTGGTGATGTGATCATCCAGCCTTGCCTTAATCTCATACAGACACTGCTCAACTGGTTCCAGGGTTGTGAACTTTTAAGCAAACTCCTTCTGTATATCTTCTTTCATTAGGGACAACTCTACCTTCATGAAGTTGAGAATATGAGTCTTCTGATCAGAGATTTGGGAGACTGAAGCGTGCAAGTTGTGGATCTCCTGGATCAGAGACTCAATGTCAACATGAGCAGTCTTTAAGGCAGTGATAACAGCAGGCTCATTTAAGGGAGGTTGACTTGTTGATGGCTCATCGCTGGATTTGTGAGCCTCAGAGACAACCAGTGCTTGTCCGTCATCGGTTATCTCAACAATTCGGGCCTCCTCAGACTGGCCCACTACTGTAGTTGGTTCCTTAGCCGGTGGCACCCAACTGCATTCCTTGACAACCTGTCTGTGTTATTCTAGGCGGCAAGGGGAGACAACTTTGAAAATTGGGTTTGATTGGGTCATGAAGGCAGCGATCAATTCATCCTTCTTCTCAATCAGCTCCAACTTATTGGAGAAGTTGAAAGTGTCCTTCAGAACTCCCTCAGTCATCTATAACTTCTCCATTGAATGCAGTTTCATGAAGTCTGCAAGGAGAAAATAGTCTCCGAGACTAACTGCGATATTGTCACAACCCGAATTCTAGTGTGTAGGAACAACTAAAATCCATTGGACAGTGAAGATGGAACAACTGAATAGACATGACTCAAAGGAATAATACTCGGGTACGGAAGGAAATTCAAGTGAGAGCAATGACATTTAAATAACTTAATAGGTTTGATAATTAAGAATCGAGGGAAAAACAAAAATAAGTAACGTACATGAAACTCTTCAAATAGACATCAGAGTTAAAAGTACCTCAAATACGATTAAGTATTTAAGTTGCAGTGGAGAAATACTTCAAATCCCAAAGTTATATGTATGAAGACATATAACCCAAACTTAAACCAGACTTGACTCGAAACAACGAACGTCGCTAGGCACACTGCACCATCATCATCCGAGCAAACCTGCACGTTTTAGAAATAACATGCAGGGCTGAGTACTTCGTACTCAGTGAACACATGCCAAAATAATTTGAAAACTCGCTCAATAGTGCTATATGATTAGACTTACCTCTCTTGCTGCATCACAAGGGTTAAATATATCATCGTTTAAAAGCAGTTTACCACTTGTGACAGCCATAAAAACATTTTCATACTTTTCTGAAATCGGCATGCCATTTACTTAGGTATGAATCAATCTATAACTCATCTTTCTGTGGCGTCGAGAAGTAGGCCTCCTACTCGAACACCGTGACCGGCCCAACTGAAGTAAGGCTCATAGTCACCTTAACTAATGGATGCATTGTCCCGTATCTTACAGGACCTTTATCCCGTGCGTCCACAGGACCTTTACTAACTTTAAGACGTAGATGATTGCATACCAAAATATTTAGAACATTTAGGCAAGTCAATCAATTTGAAAAACGCACGTAATACATAAATGGTATACGCATTCATCATTTGGTTTTAGTTCAGAAAGCCCACTTGACTTCCGAAGATCTAGCTAGGCGGCTTACTCTTTTTGTCCTCGCTACTTTTCCTTCCCGTTTGGTCCTTCACAATTTAACATCGAAAAAGGACAAGATTCTTGTCGCGTAAGATGTAAAGTAGATTTTGGTCTCGATTGAAGGACTTCTACATGACTCGGGTCTTTCTTATATTATCTTATCTTTTCTACGTTAATATCTTTTCTCGATTTTCTCGTTCTCGGGTTATCGACTTTACTCGGTTACTAGATAAAACTTCGACTCACATTCTCGATTCTAGGAATAACATTACTTTAGTTCTTCCAGCTAAACGAGAGAATACTAGTCATCTTGATTATGCTACTCAAGTTCTCGATTCATAAATCTTTTACTATTGTCATCACAATTTATCCAAGTCATAAACAAACATCCACGACATATAAACAATTTATTTCACAAATAAATGAAATAAAAATGTTTCACTTAAGCACATAATTTCAGTCAAGCACAATGAACTCAAACATGATTTATATTTCAAAAGCATTCAACAGTTAACTGACACTGCTCGACTTTATTCTTGGAAAAGGCTAATCTTCGGAAAATAATAAAGATTATCTCTTCAAACTTTTAATAAATCAATTCATAAGAATTTTTGAATTTAAAACTCAAACTTTCATTTAATATTTCTCGATTTAAAATACGACGTTATTTTCTCAAAATTCTAAAATACATCGTCCTTTCTCAAATACGTATATATACTCGTATATATACTCTCGTCTTAATAATTTAACTTCCAATAATATTAAATCTTTTTCTCAATTAAAAACTCTTAATTTTCATTTTCTTTATTCAATAGAAGTTCGACCTTCTATTTAAAAACTCGACGCTTGATAACTTCGTCGTCTTATCTCGGTTTTAGAATATTTTAAAAGCGTACTCAATTATTTTTACTCAAACATCATTATTAAATCATTTAATACTCAACACATCATCAAGAAATGAACATCCAACACTTAAGACTCACTCAACTCGATTTTCACATTTTTAATAATTAACATTTATTCAATCTCAACTCAAAACTCTATTTTATTCGAGCTATTTCTTCATAGCGTTATTTAATCGTCTAAGCATTAACTTAAATCCCAATCTCATACTTTACTATTTCTTATTTCATTAAGAAATTATCTCATTTAACTTATTCATTTATATTTCTATTATTTTAATTCTAAAAACTCTTTGATTAATCTCATAATCAAATCAAATAAACAAACTCAATCTCGATTAAATTTTTTTATTAAGTTCTCATGCTCGACTCTAAAATATTTTTCTCTTTAAAAGAGAATTTATTTTTCTTTAGGTTAATTCCTTCTTACTTTGTGTTCGATTAAACGAACTTATCCTCGACTAATTCATCTCTAAATTTTATACTCATCTTTTCAATTTCATCTTCTCGATTCCAATATCTCGTTTTATTTTTCAACTAATATTTTTATCTTTCTTTTTAATTTCTATTATTAAATTCATAGAATTTCTTCTCTTACTTACTTAATTCTTAACAAAGAAATGTTTTTCTTTGTTTTACTCAAATCTATATCTCCATGAATAAATTATAAATTTTCTTTTTATTTTTTACTTTATTTTATTTTTAAAATTTTTGAATTTATTAATTAATTTAATAATTAATTTATTTATTTTATAATTAAATTTATCCATCTTCAAATCTTCTTATTTTTTTTACCAATAACACCAAGAACACATACTCACATCTTCAAGTTTTCACCAAGAACACCTAGAACACACACCCACATCTTCAAACTCATTTCTTCGATTTTCATGCATTTATATACTTAAAAATTCATTTTCTTCATCTCTTAAATTTTTCATCAAACATCTAGTACTCATATAAAAACATAAACACATCTATAACATCAAAATCATCAAAATCATCATAAACCATCAAAATCATAATTTCTTCTACACACACATATGCTTCGACTCTCACATGGAATTTAGCAAAATAATTCCATCTTTAACTCAATATATTATCATGCTCATAACATACTTATAAACATAATCAAATCATCAAACAACAATTAAATCAAATTCTCCTCATTTTAACCCTAATTCTCGGTTTAATTAGAAAATAGGGCAAATAATTCTTTTCTTCTTCACATGCACATAAATCATTCAATATATCATCATAAACACACATAGGATCAAGAAATCATCAAAAACTCATCGAAATCATTTTTCTCCTTTTTCTCTCTTATTTTCGGTTTCTATGAAATAATTTGTAGAATTATTTTCCTTTTCTTTTCCTTAGTTCTTGATTCCTACCTAAATTCCTAGGGTTTGTTCTCCTCATTAAATTTTCATTCATCATCATCATCGATCATCACCATCATCCTAGGTTTGCCTATGCATAAATTAAACGTGCATTTTTCGTTTCCTCTCTTTAGGACTCATACATTTACATATATACATAACTTAATAAAAATCATACTTTTAAATAAAATGGATCAAACTCCTTCCTCTTTAAGTTTGGACCGATGGTGAGAGAAGGATGAGAGCTCAAAGATTGGCTTGGATTTTATGGAGGAAAACTTGGAGTATTGATCTCAAGACCTCAAAAAAAATCAATCAAGGATTAATCACCTCCTTAGGGCAAAGGTGCCGAAATATTAAAGAAAAAGAGGGGAGATGATTTTGATAATATTACCTTCTTGGATTAGGGTTGAAGATTGAAGATGATGATGATCTTGAAGCTTGAAACTCTAAGCTTCCATGGAGTTTTCACTTCTAGGCATGTGTATGTGTGTATGGCGATGAAGGGGAATGAAAAAAAAGGGAATGATGCTTATTTTCTTCTTCAATTTTCACGGCAAGGAGAGAGAGAGAGATGAGAGAGAGAATGGTGTTTACCTCTTAGATAGAAAATGAGGGCAAGTTAAATGAATGAAATGATTATATTCTCCATAGGTTTTGAAAATAGGTACCTAGGTTTAGAGAATATAATTATGGAGAGAGAGATTAAGCATGTCGGCAGAGAGAGAAAAGGGAGAGAAATAAAATAAATATCTCACTTTAACTGGTATAATTTTTCCCGGATGAAAAAGTTTTCCGGTAGAATAATATCCGTATTATTTCGTTTATCTCTCAAATGACTTAAAACCCTCCAATTTCACTCTAACTCGTCTCATTCTTCACCAAATAAATCAAAGAATCTAAATACCAAATTTTAAGATCAAATTTCCAACTAACGAAGAAAATCTTAAAAACTGCTCGGCTAATTATGCCATTAAGCAATTATTTTTAAAACTTCTCTCAAACAATCTCGGAAAATTCTCCGACATATCTCAAAAGTCTTAGAATTAAATCTAGATTCAAAAGACACTAATTAGACTAAATTCGGAGTCCGTCGGTGAACAGTGATTTCTCGGCTTTCGTTACTATTCACTAAAAAGTAAAAGTTCTCAGAATTCTCCGGAATTTATACTCATGCTTAATCTCATATAATAAGGCTCAATCAATGCATTACATACTCGATTCGAATCATTGAAACGAGAAAAACACATTAAAGCACGTAAGGGCATTTTGGTAATTTTGTAACAAAATTTATTTTCTTGGAAATTTTTATCACTCAAAGCACATTATTAAGACATATAAACTCATTTAATATATTTTTAAAGACTTAGAAAAGTTCGGGGTATTACAAATATACATTAGGATGTCTGAAACCATGAATAGAGAGTTGGGACGATAAAAAAATTCAGGATACAGTTTGAGAGCTTCACGGTAGGAGTCCAGCTACACTTTTGTTTAGCGCTAAGAATTCGGTTTACCGCAGTAAATCGTACCGGTAATTTTGCTTTACCGAAATTGGTAACTTCAATTACCGGAAACCCTTTACCGGCTGACTCAAACATCCGGCTAACCATTTACCGAGTCGGTTGTTATCTCGGTTTACCGAAATAACCGGTAATTACCGAAGAAGAGAAAATTAAGAAATTCATCCTATTTCTTTCATTTTTACCCCTATTTTTGTTCGATTTTATCGAGCACCAAGCACCAAAGATTACAATCTGCCTATTAATTTAAAACCATACAAACATGAAACATCCTAAATGCACCAAATAGCCAAGCCAACAAGAGAGTAGGACAAGCACAACCAAAATATTTACTTACAGAACTGCTTAGATGTCCAAATATTCACTTACAAAATATCCAAAGAGTTTACAGAACTGCAATATCTAAAGTTCAAAGATGTAAATTCACTTACTAATTTCGAAACTCTAATAACAAGCAGTCAAGCACAACCAAAATATTCAAATGAAACATAAATTAAAGTTCAAACTTCAAAGGCCAAAGCAAACATAGATATTTCACACAACATTGTCAGAGTCACTCCTGCCAACACTATATGTCGTACTAACACTCATAGTGCCTGAGGGGCCTCCAAGTCCAAGCGCTCCACCAAGTCCAAGAGTGGCTACCACTATAATCAATAAGTAACAAAACACGAGTAAATAGTTAGTAAACAACTTAGCATAATATATTGATAGTTGAGATAGAAAGACAATTATAATTATAACATACTTGATTCAAATTCTTTTTCTAATTCGGTTTGAGGCACATCTTCTTCATTCCTAAGAAAAAGGTCAACCGAAGAAGATCTCAACCAATCTTCAGCAAAAATGAGGGCTTCAACCATCTTGAGAGTCAAAGAACTTCTAAATGAAGAGAGAACGCGACCTCCCATGCTAAAGGCTTATTCCGATGCAATGCTAGATATGGGGATAACTAAGATATCTCTAGCCATCTCGCTCAACATAGAAAAACGAGGCCCATTCTTCATCCACCACTTAAGGATATGCCACTAATCAGTTTCTTGAATTTGAATATCTTCTTTTCTTATCATATACTGCTTTTTAGCGAAGTAGAGAGCAATTTCTGAGTTATCTGAAGCTTCTGATTCTGTATCAGTAGCTCCTGAAAAAGTACATAAATAGCTAGCAGGTCTACCTCGATGATCTCATTAGCCCACAGTAGCATGGCTTGAGGATGCAATGGGTCTTGGTGCAGAAATAAGAGTCATTTCTTTCTTGTACAGCTCAAACAACTCATGCATTGAGTTGTTCACCTTTAGCACCAATTCGGTCGCCCTCTTTGTGGTATACACTGACTTCAAACATTTCTCAATATGTTTCATCTTCTGTCTCGAATCCATTGCAGCAGCAATATAGAGAATCTTGTTCATCTTTTGATTCAACTCATTTGTCTCCAACCAATACATCCCAAGCTTTGCTTTCATCTTCGTTGCCATCGTACTGAATTAATAATAATCTTTCTTATTATGTCTATGATGGCCTTTATATGAGTTAACTGGTGTATGAGGGGGGGAGGGAATGCACCAATACAAATTTTTGCTTGATACACAACTTTACAAACTCGACAACTGAAAACTCTGTCCGAGTTGTCGCATAATCAGGTATACAGTTGACTTCTTTGACTGAGAGTCAAATGTATTGTTGCTTACTGAGGTTTTAAGCGCAGTGTGGAAGTTTGGTGGAAATTGGTGTTAACTCTTTTTTAGAGAAAATCCACTGCGAAGGTCCAATTCGCAAAAAAGTTTATGCAATTTGTAAATATGCTTGAATATTAGTTCTCTGTTAGTGAAAAACAATACCGTAAAGAAAATCACACACAGAGAATTTTTACGTGGTTCAGAGTTGAACTTCTACATCCATAGGGATGGCAATGGATTGGGTTTTTACGGCTACCCGGCTTTACCAAAATCCTAATGGGACAATTTTAGGAATCACTAAATTATTTTGGGACGAGTTTGGGTAGAAACACTCAAATCTGTCATGAGTTTGGGTCGATTTGAGAAATTACATATGGGTACCCACTATCCTAATCAATTAATATATATATAAACGATAAAAATATATTTTATATAATTTATAATATAATTATAATATTTGTATACATATTATAGGTTTTAGGGTCTTATATTATATTTTAACTCACGTATAAAAAGACCGAAGACTTAATCTATGAAATTTCTCTTATAATTCTCCAAATTTACTTATTTATGTATGATGGAGGAAGATGCTGATTGATTCATCATATATTTTATTTGTAAGAATTTAGTTTTGAGATTCTAGATGACGATTGATTCATCGTAGATTTTATTAGTAAGTATTTTGGTTTGAGATTTATTTTAGTAAAATTTTCTATATTGATACTTATGTTTTAATTATATTTATAATATTTTTTATTCCTAATATTTAATATTGATCTTATCTTTTTAGTATTCGAGTTTTTAGCGAGTATTACTCAATAGGGTTGGGGTGGGTATGAGATTCAAATATAATTTCTAATCGGGTTTGGGACGGGCTTGAGTTGAGAAAATTTTCATGGGTTTAGGTTTGAGAAATGCCTAATGGGTGGGTACCCGACTTATTGCAATTCCTAGACCAACTTGTTTGCTGGTAATCCACTTAGCAGTTTACGCATACTACTAAACGTTCCACTTAGTTTGCGGGTACTAGCAACCTGATACAGTTGTTTTGCGAGTACAACAAAACTTACCCTTTTCTGTTTGCGGATACAGAAACAACCTAAAACCTTCTGAACCTGGTAAGGGTTTGAAAAGGGTTTTGGAGATTTTTCCAACTTAGAAAATCAACACACAACATGTGGTCACTTTCTCTTCTAAGACTAAACTCTGATGAAAGTGTTTAGACTCAGAAACAAGTGATTAAAACTCTAAGACTCAATCTAAGAAAGTATTTTCTCGGAGACAAAGGGAGCTAAGAGAGCAAAAAGCTTGAGGAGAGTTTCTGTTGTTTGAATGCTTCAATCTTCAAGTGTTGTGTGCTTGCAATTGATTCTGCGGTCTTCATGTTCAGAGTGAGCCTCTATTTATAGGCAGAGATGTCGAACTAGCCGTTGGGAAGAGCCGTTTGACCTATGCCATGAAAATGATGGGCTCTTCTTACAAGTCTGCAGACTTTCCCAAAATGGCAACTATAAAGCTTGCTTTCGAACTGCACATCTTTTAATGTAACACCCCGCCCCGCCTAGCTACTGAATTAGGAAAGGCGGATCAGTACCAAATCACGATCATACGCCAGTACTAGAGTGAAGCTAACTAGATCGGACGGAAAATGAAAATATCATTCTTTTCTCTAAAAGGCTCCCCTTTGAAAGGATGGGAAAAGAGTGCCTAGCATGCTCAAATCAAAGTTAATCATGCATCTTTGAGATGATGAAGAAATTGAAGAAATGACTGCCAAATAAGTCTTAGCATGCTCTGTTCTATAGCTTCGAATCAAACATGAAGGCCGGGTTGCAATAAGAATTACAAGTAATCAAATATATTTGAAACGCCCGTTGGAAGCCCAAAACAGTTTTGCGGTTGTAGAAAGAGAATCATGAATTCGATAGGTAACAAGCATAAAATAGGGGGTTCGAGGTGCATGTTTCAGAGATTATGTTACAGATCCAACAAAATAATATAGTTACAGCCATATCGAATAAAAGAAATATGCAGTGAAAAATAAAGTCCCGAGATATGAGTATGAAGACTCGTATCCATAGCTTGAACAACATGACGACAAATTGGAGAATCCTCCAAACTCGCCCTCATCCCGCCCAAAATTACCTGCACATTTTAAGAAACCAATGCAGGGCGTGAGTATAGTACTCAGCGAACACATGCTAAAAACAAGCTTTAATGCTTTGAACATTTATAAGTTTAAACTTGCCACTTGAGCTTGAGCACCAAGGGTTTTTATAAAAGATTTTTCTTGGGCAAAAGTCAAAACATTTTCTTCCAAAAACGACCGGTCAAAAACATAAGTGAGTGAACCAAACATGTCTACAAATTCATAAATGCAGTGAAGAGAATGAGGTCTCCTTCTAATCACCGGGAATCGGTCAGAGGCTCACGATTCCTAATGTGTGCACAAATCTCACCTGGCGTGAGACCGAATTCATCTTTCTCTCTTAGTAGACGGTATCACACACAACATTAAAAAAATTGGCAAGTTAAAACAAATTATAAAACATGCTTCATTATGAATTGGGACCAAAGGGGTCCTCGGTTAGAAAATCCCACCTTATGCGATGCTTTCCTAGCTCACTACCTTCTTTCCTTCCTTGCTTTCACTTCACTCCTACTCCGAATATCCCTTTAATTGAACTCGATTTAGAAACGGAACAATAGAAAAGTGAGAAACAAAGCTTAACCTTTCAACTTATCTTATCTCAAACGAATTTCCTTAATCTTAAACGAAGACGTCTAGCAATAAAGGAATTCAAGGGATTCCTACTACTTCCTTACACTTATTGCAACATGCTCATCAACTTTCTACAACCATGCATGCTCAAATATGATTACAATATGCAAAACTTCAACATGCTTGGTCTCTTAAGACCACACAATTTGCAAATGATCATGCTTTATATCAAACCAAACGAGTCTTAATATTTTCTACATCATGCTCGTTTCCAATTCACATTAATACATACTTTTACATGATCACATCATACATAACTACATTTTTCTTAGTCTCTTATGATCACATACTTCCAAGCAATCATGATTAATAACAATCCAAACAATTCCTAATCATGCTCGTCTAGATTATTGATCATCATTCTAGCATAATATCATAATATACATTGAGCAATCATACACCTACTACATACTTGCATTTTCGGCCAAGACAAGGGTAGGGGTTAGGGTGCTTCATTTTCATGCAAACCACTTCCAATCATGCTCAAATATATCATAGAAGGATCATACAACATCATTGGATCAACACAAGCTTGCAAGCAAAAAGCCCTAATTCCTACTACATGCTCAAAAATCGGCCAACATCATATATGCATCCAAAAATTCCCAAACATTGAACTTAAGCTCCAAATCTACACACGAACAAGCTTACATGCTCAATTCCTTCAAGAAAAATTGCCATAATCATGAACTAGAAACTAATACATGTAGTAACTTTCCATAAATTCAAGATAAAATAGCATAGGTGCTTCAAATCAAGAAATTCATACATAGATGGATACATCTGACTCCCTAGACCTCAAATCAAGCATAAATTTCATCATACAAAACATGAATAAAAAATCCCTAATTTTGACCTAAAATTTGGCCCACACAAGAATAGCTAGGGTTTTGATGATTTCATGCTATTGAATCCATAAAAGGGGTCTACATACATCTAGAAACGACATACTTGAATATTGGAAGGATCCCATCCTCCATATGAAGAGAGGTGGAGTTCATGCCTTTTTCACCATAGAAATTCAAGACAAACAACTTAGGATTGGAATATCTAACCTTCTCTAATGGAGATTGATGGATAAAGATTGGATCTTGATCATAATTCTTGAAGAAAATGAAGAAAAATATGAAAATATGGAGAGTGGTGGTGGTCCGCTGAAATAGGGGAAGAGGGGAGGAAGAAATGCCACCAACATGTCTTATATAGATGACATTAGGTTAAAAATGAAGTGTGCAATCTTGATCTCCAAAATGAATGGCAAGTATTCAACCATGCACCTTAAGTTTGGTAGATGAAATGTGGTGGTGACAAGTGTCCAATGCTGGACTTGAAGAGGTGGTGACAAGTGTCCATCTTCTAGAAGACTGTAGACCCCACAATTAATGTTGTCCAACTACACTGTGCAATTTATACTGGAATCGGCTAACAAACACATTTTTAATTCAAAACGGACGATTATGGACTTCAAATTTATACCAAAGTTCATTATATCACGTCACGAACAACATATTAAAATTTAGTGAAAAACAGACAAGTTTTGATTTTTCACTAAAAGACGAAAAACTGTGATTTTTTACCCGAAAAACCAGAAATTCGACTTTTCATGCAAGTTACTGAAACAACTCACATTCTCATGCATTAACAAGCTACTTAAGATCATAGAAACATATAATTCACGTAATCATGCAATCATTCACCGAATTTCGCAAATTCAGAATAATTGCTATTTCGGGAAACTTTCCGTTTATGGAAACTTTCTATTTTGGAAAACATACCATCTTAGGAAACTCGGAGGGGTGGGGTGTTACATCTGTGTCGGCCCAAATTGGGAAATAACAGTCTGTCAATCTTTCACATGATCTTGTGTTTTTTGATTTTGAATTCTGATCCAAGTCTTCGCTTCTATCTTCTTCTCTCTTATGACTGCCAAGGTTTTAAGCATGGTTGATGAGCCAACTGTGTCGCTCAAGTTTAGGAGTCATCTATGATTTTTTTTTACTTGATCGTCGAACTTCATCTTCAACTTTCCTCTCAGTTCAAGACCTATAAAGATAAAATTTTTATGCTCAAATAGTGAGCCTATTTAAAAGACTCTGCGGCACATCTACTCGGTTGGGATTAGTTGGGTTTTTATATTAATCAAAACTTTATTAACTTTCCCAACAGTCTATTTGAAGTGTCTCATTGGTTTATGTTTTGATATCGGAATAGAAAGATAAATTTATACTTTACTATACATGTCTGCCTCAAATTTGTATGGTACATAGCCCTCAAATATTCGTAAGGCCACTTTCTTCCGGCACGACTATCAAGGAAAAAAGAATTAGGGATAAAAACATCTTCATCCAACTCCAAGTTTGAGATAAGCTCAAAAACACCACACATTTGCATAAAAAATTGTTGCGACGTGACATATGTGGTGCCGGACACTAGAACAGTCATATCAAAGAATTTTCCCAAATAATCCATCATCCTCTTGACTTGCACTCAATCTTGCTCTTCAAGGACACCAAGAGGCTTGTCTTTGTAACTCTTTTGATTCAATTCTTTTAAAAAGTCTGCTTGCATCCCACTGAAAAATTTGAAGGCAGCCTCATACGGAATGGCAGATTCTAACATTAGATATGTCGAGTTCCAGCATGTTGGCATATCCAAGCACAAAGATTTGGAGCAATCAATGTGGATGGCAGTTGCAATGTTCTTAAATTCTTGAGTTCTAGGTTGCAAACCTCCTATCCATTTTACTGCTTCTCTAACTCGTCTCACGAACAAGCCTATCTCTTATAAACCGTCATGGACAATCAGATTTAAAATGTGAGCAACGCAACGCACATAAAGATATTTCCCATCAGCTACACTTGTATTCAACCCCTCGAGGATTGGCTTCATGTACTTAATGCATCCATTATTTGGTGATGCGTTATCCATCGTGCAACACAAGACTCTTTTCAGTCCCCACTCCTCCAACGAAGATATGACTGAAGTACCCAAATTATTTCCTTTGTGACTGCAAATCTTGCGAAACTGATTATTTTCTTATGTAAGTTCCACTCCTTATCGATGAAGTGAGTTGTAACACAAATAAAACTTGTGTTATTGCATGCAGTCCAACAATCAGTAGTGATCGCCACCGTGCCTTTTCTTTGAAAGAAAGACTTCATGATGATCTTTCTCTCCATAAACAACTTTACATAGTCAACTCGTATGGTGTGTCTTCCGTTTCGTTCAAGCCGGATCCGAAGTATTGGCCTTATTGGGTAGAATGCCTTCCGTTGTTGGTTATCAACCCACCCTGAGTACTGAAATGGGCTCTTTACAAGAAAGAATTACTTCTACCAAAGAAGGGTCCATAACTTCTATTCAAGCAGTTTATGTACCTGCAGATGATTTGACCGATCCTGCCCCTGCTACCACATTTGCACATTTAGATGCTACTACCATACTATCAAGAGAATTAGCTGCCAAAGGGATCTATCCAGCAGTAGATCCTTTAGATTCAACCTCAACCATGCTTCAACCTCGGATCGTTGGTGAGGAACATTATGAAACTGCGCAAAGAGTTAAGGAATCCTAAACTGAGGCTGAAGTTTCTCTACAAACTTCTTAAATCCTTCTCGCTTGACAAACTGGAAAGGAAGCTCATCTAGAATGATCATTTCAACCAAAGCAATCCTACAAGAAGTTTGATCGAATTTCCAAACTGTCAACGTCCCTACCGTTGATCCATCACTATTTTCTTGAAAGCTAAGCACTGTTTGACCACCATTTTTCTTTTTTGCTTCTCTATTCAAACATACCATGGTATGACTTTTCATGCCTGAAGTCCTATTAAGAGCAGAATCAGCTGCAATGAAGGTTCCATAGATCTTGCATTTTGCTTTCTTCTTTTCTTGTCTGTATTCATCTTGTACAGTTATAGTTGAGTGGAAGTATTTCCAACATTTTTATATCTTTGCCCTTTCTGTGGGAGTTGCTTCAGTTTTATCATTCGACGTATTCATGTCCTTTTTCATTTTCTTGGATTTAAGGGTGGTTTACCTCCCGTTGCTGCTGCTGCTGCCTGCTGAGACCCCGCTCCTACCTTTTTTTCTTGTACAACTACATCCACAAGCCTATTGCTAGCTTGTTTTGGTGTTAAGACTGAATATTTTCTTCTTCCATCTAAAAATAGTATATAGAAAATTAGAAATAAATTGGTGAATAAATCTTTTGTTCAACTCAAATAATAAATTTTCTGTCCAAATACTAAAATACATAAAAGATGTAATTTCTTGTTGGCTGCAAATTCATCTCAATGTACGAAACAATCTATCACAAACAAGCAAATCATAAAATTGTTATCCATATGATGATATGAAGCTTCTTAACAAGCTAAACATAATGAAATGCATCAATGTTCATCTTGGGTAAATTAAGGCATCAAATGGAGAAGGAATCCTTGCAGTACAAACTAATTTAGCACCAAGATTTTAGATTTAAGGATCCAATTTGAATTTTCCAAAGCCCATTCAAATCTTAGAAAAAAAAATTAAAAACCCACATCACTACAGTGGCAGCCTACAGGTCATAACTCATAAGACTCATAATATTGCGAAATCAAACTAATAATTATAACAAAAAGTGAAAAGAATGAAATTTAACATGAAAAGGGGAAAGAAATTTAAAGATCTTACCTGAGTAATCAAAAGGCAAAAGAGGTGGAGCATCTGCGACTCTGTGTTGCTCTACATTGGCGGCCTTGCGAAGGCGTAGCGAAGGCAGAGCGATGGCGGTGATGAGTGACGACGCCGCTTTGGAGTCTAGGGCTAATGGGTTTGAGAATGAATGTGGAGACTGGAGTGTGGACTTCAGCGGCAGCGGGTTAAGGTAATTAGTTTTGTTACTTTTGTTTTGTATATTATATTTGGTATTATATAAATTTATCTATTTTTTATTAATTTATTATATAAATTCAACTTAATCGGTAAATTGGTTAACCTACCGGTAAATGGTAATTTACCATTACCAACTATTTTCCTAACACACTAATCGATTATCGTCTCGTACCGCAACAAATCGGTAACCGGTTTACCGATTTACCGAAATCACCGACGGTGCCGGTAAAATACTAATTATCGTTACCCGAATTCTCACTGCTACTTTTGTGAACGTCTGTACCAGAGACTTCTGCTCGAGCTCTACGTCAATCAGTGCTGGACCCATCTCTTCATCATAATCATTATCAAATAGAGGTGGTCCTTGTTCAGCAGCTGGCTCAGTAATGAACTATTTGGTCTGAATGTCCAGAATTGTGTCCTGAACCAGTAGTTAGACTGCAGCAGTAATAGGCCGCTCTTCTTCGTCGGTGTCATCTGAGAGTGTCACCACCTCATCGTCTTCCTAGGCTGGTTGCTTATCTTCTGTAGCAGCTGACTAATCTTCAACAGCCATGTCAGAGGGCTCAATATCCAACTATACAACCCTCTCAACAATCTCACCTTCCTCTGCCCTGTCATTAGTGGCCTTGGTAACTTCACCAGATGGTATCAAAATAGACAACGACTTGGGTGAGAGCATAGTCGATAGAGTCATTTTGTCGAAAGTCTAAATTGGACTTTGTTCGGCAGTCTGTGCCAAGTCCTTATCAAACTGTTCGGATGCAGAGGAGGAGGTAGAGGAGAGAACAACTTGGGAGGCTCTCATAGCTTTTATGGCCTTCTTCTGAACTGTCTTGCTTTTGGTGAAGGTGCCATACTGGTCGAAGACAGCTTCCTGCAGCAGCACGTCTCCTGACTTGACCAGTCTATGCCTTTATGTCAATAGAGGTGGAACAAGGGATTCCTTTTCTTCATCCCATTCCTCTTCTTTGGAGGGAGTTGGACTTTTCTTCATGGAGGGAGAGGGAGTTGGACTCGACCTCTGGGTCTTCTTGGTCTTTTTCATCTTAGGAGGGGAGGGAGTTCGCTTCTGGTCTGAGTCAACTGGGGACTCAGTTAACTTCTGACTGCGTCCAGAAGGGGCTGGTTTGGACTGAGCAGCCCAACTTCTCTTCTTTCCTCCCTTAAAAAGAGAAGCATCTTGATACGTCAACATCATCAAAGCTTTGATTCGGCTTTCAGAACATAACAGTCTGTCCTTATCTGGCAGAGACTCTTTATCAGTGTGAGCCCAGTCGATCTACCTCTTCTGTTGTTGGGCTGCCTAGATGATTATGGAACCGACTTTGGTTCCATATAGCAATTTTTGTGTCCCAGAATAAGATGTATCATCATGCACAATTTTTACTGCCTTAGTCAGCAATTGGTATTTGAGGTGATTCAACCAGTCTATCTGTTGGTGTTAATCGCCATCATTGGCTTCATCTTGGGTCGGCTAACATCGCCCTTCGACCCGGCTAGTAAGTGAACACAATTCATAACAATATCAAACAACAGTCTGATGTCTAGCTCTAGTTGTGTTCTCTGCATACCACCTTGAAATCTTCGCAGTTGATAGTGATCGATTTAATGAACTTGTTGACCTCCACATCCATGATACTTGTGAGGTCATCTTCTCTTGCAGATAGTTCGAACAACTCACCCAGGCAGTTGTCGATATCGATTGTAAGTCTCTCACTTCTGTAAGTATCCTCTTCGATCTTGACAGGGAGATGGATATTGGAGGAGAGGTTGTCGTCCTTGTAGAGGTTGACGAAGAATTCTGCAACGGCGAAGGGAAGAAGATATTTGGGTTCAGACGCAACCCAGTTCTTCAGTCTGGCTTCAGACAAAAGATTTATTGTTCGCTCCAGAACTTCATGATCCTAATGTGTGAGCGACAACACCGGCTCAAACACAACCAGGGAACGGATGTCGTCTAGAGCAGTATCAATGGACATCATGTTGGGAGCGAGGGGCTTGGCAACTCGGGGAGACATGATTCTGATTTAGTGGAGATCTGCAGCACAACCAGAAATGCAGCAGCAAGAACAAGAAATATAGCAGAGGATACGAATAATTCTTGCTAAGAGATTTTAAATTTGCAGAGTGTGAAAAGAGGATTAAGGGTTTAGAGAGTCCCTTATATAGGATGACACAAATCAATGGCCAACAATCATTCCCGCCTCTTCGTGATCAACGGCTGAGAATGGAGACCGTTCGGCTAAAAGCAAACGTGTACAGGACGTGGGTCCAACAGTGACGGGCACGCTTGAGTGTGGCTTGTAAATACTTCCAGATCAGCCCAGTTGCGGTCTAAAAAGTGTAGGCTATGGGTAGAGCCTAGCTTTGCAATTTAATGCAACCGAAGGCTATCTTAATGAGTGATTAACTCGTCAGAGGATGTTTGAATTTATTTCAAAACACCTGCCTTAATTGCTAAGGAACAAGCTGATACAGTGATACCTTTCAACCAGTGTTGAACTCGACTGTCTCCTTAGTTCAGCATACATTCGACTGACTTATGTCGACTGTTCAGTCGAGGTTTGACTCTGTCTTGCCTTCGAACTGTTTGGTTGACGCGAACTTGAACAGTTCCCCCTCAAGTTGAGATTCCCCCTCAACTTGTGATCTCCATCTTCTTTGCCTCATCTTCAGTAGGGTTGAGCAGTCCAAGAAGTTGACATAGCATCGTGAATCGCGACTTCACCAAAGACTTTGTGAAAATATCAGGTCTTTGAATGTCAGTATGAATTTTCTCAACAATGACATCCTATGAAGTGATGCTTGATGTCGATGTGCTTTGTCTTTGAATGACAAACTGGGTTCAGCGTGATTGTAATAGCACTTGAGCTGTCACAGTAGATGGGTACTTGGCCTATTTCTACTTCATAATCTCTGAGCTGCTGCTTCAACCAGAGTATTTTCATGCAGCACTTGTCAGCAGCCATGTACTCTGATTCGATTGTTGAAGTGGCGATGTATACCTGCTTCTTCGAGAACCAATATACCAGCTTGCTTCCCATGAACTGACAGTATCCCGAAGTTGACTTCCTATCAACTCTGTCTATGGCAAGATCTGCATCTGAGTAGCCAGTCAGTTCAATGTTATCATCAGTTGGGTACCACAGTCCCATGTGAACTGTGCCTTTCAGGTACTTGATGATATTCTTCGCTGCTTGCATGTGAGCTTTCCTGGGCTCAACTTGGAATCTTGCACACACACCAACTGCGTAGGATATATCTGGGTGACTTGCATTCAGAAAGAGCACCGATCCGATGATTCCTCTATACTTCTTGACATCAATTGGCTTCCTGTTCTTTGCCAGGTTCAATCTTTTAGTTTGTATTCATTGGAATTTTGTTGTCTTGTTGGAGTCAAGTCCGAACTTGATAATCAGCTCCTTGGTGTACTTGGACTGATTGATAAAATTCCTTCTGGCGACTGCTTGACTTGCAGCCCAAGGAAATAATTCATCTCTCCCATCATGAACATCTCGAACTTGTCCTTCATAAGCTGAGAGAACTTCTCACACAGTTCTTCGGGGATTCAAATATGATGTCATCGACGTAGATTTGCACCACCAGAATGTCTTCTCCAACTTTGATGGTGAAGAGGGTTTTGTCGAATGAGCCTCGGATGAATCCAGTCTCTAGTAGAAAACCACATAAGGTATCATACCTTGCACGTAGAGCCTGTTTTAGTCCATAGATGGCTTTCTTCAATTTGTAGACTCTACCATCACCGGTCTCGAAACCAAGAGGTTGTTCTACATAGACGTCTTCTTTGATGTCGCCATTGAGAAATGCACACTTCAGATCTATTTGATAAACCTTGAACTTGCGGTAAGCAGCATAGGCTGCGAAAATTTGAATTGTTTCTAGATGAGCAACTAGTGCGAAGGAGTCTTCAAAGTCGATTTCTTGTTGTTGGCAGTATCCTTGAGCTACTAATCTAGCCTTATTTCTGATGATGTATCCAATGGCATCTTTCTTGTTCTGAAATATCCATTTCAGACCTATCACTTTGACTCCTGAAGGTCTTTCAACAAGTTCCTAAATGCAGTTTCTGAGGAACTCGTTCAACTCATCTTGCATGGCTTGAGTCCAATGGATACAGCCTAGAGCCTTCAAAATATCTTTGGGCTCTAGAACATAAGCTACGTAGCATGCTGTCATGGCTACGTCTCCACCTTGCTCAAATTGTTCGAGCACTTTGAGTTCAGCAGTGTAATGAGCATGCACAGTTGGATCTTCATCAACTTTGTCTCGGGACTGAGTGGACTGAGTTGGAGCATTAGTTGTTGCTTCAACAACTTGCGCTAATCTTCTCGTTCTGATGCCAACTTCAAGATTTCCTATCACAGCTTCTCTGATATGATCTTCATACCATCTCTTGTTTTTTCTTGCTTCTTTAATAGCTTCTAACAAGGTGATGGAATAATCTTGTCTTCTTGGAGAACTTTGACGTGCTGGACTCAGCAGTTAGTCTTCTAGTTATGGTGGATCCTTAGTTGGTGTTTAAGGTCGAGATGGGGAAGTCAGCTAGTCTTGGACTGGTAGGTCCTGGACTGCGTTAACCATCAACTACATGGATAGTCGGTGTGTCCGCTGGAGTTGACACATGACTGGGTGAATCTGAAGTTCCCCCTTGATTTGAGACGGGGTCTTCAATGTCATCTTGTAAAGAGTAGACTTCTCTTTCTTCAGTTGACCATATGAGTGGCTCTGCCAAGTTCTTCAGTTGTTGGACTTGAGATCTCGTCTGAGCGGGCTGAGTGGTCGAACTTTCTTCAGTTGCCTACATTTTAGCTTGTTCCTGCACTCCAAAAGTAGACTCATAAACTAACATGAAGTGGTATTTCCACAACTTTGGAGCTATTGTTGAAAACTCTATAAGCCTTAATCTTCACATCATATCCTAAGAATATGCCTTTGACAGCCTTAGGCTCGAAAGTTTTCAACTGAGTTTTTCTATTGTTGTGAATATAACACTTAGAACTAAAAATACGAAGATAGGATAGATTGGGCTTCTTGTATCTCCATAGTTGGAGTTTTCCCTTATCTCTTCGTCAGGAGAGAGTGGTTCTGTGTGTAGCACGCTATGTTGACTGCCTCAGTCCAAATTCGTTTTAGCTCGGCTGAGCTTGTCAGCATGGATGTTGCAGCATCCTTCAGTGTTTGATTCCTTCTCTCAGCTAGTCTATTCTACTATGGAGTCCTTGCTGCTGAGGTCTGGTGAGTTATGTCATTCTTCTCACAATACTCAATAATGGTCTCATTGAGGAACTCAGTTCCGCGATCAGATCTAATGGATACAATGGATTTTCCTTGTTGATTTGCTAATCTGTCTATCAACTTTGGCAACTCTTCTCTCGTCTTGTTCTTGTGCACCATAAAGATCACCCATGTATATCTCGAGTAGTCATCAATGACCACAAGAGTATATTCATTTCTACTCATGCTCTTGGGGATGATTGGACCAAAAAGATCCATGTGGATCAATTGTAGAACACGACCCGTAGAGGGCGTCAGCTTGGATCAATGGAGATGCATCGGACTGAACTTCAAGTCTGGTATTCCATCAGCGTGCTATTGGCGAACAAGTCGATTCATGGTTTTGAACTTGAGATGGTTCAGCCTTCTGTGCCACAGCCAGCTTGTTTCTGAGCTACTCTTGGACACTAGGCAAGTATCTTGAGGACTGCTCGACCAGTCTGTGTAGTTACACCACCTGATGAAGATCTTTTACCAAATAAGAGAATTTGTTTGGTCTTTACATCTTTCACCCTACATCCCTGTGCATCAAACTTCATAGAAAAATCATTATCACAGAATTGGCCCATGGAGAGCAAATTATGCTTCAATCCATCGACCAAGGAAACATTTTTGATAGTCACTGAATTAGTTTTGAATGTACCAAGCCCTTTGGCTTTGCCCTGGGAATTGTCACCAAAGGCTACAATTCATCCCTCTCGAAACTTGAAATCTTTGAGTAGACTCATGTGATGCGTCATATTCTTGGAGCATCCACTATCTATGATCCCCACCAATTTTGCAGCCCTTTTTTTCCTCAGTTCATCCTGGTCCTGCAAAACAGAAGACGAACTTTAGGTACCCAAAATCAGTTAGGTCATGTCTGGTTAGTGACTGGGGTTTTCTTGTAGACTCGAACTGAGCGGTCAGTTTGAATCACTTTCCCTTCTACATCCATATAGACTGCTGACTGAGTAGGCTTTGGAGCACGAGCAGTCCAATTCTTCGGTGGATAGCTTTATCTTCTAGGAGCTTGAGTTCGACCTTGCTGACTTGTTCGCTTTCTTCTCGGTGAGAACTGTCTGGAAAGGGACCCAAACTGTCTACCTCCTTGTGCATACCCGTACTATGATAACTAGGACCATGGTAGTGATCGCCATAGTTTCCATGTCTTTGATATGCCTGCTGGTATTAGTGTTGAACTGGATATGTCTGATGGTAGAAGTTGGGATTGTTCTTGTTCGGATACCTTTGAGACTGATGTTGAACTCTGTTATTGGGCCTGCACCTGGGCTGATTCTACCTTTGCTACGTAGGTCCTTGTTGAGTCTTCCCCCTCACTCTGCAACCTTGGGGTCTAGACTTCCTTGTGGTTTTCTCAGCATCTTTGGATGTACCAGCTTCTGTTTCCTTAGGTTCACCTCATTGAACCTTATTTCCTTTGTCAGTCAAATGAGTCTCGACAGTCTGAGAAACAACCAGAGTCTCTAGAACTGTGACCTCGATTGAGTCAGGTTGTACTTAGGGTGCCTCAGTCGGGTTCTGACTTGCTTTGACGAACTGTCCTGGTTGCATTCCAGTGTCCGTCTCTGGGTTGTATCCAAGACCTTCTACGTAATTGGGAGGTCTGTAGTTACTGATCATGCTCTCAAGAGCAGCGCTCGAGACATGAAGGGACACTATCTTCTCATTTGCATGTTTGAGCTCCATTTGCAACTGTAAGACATAGTCAGCCTGCGTCCTTGTCATATTAGTCAGATTGTTGACCTAGTTGTCCGTGGATTGAGCAACTTCTTCATGGAGCTTCTTGTTTATCTCTATGAGTCTCTTTATCTCTTGATCCTTCATGATCAGTTCGTTTCTCATCACATCGAATTCTGCTTGAAGTGTCTTGCACTGAGTAGCTTGAGCATCACACTTTTTGCTCAGCTGTTCTATCTCATCCATGAAGGATTTATATCTTCATCTAATTCTCCTGCACATAGGTTAGACACTGGAATAATATGAGATGGATGGAGAGACGAGTTTACCTCGCATGTAGACTCTTCAGGCTGTACCATAAGATACTTGTCTTTGCCTTTGGAACTTGATGGAGAGTGACGAGCCCATATTTTGTGCTCTTGTCATGTGTGTTTTAGGTCTAGATCGAGTCTATTTTAGTGTCTTTTATGTCAGTTTTGTGTCTTTTGTGTCAGTTTTGTGTCTGGGAGGACACTTGAGTTGGCAGGGCGAGGAAAAGCATGTATTGGGCAAGACTGGAGCCAAAACATGCAAATAGAGAAGGAACTGACGATACGATGCAATGACCATAGTAGCCGTGCTCATGGCTCAAGCTACCGAGGGCATAAGTCCAAATCAAGATGAAGAGTTGCTCCACTTTCGGTGGTATGGTCAATCTAGATGATTGTATGTTTCGCTCCAGAAGGCAAGATGCAGGCTGTCGTGGGCAAGAGATGGCAGAGAGATTGGGGAAGGCAGAGTGCAGAGCTTGGGCAACAGCGCTAGCGCGTGAAGATGCATCTGTTAGAGTGCTACAAGGAAACAAATTCCTTGCGGTACAAGATTAAGATCAGAGTTTCCTACTACAACAGCAGCAGCACATTTTTAGCGATAAGGAAGGAGATCTTTCCAACCTTATCCGTGGATCCTTACATGGAAGTAGTTGGCCCGTTCTCTAGAAGGCCCGTTTGTGGGTTTGCCCTAGTTTTGTACTCTATATATATGCATGCATGCAAGGCGCAAGACACAACTTTGACCTTACCGCACGTTTTTACTTTCTGCACTTCGAAACACTTTTATTTTCTGCAGTTTATGTTCTTAGATACAATTTACGTTTATTGTTAAGTCCCAATAGGGCGAAGATCTTTTGCTTATCGTTATCAATTCAAGTATATTTTTCTTTATCTATTTTGTTTTTGTTATTTACTTTATGTCTAGCTAAGCCTTTAAATCCAGGTTAAGGGTAGATGATACGATGTATAACTTGTAAATCTCGTGAGGTCTAAGTGTTCTAGATAGTTGTATATAAGTGTGTTCCCGAGGCATTGAGCAACAATTCCAAAGAAGTTCGATGGTCACAGGTAACTCGGAAGGCCAACGAGCCCTTGGCACATACGGATTCCTACATTGCAGGAGGGTTATCAAGAAGTGCTCGTGCTTGCCTTACGTTCCTTGAGAGCGGCAAGAATGAGTTGTTAGCCTTGGCCTAAACCTGCAAAGATGTGTCAATGCTGGTGAATGTCGGAGAGAGATCCTCGTTATCTCATTGTGCCGGAGTGGGCCCATCTAGAACCAAAAGCTGCTTGACCAACATGCGCTCGATAAGGTGTTATGCCGGGGACTTTTGGCCAAGCAAGAGAATTGGCTAGGGTGTCCCTGTCAAGACTTAAACATAAGGATGGAGCTGGGCGGACTATGTAGCATACGTGGCGACGTGACAATGGGGTCCCTGCATAGTTTTAGCCTATAACCACTGACACACTTACGCAACAAATATCTTTGAACCAATGATCAAGTTAAAGTGATACTCATTGATTCGAAACCTAAATCTGGATTGTTTTTATTACTGATCTTTTTGCTTGTCAAGTTACAGTATATTTACATTCAGCAGTTTGCCAAAGGTGATAGTGACAGTTGCCCAAGGCTAAAGTATATAGATACTCAACACAACCTTTTTGTGCCCCAACCAGAGATTATCGCGAGCAACTCCCTGTGGGATCGACCCTGTACTTGCCAACTAGTTGTTCCTAGGGGTAGGCATAGGAGTGAAATACAAATTATATTTTGTCACAGCTTAAACGACGGCTGTGTCAGAGAGTCAGCTTCCTCTCCTTCGGAGTCAGTGTACAAGTCGTAGTCATCGACTTCTTCCTCAACGATCATGGCCTTGGACTTTTCCTTGGCCTTTACATGGAGGGAATCTCTATCCTTGTTGGAGAGGTTAGGACAGTCTACTTTGAAGTGTCGTGGTTTCCCACAGTAAAAGCATCCATCGCCTTGAGTCTTTGAAGGGGTTTCAATAGAGTTGTGTCTGCTCTTGTTTCCTTTTCTATATCTCTCAAGTTTGGAGTTCAAATCTTCAAGTTGCTTTGTTATTTCATCTATATTTTTCTAGAAGATCAGCTCTGCTCGGTCGATCCCTAGCTGAGGAGTCAGTGGACCATGAGGGTCTGGCAAATTTTGATCTATCAGAATCAGCTCGAAGAGCAACAGACTTGGTCGCTGAGCTTTGCTCCAATGGGACTGGCTTTTGAAGCTCGGCTTGCTTCAGTCGCAGGATGTCATACTCATTTGCATTGAGCATGGAGAACATCTTCTCAGTCTTCATTGAATTGAGATCACTCCTGTTCCGATGGAAGACTCTATGAATTGCCCAGTCTTTCCCGAGTCCTAAGAGAACTTTCAATTTCATCTTATGCTAAGAGTATTTCCCTTTTCCTGGTACTCTCGATATCCATGATTATCTTTGTGAATCTCAGCTCTATTTTGTCGATTGATTCATTTGCGAGCTGAGCAAAGTTCTCGTACTTCTGGCAAGCCAGAGTGAACTTGTTCTCCTTGATTTCATCGGAACTATCACAGAGAGATGCTAGAGCTCACTGTTTGACAGTCTCGCAGGAGATGATCTTCGGTAGGTAGGCCTTGCCTACTGTGGATGAAATGACACTCTTTGCAAAGTCATCAAGCTGAACTATGTCTCTCTCTTCTTTGGTGAATCCTTCAGGATTCTTAAGCTCTATTTCCGTGGCAACAGTTCCATCTCTCGAGCGGTGGAGGGAACTGTGACGGATTGAGTCACTTGGATGGGACCTTTTGTGATGGTCTCCCACATCCTGTGATGTGTGGCGGTCAGCACCATCTTCAGTTTGAATTTCCACGTGGTGTAGTCATCCACGGTGATGGGTTTCATTTTCCTGCACAACAAAAGAGAAAAACAAGCAGATATGCAACAGAATGCACTAAGGAGGTTTTTAGAAGGTCTGTTTAGTTGACCGCTGAAAAATCTCACCTCATACCTAGTGAAACAAATTTAGCAGTCTTTTGAACAACTGCTCTGATACCACTTGATGGTCCCAGTAACGAGTGGACTGGTGTATGGAGGGGGGGGGGAAACACTAGTAGTAATTTTTTTAAAACTTTTTCTAACTGTTCGAACTTGCTAAGTTTGTGTGGCTCGACAACTGAGAAAGTCAGTCGGAGCTGTCACACAGTTCAGTGCATAGTTGACATCTTAGACTGAGGGTCAACTGTGTAATCCGAACTGAGGTTTTAGAAAGAGTTGCAGTGCGGAATGTGGTGGTTAATTTTAGCCTCATTACTTAACTGAAAATCTTTTACTAAGAAGGCCAAGTTCTCAAACACTTAGTGCAAATTATGTGAAATAATTTTATGTTTGGTCAGTTGGTTAGGAAACTGAAATGTAAATTCTGAAAGTAAATGAACACAATATTTTTACATGGTTTAGAGATGAACTCCTACATCCACGACTACCTTTTCGGGGTAGTAATCCACTAGATAAGTTTACGCGTACTTTTATCAAACGTTGAGTTTGGTTTGCGGGCACCAAACAGCCTAACCAGTTTGATTACGGGTTCGAACGAAACCTTACAACTCTTTTTTGCGGGGAAGTAAAGACTATCTTAGATTACGTGTTCCAAGTGATCTAGATTCTTTGATTACGGGTTCAAAGAGGACCTAGAAAGTGGGGGTTGGGGTTTTTCCAACTATGAAGCCTTCAACACTTAGAAAAGTGGAGGCTTCCTTCTAAGGCTTTGTGACTCAATCTATTATAGAGAATATGCTTAGAACATAACAAGAACTAAATCTTCTAGACACAGTCAAGAAAGGGGATTCCGAGAGGCTAGAAAGAAGAACATGAGGAGGAATGGATACTCTACTTCTACTTGTTCTTCGACTGAAACTTGTTCTTGCTTTGCGAGAGAGATTGCTTGAATTGCTTGAATGCTTGTTCGTGTTTCAATCGTCTTCTCGCAATGGTGAAGGCCTTATTTATAGAGAGGAAGGTCATGGAGCCGTTGGAAAGAGCCGTTTGACCTCTGCCAAAAAGCATGGCACTTCACCTACTCTTCTGCTAACTTTCTCAAAATGGCACCTGCGAGCCTTACTTTTGGCATGTCTCTGCGGTCGGTCCATTTAAGGAAATTTTCTGCATGTCTTCTAGTTTTAGTAGATTTGAATTTCAAATTCAAGTTCTTCTTCTTCCTTTGTCTTCTAAGTCTTCTTTCTTTGACTTTTCGACATCAGACTTCAACAGAACTACTCGACATGCATGAACTGCATGGTTCAGTCCCGGAGTCGGCTGAGTTGTGACCTGACTGTCCAACTCGAACTTGAATTGTCTTTTCAATCTTGAGTTGTCTTCAACAGTTTAAATCCTGTAAAGATAAAATCCCACACTCAAACAGTGAGCTCTAGCAAATATCAGACTGATGGCTCATCTACTTAGTTGCGGTTAGTTGGGTTTTAAAATAAATCAAAATCTTTACTAATTTTCCCAACATATACATTGAGTTCAACATGAAATTAAATGACACTTTTTGTTTAGTTGCATTTTTGTTGATTTAATTCTGAAAATTTTAATTTACATAGATGCTTTATCAATCTTTACACTTCATCTCTCCATATCTTCTTAATTAGAAAAAGATAATTTGGTCAAGACTCTTATTCGAGTTAATTTGTAGGTTTATGTATTAATCTTAGAGTAATGATTTATAGATTGTATTATGTTTGATTATATATAGTTTATGATTTCAAGCTACGACAAAAACTATTTAGAATATAGATCTCTCAAGATATGGAATGTAGCTTTTGATAATTCATGACGAGCATTGTCTTTATGCCTCTGGTGCTGAAGTATGCTCTCATCCTTCAAAAATGCTACTATAGTGTATAGCTATCTTGCTTCACACAAATATTTAATAAAATTGAATTAAAGAGGTACAAATCATTGTCTAAATATTTGCTTATTGATATAAAAGGAATAGCTAGCCAACTAACTCTTTCAATTGATCATGTAATAAGGAAAGTTTAATGTCTTTTTTAATAACGAAGAAGAATAGGTGAATTCATATTAAACCTGTAAATTAGGTGAAAGATAAATTATAACAAAGTAAGTTTGATTCTGAATTAATAATTTCTTATAACTTAAAATACATTATTGCTTTAATTTAAATATATAGTAAGAATATTTTACGTAAAGCACATTATATAAAAGAAGCTCTTTTATATTAACATAGATAATATTCTAATTGAAATTTTCACTTATGTCTATCCCAACCTGCATTTTTGTTGAGGGAACATATCTTCTAAGGATCATTCTTGTCTTGTTCTTTGACTTGATAGGCTGAAAAAATCAAAATTTATTCATTACAGTTTTCTTGGTTTCAATTTTATACCTAGAAATATTTATTCTCTTTTTTTTAAGATGAGAAATATCTCTTATTTCAAAAGTAGAAGTAGGGAGCTTTTCGAGTATGTGTTTTTGCAATAATTTATTTCAACAAGAATAATGTTTCGCATTTGGAACTTTTATTTAAAAAACTAGTTTGCTGCCCGTCGAAATTCGACGGGGATAGACTAATTATATAAAATGTGCAAAACTTATTTGATGTCATATTTCCAAGTGTTGAGTTAGCAATCGATCCCCCCAAAATAATATGCGGGCCATATATTAAACATTTCTCAAAGTTGAGGTACTTTTTTTCAAATAAATGGGGTCATAAATCAAAAAGTGATCAAAGTTAATGCCACAAACTATAAATTGCCCTAAAATTTATACTCAATCAAAGTTGATTAAAATATAATTTTACTCTATATTCTCTTCCTAAACTACTCTTTCATATCTCAACTTGTAAGGCAATACCAAATAATTACATGAACCAGTGTATTTACATTTGCAAAATAATTTTAAGTTTATAGCTTATTGTCTCAAACTCGCGTAGTGTGTAGTTTTTAATATTTTATATCTCACAACAAATCATATTTTGTACACACTAATTCGGGACAGAGAGAATATATTATTTGTAGAAAAAAAAACCACCCACAATAGTTGGGGTTCATCCCATTCATGAGGGAAAGCAAAATCCCTAGCTAATTTAGCAAGTCGATAAGCTAAAAAATCAACCTCACGACCAATGTCCTAGACACGAAACTCAAATAATTAATTAATAGCACGATCTACCACGAGTTAACCAGTGTCTTCCGTCATCACACATATTAGGTGTTTATATTAATCTATTCTAACTAAATAATTCATCATAAACAAAATTTGTAATTATAATTATAATTTCCTTAACTTATTATGGACAAATAGAACATAAGCGCACATTATCTGCAACAATATAGTAGTATTAAACTTCAAATTTTTATACCAACACACAAGATTACAATAGAATAACAAATCTAACTACAAAACAAAATCACTCAGCAATTTACAACTACTAAAAAAAAACTTCACAGAATTAACTTCATCCTTATTAGTTTCTGCCACTTTTCTCTCAATGTCCTTGTTTTTGTTCTTCAAATTTTGTTCTATTAACACCTAAAGATTATTGACAAGTTCATATATACACACGTAGAATCAAAAGTATAAAGAAGGGAAAACGTACTTGTAGTCAAAATTAAATTAGTGACAAAAAGTTCAACATGCAATCAAATTCATATCGGAATTTACCGCAATCCCAATAGAGGTATCAAACTCCATCAGAAAATGAGAAATGAAACAAATCAATAATGAGGATGACTAACAACAAATGAGAAATTCATAAACCCTATAAAAGCGAGGCGAGCCAAGGTGAATTAGAGACAAAAATAGTAATTGGATTTGAAGGTTTAAGCCGACACCACAGAATATGCATGTAGAAAAAAATAAATTAAACTATTTATTGAAATAACCTGCTTGGTATATTAAAATTTTATACATACGTCTAAAAAAATAAGAAATAAAAAAGCACCTACACAATGGAGTAATGATATAATCCAATACAAAATTTAATCAAAATATAAATTAAAATAATACAACACGAGAATAACAAATTAATTGTAGACGAACAAACTCCTATGTGCAAAAATGGTGAGAAATACATATCCTTTTATACAAAAACTCCAATTTGGTTGTTCATAACATCCCTCAATAGAGATTTTCTTTTGCCCTACTCGACTCGTACTTCATTGTATCAATTACTTCTCTCTTTAGAGATGATATACAAGCTTTACGTCAATGCTCTTGGTGCAATAATCTCTTCCCTATCAGTAGTATTTCCTTTAGTTGGGAAAGTTAGAATGAAAGAGCACCAAAGTGTTGGTGAAATTGATTGTAATGTTCTAAAATATATAGACATAAAATAGTACGAAAAATAGGAAAGTTGCTATTAAAATTAATACATATACACGAATTGTGCTTTTATAACGGTTATTATTAATTGGTTGATTGAAATTGTATTAAAGTTCAATTGTGATATACCATTTTTACATATTATAGTATAATGATAAGTTGACATTTCAGATAAATATAAAAGCTAAAATCTAAAAATGAAACATAGGCATGAGAATTATTGTAGTGCTTGGAGTCCATATTGCTATTAGGAATAGATAGATAGATTATATAAAAATATAAAAAATAAATAAATAATAAAAAGTTAAACTGTCGGTTATGGAATAGCCCGTCTACCCCCAAGGTTGCGGATCGCAATCGACCCATTGACATGATTCTGATTATTGTGGGCATCATTATTATAAATAATATTTAAAATTATTTTTTTTCTCTAAATTAATGTGGGATATAGAGATGTCTTCCACGGATGATTGAGTTTTGCCATTTGAAGAATGGGATTGTTTTCAGAAATTTGGAAATTTCTAAAGACAATTTGATAAAATTTTGAAGTTGCACTCATGCAAATTACCTTGAATATTACAAAAGATGAGGTATAAGCTATACATCCAAAAAATCACAACCAGTATTGAAAATAACAATATAACAAAATGATTGTGGATCTATCTATCGTTTCCATCAACCATCTATACCAGAAGTGGATCTATCTATCGTTTCCAACGCCGAAAAATGATTGTGCGGCCCGAGAAATACGTTCATATTACATACATACAGTATATAGAATTTGTAGGATTTACACTACCATAACAAATAAAAAAAAAAATTAAACCCATAACAAATAAAAAAAAATTAAAAACGTAAAAAAGAATTAAAAATTAAATGGAATTGTGGACTTAATTTATTACGTACATCATGGCAGCACTATGTTAAGGTGGCAGAGATGAACGTACCGTATAGCTGAAAGCAATCGACAACCCAATGTTGAAAAATTGGAGAAAATTTATAAAATTTTACCTTCTTGTTCAGTAAAAATTCAGTTTTTGCTGCTACTCGTGATTGACAGCGTGATGACGTAGTTGACGGCAACTGTGGGAGAAAATAAATTGAGGAATTTAAGGGGTGCTACGTAGGATTTTTTAAAAGAAGATTCGTTTTTGTTTATATAATAACTAGTGTATAGCCCGTCGATTTTCGACGGGAATTTTTGTTTAGTAAAATTAATAAATTATTAAATGTAAAATATGAGATAGCATAAGTTAGATATTATTCGTTAATTATTTTCCATTTTTACAGATAATTTTTAAAGTTTTTTACTTCTTAATATCGATGTAGAATAAAAATATATTAGGCTTTCAGATAGATTGTCCCACTTCGATTTGATATGAAAATTGTAGTGAATCATTTTGACAGCAAATATCTCTTTGTGCCATATTGATTTTAAGAAGAAAATTAATTTTAAAGAGTGTCTATAAAACTGAAGGTGACGTTAAATTTCTTAAATTATGAAATTAACATAAATTAAAAAAAACATATAAATTGAACCGTCGATTTGGAATCGACTCGTCTATCCATGGCTCTGGAATCGGCCCGTCGACCATGATTTAGGATGATGCTTACTCCAATGAATAATACATGATAAATTGATTATTTATTTGACCAAATTATTTATTTGCAAAATATAATAAGATATTATCCCCACGATTCTGGAATCGGTCCGTCTACCTTCATGCTTCCAGGTCGAAAATATAATGAGATTATGAATTTTATTAGACAGTGGTGATAGAATTTTTTTTTACTGTGAAAATATTTTAGCATACCTTTTTTAAAAAAGTTGAACCGTCATTTGAAATCGGTCCATCAACCGGCACCGTTCCAAGTCGGAATTGTCCCGTCGACCACGGTTCTAATCCAAATTTAATCAGAAAATAATTGTACTATTCGTTCAGGTTCTTAACCACTATAGTATTATTTTCTCTCTCTCTCTCTCTCTCTCTCTCTCTCTCTTTCTCTCACCACCCCCTCTTTCCTTTGTCTCATTCTCTTCCTAAAAAGCTAAAAATTTCAACTTAGGTTTCGTGTTTCCTTTATTGAATATTGTCAATAAGAATGAAGATGATGTTAATTATCCTACATTATGAAATTAATATTTTCTTTTTCCAAAAAAGTTGAACCACCAGTTTAGAATCGGCTCGTCTACCCCCACGGTTAAGGTTGGAATCGTCCCGTCGACCACAGTTTTGATCAAAAATTAATTAAACGTAATTGTATTACTCCCTCCGTTCGGGTTTTAAAGTCCCCTTTCACTCATTTCAAATGTTTGAGTTTAAAAGTCCTACTCTGATTTTTATACCATTATACCCTTCTTACTTTGAGAATTACTACCTTTTGTTATTTAAAATCCCACCTCACATCAACTATATTTCTAATTTTTATCCAAACAATTTTATTCTTACTTTTTGGTCAATACCGCCTCTTTTTTGTCATTAACACTGTTTTTTATTATTCTCTCACTACCCCTACTTTCTAACTTTTAACCCACTCAAAAACACTTTATTAGTTTTCTTAATCCCCATGTCCATTTAAAATGGGACTTTAAAACCCCAATGGAGAGAGTATTTGTTATCGTCCTTAACTCCTATAGTATTGTTCACTAATTATTTGTTTGTTTGTTTTTAATTTAATAAATTATTTAAATTATCAATAATTCAATATGCCATTAAACTATATCGTCTAAAAAAATATATTTGTGTCAAATAAGGTATCACACTATTTTCACTTCCATCTTTAGTTATAAAAAAATTCAAATAAAAAAATGAGTTGTAAATATTGATAAGAGGATAATGAAGGTAACCCTAAATATTCTACATTATAAATTGAATATGATGAGATACAATTCTTTAAATTGATGTTATTTAATGTATTAACAAACACACGTATTAGCAAAGTTGAATTATGTTTATTATATAGGTATAGTAAACACATCAATTATTTTAGAAGTTTTTACAATACTAAGGTTTAATAGAATAAAAGAATTTATAAATAAAAAATGTTCGACATGGAGTTTAAAAACGTATTTCGAAGTTCTTACAATTGAGCAACTTATATTGCACTTTTTTAGAATAAAAAGATACAATTCTATATTTCTTCTATTTACACCAATTTATGAATTGTAAAATGAAATAAATTAATATTGAAAACTTAATAAATTATCAAATTATTTTTTAATTAGAATAATTATTCATCTGGCCAACTAATTAATTGACCAAATTAAATTATTAATTGTGTCAAATAATTGCAGGATGAAAAATATACAATGATTTTGAGTATTTATATAGCTCATTCAAGAGAGTTGAGTCTTCTTAAAAAGCGATGTGGGATAGAGAATTATATATTGTCCAACCCAAAGTAGCTTTCTTATACAATTTGGTGAAATATAATTGATTTAGCTCAAATAAGGTTTTTTTTTTTTTTACATGAGCTCAAATAAGTTTATAAAATAATACAATTCGTATTTTCTACCAAATCTTATTTAACTATCATACTAATAGATATTAGTATATTATTCCCTATTAATGTGGAAATTAAATCCGTTAAATATATTATACTTAGAAACTAAATCTATACTATATTTACATTTAATTTACTATAATAATATATGATAGATATTGATTTTAAATTCAGAAAATTTAAGAATTTAAATAAATAGGAATGAAAGATTAAGAGGGGTGCCACATAAGATTTCTTTTAAGAATAGTCGTTTTCGGTTATATAATAAATAGATAATAATAGATATATAACAATAAATAACATACTATCTCTGTCCCGTTCAATAAGTGATATTTTGCCATTTCGCGTGTTTCACTCAATAAGTCTCAATTCCTTATTTGGTAAAGATTAATACACGAACCTAGGTGAATAGTGTTGTTTATTTTATTGTACAGTGTTTTTTCACTCAACCCACTTTAACATCAACAATAAAATACTACCTTAATCATACTCTTTATCATTTAATTCTCTTTTTCTTAATCTCTGTGCCCATCCCAAATGAGAATTATTGAATGGGACGGATGGAGTATTAACTACATGAGCTTTTTTTTTTTTTTTTTTTAAATTCTGAAACCAAACCTTTAAGATAATTTTTTTGGTATAACTTTTCGAATTTTGTACTTCAGGTATTATACTAATGGATCATGAAAGTTTGACAACAATCATAGAAATGAAAGAGTAATATAATTACTTTTTTTTGTTGAGGAAATATAATTACTTTTTTTTTTTTTTTTGAGGAAATATAATTACTTATTGCTGCATCACATCTCTTATCTTATTCCTTAAAAAAAAAAAAAAAAGTTACATCTTATTATTCGGGCTTCCAAAAGCTCTTTAGAACCCATGAATGATGGATCATTCTGTGAGCGGGCCTGTTGTCATAAAGCTAAAACGGGCATTGTTTATTATCACAGCTAAAGCCCAAATTTGTTTTAAAACTTATTTCGGCTTTATCATCACGTTAAACATTAAAATAAATACAACATTTTCTTAAAATACATTTAATTCCAAAGTATGACACTTATTTGTTCGAGTAAAAACTCAACGTCTCCGTTAATCCGAATTCTAAATTGAACTTTTACGCAGAATCTTCTTTACTTAAAGATGCTTAAGTATTCAAGAAAAGTATGGAATTGTTGTAACTCTACATTAATGATTAATGAAGTAATTTTAAGATTTTTTTCTTTTAAAACTCGTAATTAAAATTATAAAATCCAGCATAGTGAAACGCCGAACTATGTTCGGTCGATGACAACAATGTAGTCTAAATCAAAATCCAACATCAAATAAGTTAGTGGTTTTGCATGGTATTGTTTAACAATATACTACTATATTTTGTCGGATTAACTCAATTTCTAACTACATTATACTTTCATGTTCTTGCTTCTGTTTTCTTTATCCTATTTTCCCTTTTTGGCGTATTCTCGATAAATTGCGAGATTATTTTATTATAGTGAACCATTATGTTGTTGGTGGATGGTAAATATAAATGCATAAATATAATTAAGATGAAACTTTTTTCACAAACAACGATATTTCGCCTTGATTCTTTCGACAAAATACTAAGCAAAACAAAATGTACGAGTATCGCGCTTAATTAAAGCCTGTGATTTATTAATGTATATATTTGATATTTCATTTGTAATAAATCTAATTTTAATAATTGTTAAAAATCAATTGTATCTATCTCAATATTTTTTTAGATTTTCAAGAATGTATGTATACTATAGTATGACAGTTTATATTGTTTTTAAATCAAATGCATAAGAGAGATATTTAAAATATAAAAAATAAATTTCATAAAATAAACTACTTCATAGAAGCAGTAGGATAGTAGATGATCAAGTTGCATTGCATGGATTTTCTTATGAGTACTTACATATCAGATTCTACAACATATATTTCATTCAAGTGGTAGTCTTTAAATATGAGTTTGAATTATCCAGATATCTATATATATAAAAACAAAAGTCAGGAGAGAGAAAAAATTGTAAATTAATTTTGACTCAATTCCAATCAATTTTGACCAACTATTTATGCACTTTAATTTAATTCTATCAATTTCCTTAATTTTCAGTCAACTATTTATACATTGTTGATTCACCCATCAAAGCCGTTAAGTAGATTTAATTTTTAATTACTTTTTCAAAAAATGCAATAGCCCACGTTCAAGTTTGGTTAGCCACTTTTGTTTCCATTGTATATTGCTTTGTTTCTATTTAAATAAATAAATTGAATTGAAAATTTATAAATAATATAAATCTCAAAAAAGTAAAATTTATTATAATTGAGGTTGATTAATTTATATAATACATTTTTATAATTGTAAACATATAACATAGTAGTATCAATTTATATATAAAACAAAAGTTAGGAGAGAGAAAAAATTTTAAATCAATTTTTTCTGGAAAATTCCTTAAAAATAGCCACACATCAGTAAATTAAGTTTTAATTAAATTAAATTTATTAAAGATCCCCATAAAATTATGTGACGGTTTTTCCCTAAAATCTTAGAATTTGAAGCGTTAGTTTTGATTTTTATCCTGAAGCCACGCATAAAATCACTTAATTGCTTTGTTTGACTATTTTATTTACTGGGCTGATAATTTTAATCTTTTTAATCATTAAATTTACAATATTTTGTCCACGTTTCGTATGCGCATATATTCATCCGAAACATGGAGGAAATATTAAAAGGTGTTGGTTCTAAAACTAAAATCTTAAAATTGTGTGCAAATTCAAATTCGTCAAAACGTTGTGAATTTCCAGACAATTAACACTTTATATAAATCAAAACATGTAAGTACAATCATCATTCATAATCGAATTTTTAAGGCGATTTCATTTTATGCATCAATATTGAGGAACAATTTATATTATTTTTGTACAGTTGTCATATTTGATATATACTCCCTCCGTCACGTTTAACATGTCTTACTTCTTTTCTTTTCAGCACGAAGATTAAGAAAAGAAGGATTAGATGTAAATTGTGTATTTATTGTAGTGAATAAAATGATTTCTTAATTATTTTCTTAAAAGTAAATGAGACATGTTGAACGGGACGCCCAAAAAGAAAAGTGAGACATGTTGAACGGGACAGAGGGAGTAAAAAAGAGAGAGAATCAAATAAGAGAGGAAATATAAACTATTGTGTCACGCTTTGAGGTTCTTGATTTGAGAAAAATCATGAAAGAATATGAGTGGAACAATTAAACTTAACATTTCATTATAATGAGTCAATTTTAATACGGTATTATGAAGAAAATCAATCAATAATATTGGTTGAGTTCATACGATAGTTGTATGAGTCTCATTTATCATATGTTGTTCATTATTGATAATAAGTAGAGTAATACTATATAATATGGAATAAACAATTTTTTTGGTAAATATATTACTCCCTCTGTCCATGATATGGTTGCTACATTATAGACGACACAAGTTTTTAAAATGTAGTGTATAGTAATGGATAATGTGAGTATTATTGAGTGGAGTAAGTGTCCAACTATAAATGTGAGTGGAGTAGTGAAAAATATAAGGTAAAAATATAATGTATTATGTGGACCCTACTATAATAAAATAGAAGTGACAACCATATCGTGAACGGACTTAAATGACAAAAGGGACAACCATATCGTGCACAGAAGAAATATCTTTTAATATTTTTATAATATGACTACAAATAATATATGAAAGCTATATTTATAATGTATTTTTCCAAAATTCATAATTATTCATATTTATGGTTTTAAAAAAAATAATTATTTACATTTAGAGATATATTGTTATAGTTTAATTATAATAACATTTGACTATTTTATTTAGATATAAGCTGCCGCGCGACGCGGGTAGGGATACTAGTTTGTAATGAGATCAGAAGATTAATGTGCACGCCAACTAAAATAACCTTGGTTATTCGTAATTATTTAAATAATAGCATAAGTGAGTCAATTAACATTTACAATGACTAGGTGAATTCTTGAGAAGTACACTGCCCATATTATGTATCGATACAATCAAACACAATTTATGTTGTGGTCTCCGCCAACGTTTTATAATCTCATTAAGTTAATTTGAAAATTAAAGTACGAATTTTTTCAATTATAAATACTTAGAAAGTTAGAATTACGTTTCCATGGAATATTTGCAGACCTCAATTGCAATGAGTTCAAAATCGAGCAATCACCATATTTTCTTAGCCTTCTGCTCTAATGATTTCGATCAAGATCAAAATTTCTCAAATTGGATCGGGAAATTTGATCCTTCCGATAACAATTTTAACTACGTGAGTTCGATTCCTCAACTATCCCATAATCATGTACTCAGAGACTTTGCGATGGCATCCATCAGAGACTCTATTTACATGATAGGAGGCCGAATTTGTCGCAAGGAGATGAGTTTCAATGGATATTCCGAGGTAGAAGTCGAAGCCCGGCCGACGGTGTTGCGCTACACCACCGGCACAGACCAATGGTCGGTGTGCGCACCCCTTTCTCGACCAAGGTATAACTTTGCATGCACAGTGTGCAACAACAAGATATACGTTGCCGGAGGGCAGTATGATCTGGCAAGTGCCAGGAGCACTTCATCCGTCGAGGTGTACGATCCAACGGAAGACGCGTGGACGCAATTGCCAAATATGAGGAGACTAAGGTACAAATGTGTTGGAGTGACGTGGCAAGGGAAAGTCCACGTAGTTGGGGGATTCGTGGAGGGGTATGACGTGGACCGCCAGTTAGGCTACGTGGACCGATGTTCTGCTGAGGTGTACGATGGAGAAGGGCGGTGGGATCTCGTACCCGGGATGTGGCAGTTGGACGTGCCACCTAATCAAATAGTTGACGTGGAGGGCAAATTGTTTAGCTCGGGGGATTGCTTGAGTGCATGGAAAGGACACATTGAATTTTATGACGGATATCTTAAGATGTGGAACATCGTTGAAGGTTCACAATTAAAGAGTTTTAATAGAAGCGTTTTAGAAAATGACGAAAGTAATTTGCAGTCGATGCAACGTTTGTATGTGACGATGGCTCCGATTGGTACGTATTTGTATTTCTTGGCTGGTTATAGAGATAGGGCGTCGTCGCGGACGGTTTTAACGGTCAATAGGTTTGACACGGCGGCAAAAGAAGATGGTTGGACGAGCTTCGCTCCTTCCGTCCGAGAGGAGGGAGAGCGACAACTTTGTAGCCATTGTTGTGTTGTCACCTCATAGTTTAGTAATGTTATGTTGTGTTTTAAAAATCACGCAATCACTTTTTTGCTGTGTAATATATTGATTTTATTTGGTGCATTAACTATGTTGTGAATTATCAAAATATATAGTGTTTGTATCCAAATAATAATAATAATAATAATAATAATAATAATAATAATAATAATAATAATAATAATAATAATAATTAGTTAGCAAGTGTGACAAGCTTAATCAAGTTTTAAATCTTTTACAGCATTTGCAATGGGGGATCGAGCACTGGCATCGATCCGCTGTCGATCCCCCCTCGATATACCCTCACTCGATATAGGGTATATCGAGCATTGTTGTGGAATGAGAGGAGGCGGTATCGATGGGGTATATATCGAAGGTGGTGTCGATATATCGACATCGCCTTCGATCCCGGCGTGGCAGCGATGAGGGGACACGTGGCGTGTCCCCATTTGGTAGAGCAATTTTATTTTATTTTTCAGAATTAAAAAAAAAAAAATACCCAACGGCTACAACATCACTCCTTCCACTATAAATACACCTTCATTTCATTCATTCTCCACACTAACATCCAATTTTCATCCCAATTTTCTTCTTCTTCAATTTCAACAAGGTGACTCGGAGGAACGAGAATCAACACCACCACCACCGCCGCTGCCACACTGCAAGGGGAAAGCTTCCGCCACATCAAACGCGGTCACTTCTCCGGCCAAGGGGAAAGGGAAGGCGAGTCGCAAGGGCAAACAGCCCGCCACATCAAGCACTGGATCGAGGCAAGTGCAAGGTGCTAACTACACACCTGAAGATATAGAGTTCCTCGCACGGTTGGACGCGGTCACCAACAACTACTAGAACAATAATATGTTCTGGGACAAAATAGTTGCCCTCTTCAACGAGCACATATACCCAATCGAGCCGCGCAAGAAACAGGCGATGAAGTGCGCGTGGGGCCACGCCAAGAAATTGATACAAAAGTTCACCGCAACTACATCAAACTAGAAAGCGAACTCGGAAGCGGCCAGAATCAATTGGATCTGTACACGCAGGCCAAAGATCATTACTCCGCCGAGTTGCGGCACAACTTCCCCTATAGGGCAGCGTGGGAGCTCTTGAAGAATATCTCGAGTTTTGCCAGCCCGGACACGCCAACAGCTCCAAAGCGGACCAGGATAAATGAAGCCGGCGACTATACTTCGCTGCTAGCCGCAACACATCCACGACATCCGCGACCGATGCAAACACGATGCATCTTCGCCCCGAATGAGTGAAAGCTATCAAGAAGGGGAAGAAGGGAAAGAAGGGCAAGGCGGCGGCAAAGGAAGCGGCGAGGGCAGAGTTGGCATCCGTAGCCGAAAACATAGCAGTGGAGACCGCTTCAGCGAGGGAGAGGTGGGCGTACAACGTCTATGAATTTTACTCCCGCTCAATTGGCGGCGCACGAAAAAGTTTGCGCCAAACTTGCAAAAGAATGGGTCAGAGTTGTTGTCCTATTTTTTTTTCTTAATTATTGTAATTTTTTTTTCTTAATTATTGTATTTTTATTTTATGTTTAGTGTTTGTTTTATTTTTTTTAATTGAATAAAATTGTCATTTCTTAATTTTTGAATTTAATTATTAAGTTTTTTAATGTTATTTATTATAAATAAAAAAATAAAATAAAATTTACTCAATCATTGCCAATGATTATAGATACTTGTATCTATATCAATACCCATAGTGGAATTCTACACCAGTATCTTACTTAATATCACCAATCATTAAAATCACGTTTTCCAGCGATAGACCCAGTATCTATATTAATACCCGTTGCAAATGCTCTTACAATGCGCATGTCACGGTGTCAAAAACATTATGTTTATATATCAACAAAGTTTATTGAACAAGGTGGTTTATTACGTGAGAGTATTATATACAATTACTTTTTATAAATACCATTTTGGATATTTATATTATTGATTAAATTATTTTCCGAATCTACATAAAGTTTTGTAAAAGGGAAAAATTATCAAGTACATAGTCAAATCAATTCCTCAAGTTTTATTCTCAATTAAATCAAAGTTCTTATCAAAGGTAGTTAAAAAGAAAACGAATGTCATTATTTATTTTTTTGTGAATGTATTTGGAAGATAATTATTTATAAAATATAATTTATAATATAAAATTTATTTATTAAATATTGTGTAAATATTTTGGAAGATAACTATTTATATAATTAAATATATTTGAGGTAAAAAAAGAATTCGAATGTCATCACTAATTTCTATATGAATATCTTTCGAAGATAATTATTTACATATTACAATTTATAGTACCTTTACAAACGAAAAGGAAATTTTTAACTTATTAAACATTAACTATATGGATTATTAAAAAAAAAAAGTTGTCTACGTTTTCTTTTAGTTACAAGTCAATTAATTATATGTTAGTGTAATTGTCTTAATCAAACAGTTAAAACATATTTTACGTTTAATTATAAAGTTAGTGAACAAAGAGTATAGGTTAATAAATATTTTATTTTATTAAAAAAATTAGTCTTGTAAAAATATTAATTTGTCAATTACTAAGGTTGACAAATACTTTATTGTCAATATCATCTAAGATGACGCTCACTTTGCAGCACTCTAGCCTCTATGATAGTCTGTTATTTATTTTGTTGGCACGGTTTATAATCCCTTATTTCTTAGAATCCTATTTATTTATTATTCAATTTGAATATAATTATCCACATCATTTTTTTAATGAAACTCACAGTTATTGAAAACTTATTATGAATACTTAAAAGTAATATATATTTTTTCATTGTTTCCACCAATAATTTAATTTGATTAATTACTTAGTTGGACAAAATTTATCATAATATTTGATTATTAACACAATTTATAAAATCAAGCGAGTTCAAATAATTAGAGAATATTATTTTATACGAATTAAGGACGAGAACGAACAGTACAATCACTTTTTAATAAAATTTGAGACTATATAAATTCTAAAGAGTTTAATAATTATGAAATTTCAAATTTATATTTGCAATTTACTTTTTTATACTTGAGTATTATTTATATTAGAGATGCCCACAAAAATCAGTATTGTAGTCAATAGGCATCCGAAACCATGGGGGCATACAGGATAATTGCGAAGTGAAACAATTTGATTTATTTAAAATTTAAAATTGTGAAACAAAATTAATATTGTGGTCAACGGGCTAGTTTCGGGTCAGAACCGTGACGATAGACGGGATGATTGCGAAGTGGTGGTTCAACTTTTTTTTTCTTTCTTAATTTCTTCAATCTTATATTGAACTCATAATGTAGGATATTTTAGGTCACGTTCATTCTTAATTACAATCTTCAAAATTATGTTTCTTCTCTAAATCAATGTGGGACAAGCAGTACTTGTAACCCATCTCAATTTTTATACAAAATCGACGTGGGACAATCTCTTTGAGAGATCACTTTTTATTATTAAATACAATCTTAAAATTATTTTTCTTTTCCAAATCAATGCGGGACATAAAATATTTGTAATCCAACTCAATTTTCATACAAAGTCGACATAAGACAATATCTTTGAGAGCCAAATATTCTTTTATCCACATCGATTTTGGAGAAGAACAAAGCTTTGAAAATTATCGAAAGAAATGCGGGTGAATTAGATTAGAATTTTTAACAAACATTATTGTATGGGTTTGGAACTTAAACATGAGGTATAATTACTTTTCAATTGAATTTGAAATTTGTTCAAGTACATATAAATTCTAAACGAGTTTAGGAGATTGAATAATTGAATGATTTAACCCTAAAATAATTAACAAATAATATTTTTCTTAATCTATCTGGTGAGCGTCGTATACTCCCAAATAATTCTGCAAATCCTACTCAGAATCAAAATGAGTATAACAATAAGCAGGATCGAACTACATAGAACAAAATAATAACTTATTTTTCCTATGAATCAATTTTGGTATAGTCATCACGCCTTAAATTTGAGTTTTAATTATTAACTAAGAAAACAAAGAAATAAACTAAATTGCAATGAGATATTAATCAAAGGAAAAGTAATCCGGCTTCGAATAAATCCACACTAGTTTAGGTTTTGATCATCGACGCAAATATTAATTAATTCTCTAGGACCAATCAGTTATAAGGTACCTTGAATGCAACGGACATACCCCAATTCCTACGTACTTTATCAATAGTTAGCTGTAGACGCCCGATCTAACTATTTCTCTTATTAAAACATAACCTAGCTGGAGACGCCAGTCCTAGATTTAATGCTCTAATAGTTTTTAGCTTTGAAGGAACCCGATTTAAGCAAATTATCCAAGAACGCAAGTAATAATCTGTTTACCAATTTATCCCTACTACGAACATGGTAGCTTTATCACTAATTAGCCATATTCCAACAATTACGGATTGGGGGAACTAATTGACTATAATCCAATTAAATCTAAGTTGATCAGGCTTAACAAAAATCGGGATTGACTCTAAACACAAGGAATAAATTGAAATCCTAGAAATTAATTATACGAACAATTAGGTCTCACATATTATTAAGGGCAAACTCTTTATAAATACCTTTTGATAAAAAGTAGAAGTTTTTTACTATGCCAAAATCACTTAAAAGACTAAAATACCCTTATTTTAAATAAACAAATAAGAAAAAGACAAAAAAAAACCCTATCTATCTCTATCGGTCCCTCCTCCCCACACTACCCCACCACACATCACTCTCTCTCTCTTTCTCTCCCTCTCAACCCTCGACGGCACACACGACGGCACACATCCACACAAACACACGCCGGCAATGAGTGACTAATCCGACCACCATGGAGAGTCGACATCTACCTCCGGCGAGAAGGAAGTACGGCTCGTCGACAACGAACCACCGGTTAGTGCTAAAATTCCACACGAAACTGAATTTTGGGTTTGCAAAATATATGCTTCTAAGTATGTGTTTATGTTCGATTTATTGAATATGAGAACAATGTACTTGATTTTATGAGCATTAGAAGTGTTATATCTAAGATTTGTTGATAAAAATTGGGGTTTGAAGGTGAAAAACGGGCTGCCCAAGGTGGGTGTTTATGTACCCACGATGCCACGATGTGGGAAGCCCCATCGTGGGCACACCATCGTGGTTGCCCCGTCGTGGGCATCCCTTTCGTGGGCAGCCCCGTCGTGGGTTGCCCCATCGTGGGTGTCCAGGTCTGTTTTATAGGCTTTGGGTTTTGTGATTTTGTTGGTTTGAGCGATCGAACTTCTTTCCTTATAGTTTATGTGTTTATATTGCAGCTCGGTTGTGATTGGATGAGACCTGGATTGCGTTATCATAACAAATTAATAAATATATATTGTCGTGAGATCCTATTTAAAGAAATACCGAAGGTATTTCGGCACTTTACGCACAATCCACGACGGTATCAAGAAGTGTATGATGAATTTACGGCGGGAATTGTTGGCCGTTAAACATAAGAGGCTTGGAAGTACAAACAGTGCCCTGCATCACTTATTGGTCCATCAATTGAGTGGTAGTGAGATCCCCGCGAATGAGACGTGGTTCTAAATTTTCGGGAGAACCCTCCGCTTTACAGCACGCGACTTTGTGTGCATTACTGGATTGAATTTCGGAAGGACAAATTTCGACCCAAATGCGAGACATCTTCTCCAGCCTGACAGTCTTTTCCATAGACTATTCAAAGGCCGCAAAACTAAAGTCATAGAAATGCATAATATGTTTAAAGATTTAGAGTTGGGAGACAACCTTGAAGACTATGTAAAGGTAGCTAAACTCTTACTTTACTACCGATTTCTCCTGTATCGGGACCATAATATGGATGTCGAGGAATGGGCATGGACATTAGTTGAGGATCCGGGAAGTTGGGAACAATTTCCGTGGGGTGATTACACATATCAGGCATTGACTTACTACATCAACAACACCGTCAAGAATCCCAACCAATGTGACATTGGAACTTATCACTTTTACGGACCGATTTGGGTTTTACAAATTTGGTCTTACGAGTGTATTCCACTGTTGGGACGGAACTGTGGAACCCGATCAGCCACCGTTAGAGTTCCTCGATGTTTTATGTGGACTACGAGATGTCTTAAAGCAGATTTCAGCACCTTCTTCGAGAGAGAGGTACGTGTCTTGCCTTTATTTTTATAATATTTTATCATTTATATTACATGTTTAATTTGTGATCTAATAATAATTTTACATAACTTGTTTAGGGTCTTGTCATACATAACACGATGCCTATTCTTACGGAAGACATGGACGAGCTGTATTGGTTCAGTCTTGACTCAGTGTATCATGTACACTGGGAACCTCCGAGAAAATTAACAGAGAAGAATACAGAAAAGGTTTCCCCGAAAAAGGTGAAAAGGAAGGGAAAATTAGCGAAGGTTGCGGAGGTGGTGGGGAAGATAATTAAACCGACCCCATCGGTACAGAAAATCCTAAAACGACGCCGACAGAGCACCCCACCACCACCACCAGTAAATACAGCTGAGACAGCAGAGCCGGTCTATCAGGAGAGACCTGAAGACAGAGTGTGTTGTGTCCACGGACGTCCTTGTCCTGACCACGCGAAGGACGACACAGACGACTACTTCGATCGCCGGCTGAGGGCGGTCTTGATGGACGAGTCTGACAAGGGCTTCTTTGCTGCCTTTTTCCGAAAGCTCTTTGCTCAGGTGAAGGAGTATTTTAGTCCGAGACATAGACGATGATTACGAGCACTTGCACGTATAGAGAGACGTGATGCTATGGTTGAATCACCGCTGGCGCAGACCCTCAAACAGTTGGCATACCCAACTAATCTGAATCTCAGGCCAAATGGGATTACTTTACCAGAAAACCCTTTCGCTCCTGAGCAGTTTGACCTTAGACCCGCACTGATACAGGTCTTACTGAAGTTCAATGGATATCCAGGGGACGACCCCCACACCCATCTCAAGGATTTTGAAATGACGGTGATGCACCAATCTAATGAGAACCAGGAGGAGTACGTGAAGCTAATTCTCTTCCCATTCTCATTGGTGGACCGAGCGAGGAGATGGCTATATAATTTACCCCAAGGAATCGTTACTACTTGGGCTGAAATGCAACAATGCTTCTTAGAAGAATTCTTTCCAGCAACACGAGTTGAGAGAATGAGATGGGACATCAGAAACATTAAACAAGATGGGCTGGAATCCTTTTATGAGTATTGGACTCGCTTTAAGCAACTGCTGAGCAAATGCCCACATCATCAGATCACTCCAAATGACCAAGTTGAGAGCTTTGTAAAAGGCATGCGGAGGAGCGATCGAAGGTTGGTATTAGCTGCATACAATGGATCGTTGATGAGTAAGACACCTCAAGAGATTTTCAAATTATTGGGAATGATGGCTGAGGAGTCAAGAGATGACGGGCATGATAGAAACAGGGAGTTGCCAGCTAAGGAAGAAGAAAAGGATAAAATGACCACCTTGGAAAAGGAGATGAAAGAAATCAAAGTATTGCTGAGTGGTTTGACCTTACAGAAGAAAGTACGACAGTGTGGCCTTTGTGATGCAATAGGGCATCAATCTGAAAATTGCCCCAATTTTGGTGAAGATATAATGGCTGTGAATGCCATGGGGGGAAACGAGGAATTCCAGAGGAAGCATGATCCCTTCTCCAACACTTACAACAGAGGATGGAGGGACCATCCTAATTTCAGATGGAAACAAGATGGTCAGCCTCAACAGCTTGGTACAGGTCTATCGGGATCATCCCAACAGTTTGCCCAGCACCAGCAACAGACACAGTATCAGGGAGGACCACCACAGCAACATCACTATCAACCACAACAGCAACAGGTGTATCAGCCGCCACATCAAAGGCGAGCACCATGGAAAGAGGCCATTGAGAACATGGCCAAGGAGAGTGAGAAATTTCGAAATGAAGTTCGAGCTGGTATGAATCAGACCAACGTTTAAATTGGTCATTTGGCAAAGGCATTGGCTAAAGTGGAGGAAATTACAGGAAAACTTCCCCCTCAGGGAATCAATCATAAGGAACAAGCACAAGTGATAATCACAGAGGTGGAAGATGAGCAAGCTGAGAAAATTTTGGCCGAAGCAGAAGCTAATAGGAAAAGAGATGAGGGGATCAGTCAAGGGCTTTCTAGAGAACAGACTGGTAATGATCAGACCGATCCACCTTATCCGGGCAAACTTCGACAGAAAGCCAAAGAAAAGAAAGCTAGCGAGATGATGAAAATGTTTCAGAAGGTGGAACTCAGCATACCACTACTTGATGCAATCAAACAAGTCCCTAAATATGCTAAGTTTCTGAAGGATCTCTATTCGAGGAAGGTGAAAGTAGAGGAAGATGCTCGATATGTAATGGGGAAAAGTGCATCAGCGGTAATTCAGCAGAAGTTACCCCCAAAACGTAAGGATCCTGGAATGTTCACCATTCCTTGCAACATAGCAGGAAGAAATATGGATAAAGCCATGATGGATTTAGGGGCTTCAATAAATGTGATGCCTTTAGTAGTTTTCAACAGGCTCAAGTTGGGAGAATTAAGGAATACTCGCGTGGTCATACAGCTGGCAGATAGGTCCAATGCATACCCAGAAGGGGTAATTGAGGATGTGCTAATCAAAGTGGGGGAGTTGATTTTTCCCGCCGACTTTTATGTGTTGGATACGGGGTCAGAAGCAAAAGAGAATTCCATCTTATTGGGCAGACCTTTCATGATGACTGCCAGAACTAAATTGGACATGAAGACGGGTATCCTGTCTTGTGAATTCGATGGAATTGTCGAAAGATTCAACATATATGAAGCTATGAAGAGGAAATCAAAGATAGAATCTGTGGAAATGATTGATGTATTCGAACCTCTGGTGCAAGAGCAGAGCTTGGAATTCAGCTCTAGTGAGCCCACGGAAAAGGTCATACAAACCAGCCTTACTGATCGTGATGTTTTTCAAACAGAAGATGTTGAGAGCAAGGAGGCCATTATGGAGCTATATTCACTCAGAGAGAGCACGCTGGAGGCAGAATTAGAGGTGGATAAGAAGATCAGAGAAATTATTTTGGAAATATACTCAGTTGGGGGATCAGCAGAGGGCAAACCGAAGTTGTTTTCTCAGTATGAGCAGCACGAGAAGTTACTTCCGTCAATCGTGAAAGCACCGGTCTTGGAATTAAAGAGGCTACCCAAACATTTACAATACGCTTATTTGGGACCTGATGAGACACTTTCAGTAATCATCAGTGCAGATCTGACAATGGTGCAAGAGGAAAGATTGGTCAGGGTCTTACGGGAAAATAGAGAAGCCATCGGTTGGACCTTGGCAGACATTAAAGGGATCAGTTCAACAGAATGCATGCACCATATATACCTGGAGGAGGGCGCTTGACCAGTGCGAGATTCACAAAGGAAGATGAATCCTGTAATTAAGGAAGTGGTATTTAAAGAGATTTTAAAACTCTTGGAGTTAGGAATTATCTATCCTATTTCTGACAGCCAGTGGGTCAGTCCAGTCCATGTCGTACCGAAGAAATCTGGAATACAGGTGGTGGAAAATGATAAAGGAGAATTGGTTCCAAAAAGGCTGCAAACTGGATGGAGAGTCTGCATAGACTATAAAAAATTGAACATGGTTACACGGAAGGACCATTTCCCGCTGCCCTTCATCGATCAGATGTTAGAACGGCTGGCTGGTAATGCCTATTACTGTTTTTTTGATGGGTACTCTGGATACATGCAAATCTTTGTGGCACAAGAAGATCAAGAAAAGACAACGTTCACATGCGTATATGGAACATTTGCATATCGAAGAATGCCCTTTGGTTTTTGCAATACGCCTGGAACTTTTCAAAGATGCATGATGAGTATTTTTCGGATCTATTGGAGAATTGCATCGAAGTGTTCATTGATTATTTCACGGTATATGGAGACTCATTCGACACATGCCTCAATCATTTAGAGCTTGTGTTGAAGAGATGCGTGGAGAAAAGCCTAGTGCTTAATTTTGAAAAATACCACTTTATAGTGAAGGAAGGTATCGTGCTGGGACATATCATATCGGAGAGAAGGATCGAAGTGGACAAAGAAAAAATCGATTCCATTGCCAGACTGCCATATCCAACTACGGTTAAGCACATACGGGCATTCCTTGGTCATGCAGGGTTTTACCAACGCTTCATCAAAGACTTTGCAAAATTTGCTCAACCTATGACCAGGCTGTTGCAACAAGATGTCCAGTTTGACTTCGATGACGACTATAAGGAAGAATTCCTTAATCTCAGGGATAAATTGGTGTCAGCCCCTATTATTCAGCCTCCAAATTGGGAGATGCCTTTCGAAATCATGTGTGATGCCAGTAATCATGCGGTTGGAGCTGTACTGGGACAGAAAAAGGGGAAGGAGAGCTACGTCATTTACTACGCCTCAAAGACTCTTAATCCAGCTCAGTGCAGCTACACCACAACTGAGAAAGAATTGTTGGCAGTGGTGTTCGCCATAGAGAAGTTCAGATCATATCTTTTGGGCACCAAAGCAATCACATATACAGACCATGCAGTCTTGAAATATTTAATGGCGAAGAAGGAATCTAAACCATGACTCATTCGATGGATATTATTGCTACAGGAATTTGACATTGAAATCAGGGATAAGAAAGGAGCTGCCAATCTGGTAGCAGATCATTTGAGCAGGCTACAAATGGGAAAAGATGATGGAGAACCCATAGAGGATGCTTTTCCGGACGAGAAGCTGTATGCTGTACGAGATCAGATAGAGATGGAGACTCTGTATGCCCTGACCGATAAGGAGCCATGGTTTGCAGATATAGCAAATTATCTGTTCACAAAAGAAGTGCCCTCAGGGAAGTCTAAGTTTGAAAAGCAGAAATTGGTGACACAAGCCCGCTCTTACTTTTGGGAAGCACCACATTTGTGGAAGATAGGAACAGACCAAGTCATACGGAGGTGTGTTCCTGAAAATGAGCATGCCCAGATATTAGAAATGTGCCACGGTACTGCATGTAGTGGACATTTTGGTGGAAGAAGAACGGCGCAGAGAATTTTGGATAGCGGATTCTATTGGCCCTCAGTATTTGCTGGTGCAAGGAAATGGGTACAGGGCTGCTCGAAATGTCAGTTGGTTGGGGGTATTACCGCGAAAGATGAGTGCCCCAAATGCCAATTATGCCAGTAGAAATTTTTGACGTATGGGAAATCGACTTTATGGGACCATTCCCTAAGTCTGGAAATTATGTATACATATTGGTGGCAGTCGATTATGTATCTAAGTGGGTTTAAGCTAAAGCCACAACAAGTAATGATGCTTATACGATGGCAGAATTTTTGAAGGACCAAGTGTTTAACAGATTTGGAGTTCCAAAAATTCTCATCAGCGATCAGGGATCTCATTTCTGTAATGCTACTATTAAGGCACTCACTAAGAGGATGGGGGTGAAACACAAAGTCACAACTGCATATCACCCCCAAGCTAATGGACAGGCTGAAATCTCAAACAGGGAGATCAAGGGCATACTAGAGAAGATGGTTCATCCCAACCGAAAAGACTGGAGTAATCAATTGGGAGATGCGCTATGGGCATACAGAACTGCCTACAAAACTCCAATAGGGATGTCACCATTCAGGCTCGTGTTTGGAAAAATGTGTCACTTACCTGTGGAAGTGGAGCACAAAGCGTACTGGGCTATTAAGAAAATCAACTTCAGTATGACTTTAGCTGGAGAAGAAAGGAAATTGCATATGAGTGAGTTAGAAGAGCTGCGGTTGGAGTCATATGACAATGCAGTTCTGTACAAGGAAAGAACAAAGAGAATTCGTGATGCAAAAATCCGCAAGAAGGAATTCTGGACTGGACATAAGGTACTGCTCTTCAATTCTCGTTTCAAGTTGATGAGTGGAAAGCTGAGGTCCAAATGGGGAGGACCGTATGTCGTGAAAGAGATATTTCCAAATGGAAGTGTCGAAGTATATGACATGAATAGGAGTGATACATTTGTGGTGAATGGTCACCGTTTGAAACCATACTTCGATTACTTTGAGATGAAGAGAGGTAAGGAGAAGTGTTATCTTTTGGATCCTGTTTACCAGTAAAAACAGAATTGGAGACGTCGAGCTCAAGACACTAAATAAGAGCGCTGACTGGGAGGCAACCCAGGAGTGGTTGTCGGTATGATCACAACCGCTATTTCAGTTGTTACTTAGAAGTTTTTATTTTGTTAAGTGCTTATAGGCTGAATCAGAATGTGGGAGAAATGGGCCAAAGAAAATGGAGGCCCAAGATAAGTTTTAAATCCACTTTGCGATGCAAAGTGTGTAGGTGGAGGCCTGTGGTGTTGATTCAGTGGAACAGGTCTAACCGAGGAGTGACGTGGAAGCTTGTCTGACACAACCTGACTGGGAGTGACTGCACCGTTTCGAATTCCGCACGAATATTTGAATTTCAAATATGGTAATTATTCCCTTCCTTAATCATTCCACCTTTACCATAACTGTCACCTCCACCCTTACATCGGTTATACACTTCCCCATTGAAACCGCCATACCTCCATAACTGCTACACAACACCCCCACTCTCCCCACTTCGCTGCAACCGCCATTCGCAAAACCCCATTAAAATAGTCAGTTTTTCCGTCGCCGCATACCCAATCATTCTCACTCCAGATCCCTAGTTTTGCAACTCTCACAATCGCCATGGCCAGAATCAAGGTACCTGCACAAAGGAAAAGTGCCAAGAGCAGTGCCACCTCCGATAGCACCAAAACCACCAAAAACACGGCTGATGTGAAGTCTGCACTGACAGGGGTGAAGAGGAGAACACGCAGCTCCACAACAGAAGAAACCCCTGCGCAAAGCCCAGAAAAAGCCATACCTCCTCCGGTTGTTGAGGAGGATAAATAGGAGAAGATTCCTTCGCCAGAGAAGCAACCCACTGGTGAAGGAGATGTGGTAGAAACTCAAGGTCAAACCGAGGAAGAAGCGGATGTCCAGCCGCCTAGGAAGAAGGGAAAGAAGAAACTTGCGGCCGAAACCACCACCACCACCGCCGCAGCGAAGAAAAGGGCATCCGCAACCGCCGGAAAGAAAGCAACAGTTGAGACGCAACCCCCGCCAAAGGAACCAACGCCTGACCCTGTTATTTCTCGTTCCCACTCTCAGACAAGGGAGGATGGTCACACCACCTCCGATGACGAGGAGGAGGAACAGGAGAGTAAGCAGGAGGATGAACCAGCCGAAGAAGAAGTGTGAGAGGGGAATTCTCCTGTATAGTCCCAAGGCGACCCAACCCCACAAAGCAAGGAAAAGGGGGTCGGGGTAAAAAGAAAGCTGGATCTAGCGAAACCCCCTTTGCCGCCAAAGTTCAAACATAGAAAAGGGGGAAGTAAGGCTGGCGTTACAAGCACGGTGAGGAAGGCTACGGCTGCGGAGAAAGGGAAGGCAAAAGAAGGAGAAAGGGAGAGAGAAGAAGTGAAAGGAGTAGAAGAGGAAGAAATAGAGGAGATAGAGATTGTAGACAGCTCTGACTCCGGAGAAATACCTGCTCCGATGAAGTTTATTCCAAGCATTGCCGCCAAAAAGGCTGGGAGCAAGAAGAAGGGTTTGGTGCGACCTGCTTCATCGGGCAGTGCCATACCGAGGGACAGTCAGCGGCATGCTATCCTTCAGAGCAAGGAGATTATCCCTTGGTATTTTCTGCTCACGGAGAGTTTGGAAGGATTTGGAATAAAGGAGAAAGTGGAGGGGTATTTCGAAGGGATAGGCTGGGGGAATGTATTGGGTTGGAATTACCCAGCCTATAAGAAGCTGTCGGAGGAGTTTATGGGGACAGTCGAATTCAAGCCCCGTGGAAATTACACCATCGAGACTCCAGAAACCCTGCGCTTTCAACTGCGGGGTAGGATATTCCCTCTCTCCATCAATGAGTTGAACATTCAACTCGGAGTACTCGAGCCACGAGAGGTGTATGAGGATGAGTACAAGCAGGTGGAGACAGTGGCTACTTCAGAATGGAAGTCTCAGATTGACCGCTACTGGTCAATCATCTCCACCAAGGATAGATATATGAAGAACAACATCAAGTCCAACAAGATCAGAGATCTAGCGCTGCAAATATGCCACAGGTGGTTGGCTTATAACATCTATGGCCGCCTGGAGGGCTCCAATGTGGTAACTCAGCAGGAGTTATTCATACTATGGTGCATGGTGGAGAAGAGACGGGTGAATTTTGGGTTCGTAGCAACTCAGCAGTTCCAGTTTGGAGTGACCCACCACAACAAGTACCTCTCTCTTTGCCCATTGGTGACAATTCTTGCGAAGAACCTCACTAATTTCAACTTGGAGAAGCCAGATGATCTCTCCGTCGCTGACACTAGATTCCTGGATCAAGGGCGATTTGTGAGGTGGATGAGCATGGGAACTACTCGCTGGTCTACCCAGAAGGAGCATCGGGCAGAGCCGAACCACGCAAGACAAATGAGCAGGCGGTTCCGCAACCTAATAGTAGCGAGGTAGCGTCCATGCTGGCAGAGTTGAATTTGCTACGAGAAGAGGTGGCATTGCTGAGGGCAGAGATGGATGCAATCCATACCAACATGAAGAATGGCTTCAAGGCGTTGATGGCAAAAGCTGATGGAGAGGAGTATGATGCCTCCGATCAGAACGAATAAGTTTCTTATCCCTTACTTTTAGATTAGGATTTATTTTTCATTTTTTATTTTTATGTTTTGTGTCATTATGTTTGTTGGAGTCTGCTATTAAGTAGAGTCTGTATATGTGTCGCACAAATTATGTGAGTTGGTGTAGAGCATGCATGTTGTTTGGTTTGACTGGTATGATTGGTACGATAAACATCATTGCATTATTAGCAGTAGAGAGCATACTAAAGTCCATACCTGTGAGAATTGAGCCGATTTGCATATATTTCTGGTGTGACTTTGCTGCTTAGTGATCTTAGAACTTGTTTAAGGATTTTAGCTGGTTGGTGTAGTTTAGATGATTAGGGCAGTTTTTTTCATGATTAGAAGCCCCAGACTCATTAAGCTAAAATACGAACTATTGCTAGCCACTTTGAGCCAAAGCATTTCTTTCATAAACCTTTGTTGTGACATTGAATTAAGAGTGTGACTTCCACACCATACAAAAGAAGAAAGGTTGATCAGAACTTAAAGTGGAAAAGCATAATCAAAAGAAAAAAAAAGTGGGGGGGGGGGGGGGAATTTAAACTCGACAGGCATGAGTTGAAAGAAAAAAAAATAGAATTCCGAATGATGGTCAGAAAATGATACATGCCTAGGAAATGAAACACCCCCAAGAAAAGAAGAGGTTGAGTGGGAGCACTAGTATTGGAAAGATTAGTCGGTATGACTGGAACCAAGTTTTAAACAACTATCCAGAAATCCCTACCCTTGCTCCGTATGCCCCCTTACAACCAAATGAAGACCCTTTGATAATCTACACCAGATCAAGTATTTGCCATGAATCCGTAAACAGGCCTATAGGAAAGCTAATGCAGCATAAGATGAGAGTTAAACACTAGCCAGATACTTGAGTTTGTGAGGAAATCTGCTAATTCTATTATGTAATGTGATTGCTCAATGGTTTGTGGTTTGTTCTTATGGTTGATGCATGCATGCTTGAACTGATTCATACAACTGCGCAGTCTCGTGTCTTGAAGTTTTATTCCTTTCTATTCACCCCCCTTCTTGGTGTTTTCTGTGAATCCACCTACATACTTAAGGACAAGTATGGTTTAATTGTGTAGGTGTGATGCGTCTTCGACTTTTGGGCCATTTGGCCCTATTTTTCCTGTCTTGTTGTGTCTTTAGTGTCTGTATAGAGAAGGAAAGCTGTATTCGTGAAGAAGAAGCTCCGTCAGAGGCAAACCGAGGAAAGATGGTCGGAATGAGCAGAATTAGAGTATTTTCAAGCAGTTGCAAGAATACGACCACATCAAGGAGTATGCAGCGCAGGAGAAGGAGTCTATTCAATTGAAGCGTGAGACGAGGTTGAAAGGAGGATTCCATGTGAACCCTGAAGCTAAGTTGTTGTTCATCATTCGCATTCGTGGTATTAATGCAATGCACCCAACAACAAAGAAGATATTACAGCTGCCGTGCCTACGAAGAACAAAACCTTGGTGCAGGACTAACCAGAGCATGCAACAGTATAACCATCACCGAAGTCACCAATCAGCCGCCAAAGCCAAAGAAGGAAAGACGCGTGAGAGAGATATGCAAGATATCCTGCCAAAATACATGTGTGAAGAAGAATCCAGAAGTCAGTCAATTACCCTCAATCAATCAATCGGAGATTGCCAATCATCAATCCGTTCAATCATGGATAATCAAGATCGCGCTCAACATGAAAAGTATCAATCATGCCGATTCAGTCCATCAGCAGAGGGTTTTGACTGCCATCAGCTCAACTATAAAAGATCAGCAACCTTGGCGAGCACAACATTAGATACCCCTACCATTCTATAGTTTCATTCCGAAAAACACTTTACTTTCAGCTCTTTTACAGTTTACGCACAAACAATTACTTGTTTTCTTTTACATTCCGCTGTGACGAACAAATCCAAGGCAATTTGCCTTAGGTACTTTCTCAATTCAAGTATTCCGTATTTCTATTCTATTAATGTGTTTAATTATATTTGAGATTATGTATTTCAATATGTGTGAGTAGTTCTCTTAGTGAGATTTGGGTTGGGGAGATTGGTTAATTGTTGATATGTGAAATATTCGTGAGGCATTTGTGCTATCGGTTGAGTCCAGTGGTTCCGGAAAGATCTGAGCAGAATTCATGGGCAGTCCTGACCTAACGGGTGATCTCCATTCGGTTAGAGCTGTACCATGCCAAGCAAAGGCCAGGGCATGACAGACGACAGCGTTCAATATGCCCATGACCGAGTAGCTAAGCAGCACCTCCAATGGTGTTGTAGATCTGGATGGCGAGGAACGGGCAAGGGGATATTGCGTCCTTCCTCGGTCTTGGGCTTCTCTAACAATCACCCACCAACTGTGACGAGGCATCAAGCCATGGTTATTGACCGAAGGACTCATCTTGCGCATCGTAGATATATCGATGACCGGTTGGACGCGTTACCGGAAATGTATATCCCGCGAGTTATATCTGCTTTGTAGGTGCGGACATGGGAAGCTTGGTAGAGAAGGTTGGTGAGGGTCATACTTGGAGGGATCGGGTATGAATACTATCTAAGGAGGAGTGAAGCACGACCTTGTGACCGGGGTGAAGCGTGACCTTTGGACCAAGTGACTACAATTGATTCAACCATCCTAAATGTGAAGTATAAACTCTTGAAATGCCCCAATGTCTTTGGGCCACGCCTTGAGTTTGTATGAAGCATGGACGGATCTTCAGTATACCCATGACCGAATAAACATATCAGCAATGATCATGACCTACCCCAAATCTTACCCCTTTTTATATTTGATTTCCGTTTTAGTTTATTGTGCAGATAAACAGGTTGAGACCGTGACAACTCAATTTGTGTACCGAAGAGTAAAGAGGTTCCTCACTCTCCGTGGAATCGACCCTAGCTTACCTCTGTCCGTCTAGGGCATACACAGGTATTTTGATCATACCATACAACGGGTGCATGTCAATACTCATCGATCCATTTCTCTACAATGAAACGGTACATCTCAATCATCGAGTGCACCGGAAGACGCCTCGCCCATAGCATACGAGAGTTCAAACATTCGGCATAATTAGAGGTCAAGAAGTCAGAGCGTCGGACCGGATACTTACACTTAGCCCACCTCTCCGGTCCAATGTCAGAAAGCCGTCTGTGAGCTCCGTTGGGGCTCACTTGATGCAATTTTGAGAACAAATCGTCGAACTCTTCATGACGATTACAATATGCTGCAGCTTGGAATATAGTGGCTACGTGCTTTCCATAAGGCGTGAGATTTTTCTGAAGATGGTGGTAGCACAACCCGTGGAATGCATTCGGGTAGACGGCTCGAACTGCATTCCTAATACTCAAATGCTGGTCACTCACAATCAGTAAATCATTTGGAGGGTTGTAGCATCTGCGCAGGTTGGAGAGAAAATATACCCACGACTCATCATTCTCCTTGGGATCGAGGCCAATTGCAAGGGGGAAGACATGGTTGTTCCCATCCAGCGTGACGACTACAAATAAAATTCCTCGGTTCTTTCCCTTAAGGTGGGTACTGTCCACTACAAGCACCGGCCGTAGACACTTATCAAACGCTTGAATACTCTGTCCGAGCGCCACAAATAAGTGACATAGCGAGCCCTCGACGGTCATCTCCAAGTCATAAACAGTTCCCGGGTTATGCTGCTTCAACAAATATAGATATGACGGGATCTTCTGATACAACGAGATGTGGTCGCCATACGTATTTTCTATGGCTATGTTTCTCATCCGGAGAGCAAAACTGTATAGAATGTTAATACCAAACACTCTATGCATCTCTTCTATCATCTCTCTTGGCTTCAACGTAACCGCCTCGCCGGTCAATCTCTTGGCAAAATAAAATGCAGCAACATCAGAAGATACCGACCGTGCAGCAGCACGATTCAAATCGTGGTGACAGGTGTGATCTAGGGATAACTTAGTAATTCTCCAAATGTTGCCGCCCTCAACAACACAAATCCTAAAGCTGCAATTCTTTCTGCCAATCTTGCAAAGGAACGTCGTACGTTTGCGAGTCGAACGTTTCAATCTACATTCCAAAAAGTTCTCCAGATGATACATTCCAACAGTGATCCTCAAGTCTTTCTTGGACCTAAATATGGCCCCCACTTCGAGTTCCCCACGCACTGGTGGTGGTTGCTCGACTCACCCTAATCTCCCTGCGCTGTCAGGATCGGGGAATGGAATGATCCAATTGCGCATTGCGCGCAAATGCTCAGTCTCGCTTTCGGACTGATGGTCCGATGTCAAGTTCCGATAACCAAAAACACTGTCCATTTGTGCCGGCTGTCGCATCCAAGCAATAAAATCAATAGATAGCGAATCAAGCAATTCTTTACGACTATCATCTTCTTCGTCTTCGGAGGAACTCGCCTCATCTTCTTCATTTTCGTCGTAATCACCATCTTCATCCTCATTTTCCTCATCTTCCTCAACATTTTCATATTGCTCATATGAGTAGGGCATGCGGTTGTCAATGTCGTGGTGCTCAAATCTGGAGCTATTACCACCAAAGTTAACCCCGGGGGCGGATGAGCCGCCGTAATCAACGTAAACCTTCGGATCATTTTTCTGTTCAATTAACATCCATAGTAACTCGATATCACTCTACAATAAAACTTTTACTTTGTTTCTGTTGCTCATGCGTGTCAAGTACCACAACGTGTAGTTGGTCGGATTTATATTTCCCAACCCTTCTCCAATAAGTTCAACAAGGCTTGCACGGTTCACTGTGGCACTATCGATGAAGACAAAAAAAGAATCCCTATCTATATAACTCGATCGATCCCAACGACCGCTGTGATGTATCAAAACACGTTGCCACGACATCTGAAAAATACAAAATAGCCAACAAATTATAAAAAAATCCGATCGAACACGTTTCTAATGCATCTACTGCCTACCCACGATGGATACACACATGATCGTTGGTTGCCATGGTGGTAACCACCGTGTGCTGCCACCGTGGGCACCTTTTCACAAACCCATGGTGGGGCAACCCATGATGGGATAACCCACGATGGACCATCGTGGGTTGCCATCGTGTATAGCCATCGTGGGTGTCTACGGTGGCAACACACGGTGGAAACCCACTATGGCCATCGTGGGTATCCCTATCGTGGGTTGCCATCGTGTATAGCCATCGTGGGTCTCCACGGTGGCAACACACGATGGCAACCCACTCAGCCATCGTGGGTATCCCCATCGTGGGTTGCGAAAAACGGGCCCAGAAAATGCAGAATTCTCATACACACGACAGGGATATATTTTTACGGCTATTTTACTTCTAAAAATGTTCCTAAGCTTGCAAATATACTCTCTTATGACTAAATATCAACATATAATTCATGTACATGAAACTTTTCTACCATCGTGTGCAAAAATGAGTCCATCGTGGGTATAAAAACTCGTCGAAAAAATCATATTTTACGTGGTGAATATAGTTGCATACCTTCTTTCTACCCCAGAAACACGAAAGCCTTCCGTTTGAGCTTTACCTCCTTCTTTTTAACTATCGTGATTTTTTTTCTTAGAGACCCACTTCTCTTTTCTTCTCTATGTCGTTAGTTTCAAGTTCGCGTGTTTGAGAATTTTGCACTGCACAATAACATTAGTTGTTGTGTGTTTAATGAGAGCAAACAACATCTCTTCCAAAACATAAATGAGCATTGTTCAAAATTTAATGTCATCAAAGTTGGTTGGTGATATTATTTTGGTTTAGGGTTTATTAGAGGAAGAATAAAGAGAAAGAGAAAGAAAGAGAGAAACCTGCGGAAAAAAAAACAAACAAGTCAATTTTTGTCTTTTTTTATTTGTTTATCAAAAGTAAGGGTGTTTTAGTCTTTTAAGTGATTTTGGTATAGAAAACTTATAGTCTTATGAATGAGTGCAAAAAACTTGTATGTTTTATAAAAAGGTATTTAAAAATACATTCTCACTATTATTAAACTAGTGGTTCAATATTCTCGCCGAATCGGAAAATTAACTAATTATATTAAAATTTATTATCAACCGAATAAAATAAAGAAGCAAGAATCGCAATAAGCAAATAAATCGAACAAGTATAAAAGAAAATAAAACTAAACCAAAACTAATCTGCACCTCGTTCGTGCACTCTAGTTGCGGCCAAATAAAACAAAACAAAAAATATGGAGTTTGGAATGTCAAAAGTATCCAGCGGCCTAAGCTAATATATATGTCAAAAATAAAACTCATCCTAAGGCGGCTAATATATTAGCAAAAATAAGGGATAATTCCCTTCCCCAAAGTCAGCCGCCACTTCCATGAATATGGGCTTACGCCTTCAAAATAACTCAAAATTCCTAATTAATTATTTAGACTAAACTTAATAATAATAAAATTCTAAATATTAATATATCTGTAAAATAATGTCTAAGGAAAATAAAATCTTGTCCAACCAATTCTTATTATCTTCGACTTCTCCTAAAATTGCATAGAAATTCTTCATTCTTGATTTCTCTCGTCCAAATCTCTATGCTCACGAATGCGTTAATTCCTACACAAAAATCACATAAAAAGTGCAAATTATATCCGAATAAAACAAAGGAAAAACTAATAATATAAACAACCAAAACACATACATCACTATCACACATTGTTGGACAATTTAGTAAAGTTTTGATTTATACCAAAATCCAACTGATCAGCACGGTTGAATTCACAGTATACTCCTGAACTAGGACAATATAGTTGACTCATCAATAGTATCTAGAACTGTGGCAGTCATGGTAACATGAAGATTGAAGTGAAGACTTGGATTAGATTTTTCAAAACTTATCGAAAACTACGCAGTTCGAGATGCTCAACAACTGAGAAAGACATTTGGAGTTATCGCTCAATTCGGCACATAGTTGACTTCTTGGACTGAAGGTCAACTGTGTTTTCCTAACTGAGGTTTTGAAAGAGTGTTACAGTGTGTGGAATGGTGGATAATTTTATACTCGCTACTTACTGAAAATCTAACCGAAGGTCAAGTTCGCAAGGCTTAGTGCAGTTTTATAAAAACTTGTTTGTATGGAGTTAGTGAGTCAGAAATACACAAACAATGATTTAAATACAGGAAATAAAGACACACAGGTTTTTACGTGGTTCAGAGATGAACTCCTACGTCCACTACTAGCTTTTCATGCTAGTAATCCACTAGATAAGTTTTCGCGTACTTATCAAACGTTAACTTTGGTTTGCGGGCACCAAACAGCCTAAACAGTTCGATTCCGAGTTTGAACAAAACCTACAGTACTTTTGCGGGCAAGTGTAAAGCTTATCTTATTTTGCGGGTACTGAGGAACCTAAAGGCTTCGATTACGGGTTCGAAGGGGACCTAGAGATTGAGGGTTGGAAGTTTTCCAACTTATGAAACCGCAGTGGAGGCTTCCTTCTGAGGTTTACATACTAAAATTTTTAGAGTGAATCGACTTAGAAAATTACAAGGAATGGATATTCTAAACTCGATCAAGAAGGGGGATACTATGGTTTTTCCTTGTTGATTCGCAATCCGATCCATCAGCTTTGACAACTCTTCTCTCGTCTCGTTCTTGTGCGCCATGAAGATCACCCATGTGTGTCTCGAGTAGTCATCAGTAACTACAAGAGTATATTCATTTCCACTCATGCTCTTGGGGGTGACCGGACTGAAGAGATCCATGTGGATCAATTGTAGAACACGATCCGTTAATGGCGTCAGTTTGAGACGGAATAAAGCTCTAGCCAACTTTCCTAGTTGACATGCACTGCAGAGATGCGTTGGACTGAACACCAAGTCCGGAATTCCATCTGCATGTTGTTGGTGAGCAAGTCGATTCATGGTTTTGAAGTTGAGGTGATTCCGCCTTCTGTGCCACAACCAACTTGTTTCTGAGCTGCTCTTGGACAGTAGGCATGTCAGGAGGACAGCTTGATCAGTCCGCATAGTATACATCTCCATAGAAAGACCTTTTACCAATTAACAGAACTTGTTTAGTCACCCTGTGCATCAAACTTCACAGAAAAACCACTATCACAGAATTTACCTATGGAGAGCAAGTTATGCTTCAATCCATCAACCAAGTAAACATTTTTAATAACCACGAAATCAGTTTTGAGCGTACCAAACCCTTTAGTTCTACCACGGGAGTTGTCACTAAAGGTCATGGTTGATCCTTCTAGAAACGTGTCATATGCTTGGAGCATCCACTATCCATGATCCACATCGACTTTGCAGCCTTTTTCTTCCTCAGTTCATTCTGTTCCTGCAAAACACAAGACGAACTTTAGGTACCCAAACTCAGTTGGGTCCTGGCTGGTTAGTGACTGGTGTTTTCTTGTAGACTCGAACTGCGCGGTCAATTCGAATGATCTTTCCATCCGCATCCACGTACGCTGCTGACTGATTTGGCTTGGGAACTCTAACAGTCCTATTCTTTGATGGATGGCCTTGTCTTCTAGGAGCGTGATTTCGACCTTGCTGACTTGGTTGATTTCTTTGTGGTGAGAACTATCTGTGAGGAGACCCAAATTGTCTAGCTCCTTGAGCATATATGTACTGTGGATAACCTGGACCATGATACTGATCACCAAAGTTTTCATGTCCTTGATATGCTTGCTGATATTGAGGTTGAACTGGATACGTCTCATTATAGAAGTTTGGATTGTTCCAGTTTGGATGTTATCTGGGTTGATGTTGAGCTTGATAGTTGAGCTTGCGCCTGGGCTGATTTTGCCTTGGCTGCAAAGGGCCTTGTTGTGTCTTCCCCCTCGCTCTGCAACCTCAGGGTCTTGACTTCCTTGTGGATTTCTCAACATTCTTTGAGATACCAGCTTCATCTTTCTTAGGTTCATGTCTATGAACCTTCTTTCCCTTGTTAACCACTGGAGTCTCAATAGTCTCAGGGATGACTGGTGTCTCTTGAACTGTGACCTCGACTGAGTCCAGTTGAACTTGGTTTGCCTCAGTCGATTGTTGACTTGCTTTGACGAATGTGTTCAACTAAAATCAATCCTAAGTTGCACGCAAATTAACGTGGTCATTTAGATTGATTAAGTTAAACCCAAATATCGTATCTCTCGAGGAAGACTTAACAGGGCAATGTTCGTATTGCGAAAAGAAGCAGAAAATGAAAGAAAGCAGTAAAGATTGATTGGGGTTTTTTTCTAATCTAAGGAATTAAAGGAACAAATTTATCTAGGCAAAATTATAAACCCTAATTCTAAGAACAAAGTAAATCATAAACATAAATTAAGAAAAACGAAAAGAAACTCACAGTAATTAAAGTTGAATCCGTGGTGGAAGTCTGTCACAAATCCGTGTGAATTATACAAAGAAAAACTATCTAGAACTAGGAAGGAAATACTAGAAGAAAAAATAGTGCGATGGTGTTTTGGAGGCAGGAGAAATAAAAAATAAGACGTGTTCATAATAATTCACATTCCATATATATATATATAGGTTTCCGCGCCGCCTCAGCTGGACGATCGTCGGACACGGATGATCGTCGAATACCCCTTTGCAACCACATATACCAGACGATCGTTGGACATGGGCGAGTGTCCAACCATGCGCCACCAAGCCTACCCGGATGAGCGTCCGAAGCAGGCGATTGTCCGTAATACTTCTCTATCGTTCGCTCGTCCCCATTCTCCAAATTGCGGGTGAGCGTTGAGGGTGGACGAGTGTCCATGGATGTCCTCAGTCGTTCGTTCTCATACCCGCATGCCAGACGATCGTCGGACGTAGACGAGCGCCTAGGTGTAGCTTCTGTCCATACTCGTCCTCAATCCCATCAGTCGGGCGATCGCCCAACACGATACTTTGTGCCGGACGATCGACGGGTCCTTGACCCTGCAATTACTTGACTTCACCTTGAGTCTTTGAGGATGTTTCAGTTGAGCTGCGTTGGCTTTTTGTTCATCCTTCTGTATTTGTCGGGCTTAGAGTTCATATCCTCCAACTGCTTCGTCATTTCATCGATCTTTTTTTGTAAATCAGATCTGCTCGGTCGATCGCAAGCTAAAGAGTTAGCGGACTGTGAAGGTTTGGCAAACTTTGATCTGCTAGAGTCAGCTCGAAGCGCTACAGATTTTATCGCTGAGCTTTGCTCCATTGAATTAGGCTTCTGAAGCCGAGAGTGCTTCAAATGCTGAATGTCATACTCATTTTCCTTGAGCGTGGAGAACAGCTTCTCTGTCTTCAATAAACTAAGATCAGTTCATTCTGGTGGAAGACTCTGTGAAACTGTCGAGTCTTCACCAAGCGCTGAGAGAACTTTCAAGTTTATCTCGTGTTGAGAGTATTTTTCCTTTCTGATACTCTCAATATCTATGATGATCTCCATGAATCTTAGCTCCATCTTGTCGATAGTTTTATTCACTAGTTGAGTGAAGTTCTCGTACTTCTGGCACGCTAGCGTGAACTTGTTCTCTTTAATTTCGTCGGAGTCTTTACAGAGAGATGCAAGAGCATCCCACATCTCCTTGGCAGTCTCACAGGATATGATCTTTGGTAGGTAGGCCTTGCCTACTGTAGAGGAGATGTCATCCAACTGTGTTATATCCCTCTCTTCCTTAGTAAAGGCTTAGGGGTCCTTTAGCTCAGTCTTAGTGACGAGAGTTCTAACTCCATGAGCCGTGGAGGGAAGTGTAACTTTCTCCATAATTAAGATGAGACTGTTGGTGATAGTCTCCCACATCCTATGATGCTTGGCAGTTAGCATCATCTTGAGTCTGAACTTCCACGTGGAGAATGATGGGGTCAAGATTTGTAATCCTTGAACACACAGATGTTCAAGAATCATAGACACATAATGAGTACCTTGTGTCGACAAGATTATGTTGAGAAGAGTTTCTCCACGTGGATTTAATCCTTGAATTTCGACCTGCAAAGCGTAATGACAGGTTGTGTGCTGGCGTCGCGTCTCCGACGATCAAGTAACTGTGTATTCAACACTAAACTTAAGAGAAATCAATGAGTTCTATCGTATATCAGAGGTAAATGAACGTGATACCTGAGATTCTGCTGTAAAATCTGTATATATACCTGTAACGATAAGGGTATTTAGTCATTTTGGGGAGACTTAGGAAGTCTCTAAGCCGACTTAAGTAGGGAAAACTTCCCTACTTTATTTGATGTGATAGGCCGGTACCGACGTCTATATGACATATTTATGCCTCGAGAAGACAAATCCGTACTGTACTTTAGACCAGTTGTCGATAAAGTATAAGCAGGGAAGATTTCCACAAGGCAATCTTCCTGAAGAGCAAGATTCCATGATTCAGGACATACTTCCCCGCTACTACGAGCATTAGGGAAAGGTTGTCATTCAAGTAGGGGAATACTGAGAGTATTAGTGGGAGGTTGTCTTCTGGCAGCCATGCCATACAGAAGGTGTCTCATCAACTCCTCCCCGCTCAAGTCTGAAAAGAGGAAACTTGTCCACATCAAGTGAGGAATTTTCACTAGTAACATTCCTTCAAGGCAACCTTGCCTGTTCGGATAAGGTAAAACAGTTGAGGAGTTTTCTCTCTCCGTCTCTGCGAATCCACCTTTTCAGAGATGGGACATCCCACGTTGCGTCAGTTATACATGTGGAGTGTTTTTAGGGAATAGCCACTTTAGCACGGTAATAATTTGAATTATTACCGTTTTCCTCATTTATTTCATTTCATTTTCGCGCTTCACAATTATTACCGTTTTGCTCATTTATTTCATTTCATTTTCGCACTTCACATCTCTCTCGCTCTACTTCTTCAAATCTCTTTTTCCACCGGAATTCTTCGCCGTCGTCCTAGCTTTTCCATTCATCCTTTCAGATACTTCGCTGCTACTCTCCTTGTAGGCTTTATTTCTTTTAGTGCTTTATATCGAGATGTCGTTCTTGCCCGATTTGAGGGGAGGGTTTAACCTAAACCTTTCCAAATCATTTACTCGTCGGGCTACTTCTGCTGGTGAAGAGGCTTCTTCACCCTCTGCCCCTATTTACGTTCCCCACATATCTCCCAATAAAGAAGGGTCGGGGTCTGTTTCCTTTTCTTTACCCGTAGAGCCTGATTCTTCTTCGAGTAGGGATAATTGGAATATGGTTACTACATCTCCATCCCTCATTAAGAAGGCCGAGATTTAGGCCTTAATCAAAGATTTGAAAATAGAAGGGTTCCACCTTCAGGTTCCCAGCCCTAGTGAACGGCCGAATTATACAACTCCTTCTACTTTGCCTTTCTAGAAAATGCATTTCGAGGCAGACCTTGGGCTTCCGATATGCCCATACTTAGTTTGTGTTTGCAATCTCTTCCATGTTTGCCCTAGCCAAATTATCCCCAATTCCTTTAGGACCGCTCTGTCTTTCTACATAGTCTTGAAAGCCAACGGAGGTAATCCTACTCTGGAGCTTTTTCATGCTTGTTATCAGATGAAATATCAAAAGGGGATGGTTATGTTCAGTTCTCGAACCAATAGCCCCACTCATTTTCTGGGTAAGAGTACCAGAAATGATAAAACTTGGCAGCCCCATTATATCTTTGTCACTCATATGGATAATTCATGGCCTTTCATCGTGCAACACTGGCGGTATTCTTTTGAGAAACCCTCTCAGGTAGAGGTGCATCCCATTCCTCCTTCAGATGAGGAGCTTATGAGAGAGTTGAGCACTCGTCTTAATTCTGATAATGATTTCAACATTCGAGACCTACTCACGGACTCTTCCGCATTGGCCTATTTCGATTTGGCTCCTCCTTCTCATCAACCTTCCACTCCGGGGATGAGTAGATGTTCGCTTCAGTGTTTGGTTGAATTCAAACACTTAATAAATCTTGCAAAATCTTGCAAAATGTAATAATTTCTATCTTTCTGATTATTGCAGTTATGGACTGGTTGAAGACTACTCAGGGCGTTAAGGAGGAAGATGATGTTATCGTGGTGGGATCCACCCCAGGCTCCGTTCCTCTGCCTTTATTCCCCAAACTTGAGGTCAACTTTTACCCCAGCAAAGCGATTGAGGAGCAAACTTCCAAGAGGGCTTCCTCCCAGGGAAAGTCTACTCCTCCTTCTCCTGCCAATCCTTCCTCTGAAGGATTGCGTCTAAGGACTCGCAGTCGAGCAATGACTGATCTGCCCCCTTCTCCTCCAGCCAAGAAGGGGAAGGGTACCAAAGCTTCTGGGAACAAGGTTCCAGCTATGCCTATCCAGCAATTTTCCAATCAACTCAAAGTTCATCTCCATGTACCACTGGTTTCCATGGAGGGTTATCAGTGCGTGGCTCTGTTCCGCCACATGACCAACTCTTCTAAGAGAAATCAAGCCTCTGCGTTCTCTACTGAAGCCCTCCACAATGCTATAGGGCGTGCTTTGATCCAGGTTTGAACCTTTTCCAACAGTTGTTTTCAAAATATACATAATTTTTTAGCACAATAACTTACTTGTTTTCTTCTCAGGCCGGCGCTTTCTTGGCCGAGGCCGAGGAGAGGAGGAAAGAAGGTTCCACTGCTTCCTCCTGGGCAAAGAACGAGGAGATTACCAAAGCTCTTCTTCAAGTTTCTAGCCTGGAAACTAAGTGCAAGCAGATGGAGGGCAACCTTGCCGATGCCTTATTGCAGGTGGATTCGCTTAGTTACTTCTCGCTAAGACTGAGAAAGAGAAAGCTTCCCTAGAGAAGAATCAGGTGGAGAGTTTAGTCAGAGCTCGCCAGGAAAGATACGAGGGTGGCATCCAAGCTTGCCAGCAAGGGCTTTTCCGCACAACTGCAGGTCAAGCCTTTCCAAAGGAACTAACAGAGGGGTTGGAGGAAGCATACAAAGGGAGTGGCCGGTACTTGCGTGATCTAGGCCGCACCATTCACCACTTTGTCCATTAAGGAGCTTCCAACTTTGCTGCACATATGAGGGAGCCTTCCTACTCAGGAGAGGTGAACACAAAGGCTCTCATGGACAATCTTGAGCTCCCTTCTCATCTGCAGCCCCTGAACGACCTTTCTCCCGGACCAGAATACCAGCTTCCAATGGTGCAAGCTTGTGCAAGAAAACTTGCCCTCAGCTTTATTCTTGATCCCTCCTTAACTGCCATGGAGAATCCCTTCTATGACCTTTCTTCTGCAGGTGCCTCTAGCTCCACTCTGGTAGAGTTGCCAGTAATCGAGGATACTTCCGTGCCCAATGTCACCACTCCTCCTACAGAGAAGGCTGCTTCAGAGGTGGGATTCCTCTCTCTTCAAAAGGAGCCCCTAGGAGAGGAAGTTGAAGCGGAAGGAGAAGATCAGGTTGCGACCAACTCTGCCTCGGAGGAGAAGCCAGAAGGTGAAGTTTCTGAGAACCCCTCTGCGTAGGGTGAATTATTGTAATTTCTGCTACAATAGTGTTTGCTACAATGGCTTCCTAGTTGCTTTTATTTCTGTTTTTGCTACAATGGCTTCCTAGCCGCCATTTTATTTTTGTTTTTTCCGCACTTTCTCATGCTTGAATAGTTTATGGCCAGTGAGCCTCTATGCATATCCTGCTTTTGATCATTTTGCTCTAAAAATTTCTCATCGTTGCTCTTATACTTTGCGTTCTGCTTGTTATTTGATATGTTCATATATGTGTTCTCCTCATCCCCCCCCCCCCATTCCCCTTTTTCTAAAGAAATAGGAGTTCGTCAAACGAATAGTTGTTTAGAATATCTCATTCTTGGTAATCATTGTATTCGGGTAAGATTACGTGTCCACAATCTTGTTCAACCCATAGCATATGGGCATTGATGCCATCCAAATACCAAATTTTCCAGAAGCGCATGTAGCTACTTTCGGGCCAAGGTTGCCTGCCGACAACCTTGCTCACCCTAAATTCTCTAGAGGCACATGTAGCCACTGTCGGGCCAAGGTTTCCTGCCGATAACCTTGCTCACCCTAATTTCTCTACAGGCGCATGTAGCCACTGTCGGGCCAAGGTTGCCTGCCGACAACCTTGCTCACCCTAATTTCTCCAGAGGTGCATGTAGCCACTGTCGGGCCAAGATTGCCTACCGACAACCTTGCTCACCCTTGAAATGCTCTGGTTTCTCATGGGCAAGGTTGCTCATCAGCAACCTTGAACCCGTTTTCAGATACGAAGACTCACACAACCATAATCTTCAAAAGGAGCTGCATCATATTTAAGTTCAAAAAATCCGATTTGCATGTACAAGCAAGAAAGCAACATCTCCGCATCAGGCAGGAATGAGCCATCTGCGAGTGGTGATCAAAAAATAGGGATTATCTTTCCCTACATATAGTACTTCTTCAACTTGCTAATGTTCTATGGGCGAGACAAGACTTCTTCTTTGGCATCCATCAATTCGTAGGCTCCGCCAGCCAGGACTTCAATAACCTTGTAAGGTCCTTCCCAATTGGGCTCGAACTTCCTAGTTGGCTTCAAGGCATCAACCCTTCTCAATACAAGGTCTCCCTTGACAAACCGGCGAACTCGTACCTTCTTGGTATACGAATTACGTATCTGCTCTTTATTCCACTCTATTTTTTAAACGAGCTTGTTCTCTTTCTTCTTCCACAAGATCTAACTCTTCCCTTCGGAGTTCTTGGTTCCGATCCTCATCATAGAATCGAATCTGATGACTTTCAGAGATCACATCCGCGGGTATCACCGCTGAAGATCCATAGACTAGGTTGAAAGGAGTTTCATTGGTAGCCCTTCGAGGGCTAGTGCGGTAAGCCCACAGTACCGAATCAAGCTCCTTTTTCCCACAAGCCACGCTTATCATCCAACTTTGCTTTGATGCCATTGACAATTGTTTTGTTGGTAACTTCCACTTGGCCATTCGTTTCTGAATGCGCGACTGCTGCGAATCTTTGCTCAATCTTTAGCTTTGAGCACCATTCTATGGTTCCTTGGCTTATAAACTGGGCACTGTTGTCCGATACTAAGACTCGAGGTACTCCATATCGGCAACATATGTTTCTCCATAAGAATTTTATGATTGCTGCATCATCAACTTTGCTAACGGGTTCAGCTTCCACCCATTTGGGGAAGTAGTCTACAACTACTATGAGGTGGGTCATTCCTCCCTGCGCATTGAGCAACTTTCCCACCAGATCAATCCCCCACTTGTCGAAGGGACATGAGGCATACATAACTCTCAATTACTCAGCGAGAAGATGAATCAAAGGTCCATGTATCTGACATTGGGAACACTTCTTGACAAATTCCTTGGCATCCTTGCCGATGTTAGGCCAATAGAATCCTGCCCACAACACTTTTCAAGCAATAACCCTTGCTCCAGTGCGGCCTCCTCCATTTCCCGAGTGTATTTCTTGCAAAACACTTGCACCTTCCGCCTTTGATATGCACTTCATATAGGGCTAAGTCGTGGCACGTTTGTACAAATAAACTCCAATCATGCCGCAGTGAGCATAGGAAGTCCGTTTGGGCGCAAGGGAACCTTCCATGCGTCTTCCAGTCATCAAGAAGTGTATGACGGGAACTCTCCAATCCCTGATTGCTTCAATGGCTCCTGCATCCAATGCAGCAACTCTCTCCTCTTTTTCGAGATATGTAATTGGGCCATCAATTCCTTTTTCCATAGAACTGGCCAATATTGCCAATTTGTCCGCCCGGGTATTTTCCTCTCGGGGAACTTGCTCCATTCGAAATTTTGTAAATCTTGTCTTCAATTGTATCTCTTTTGCTACATAGTTGGCCATTCTTTCTTCTTTAGCCAGGTAAGTTCCCTTCGTCTGGGACATAACCAATTGGGAGTCAAAAAATATCAAGACCTTCTTAGCTCCCAATCCTTCTATGATTTGCATGGCTCGCACCAGCGCTTCATATTCAGCTTCATTTTTCAAATCTTTGAATCCTAGCTTGACCGAAAATTGCACTTCCTCTGAGGTGGGAGGAATGATCAATATTCCTACACCACATCCTTCCTTAGTAACATAACCATCCACGTAAGCTTTCTATTTAGCCAGTTCTGCACTTCGGTTAGTTTCCTGAATGAAATCTGCCAAAGCTTGAGCTTTTATTGTAGGTCGTGGCTCAAATTCGATATTGTATTCTCCCATCTCTATAGCCCATTTTACCATTCTTCCTGATAAATTCGGTCTGCTGAGAATGTTCTGGAATGGGAAGGTTGTCCTCACAACCACCTTGTGCGCCAGAAAGTAAGGACGTAACTTTTGAGCAGAAGCTAAGGCTGCTTTTTCCACCTCTGAATAGTTCGCTTCAGGGCCTTGAATCATTTTACTGGTGTAGTAGATGGGTTTTTGTTCACCACCTTCTTCCCGTATCAACACAGAACTCAACGATTCCTTTCCCACTAAGAAGTACAGATAAAGGGTTTCTCATGTCACAAGCTTTGTAAGCAAGGGCAATGCAGTCAGATGTTCTTTCAAAGCATTGATAGCTATTTGGCACTCTTCCGTCCATTCAAACTTGTTACCTTTTCTCAAGATTTTGAAGAAAGGTAAGCTCTTCTTGGCTGAACGAGAAATAAACCGGCTCAGTGCGGTAATCTTGCCATTAAGTTTTTGAATTTCATTCAAGTTACGGGGAGCTAGCATCTCTTGCACCGCGGCAACCTTCGCCAGATTCACTTCAATACCCCTGGGTGTAACAACATAACCCAGGAACTTTCCAGATTGTACTCCAAAAGCACACTTAGCAGGATTCAATCGAATGTCATTACTCCTGATTACTCCAAAGACTTCTTCCAGATCAGCTGCGTGATCAACAGCTTTAAAACTCTTGACTAGCATGTCATCTACATAAACTTCCATGATTCTTCCAATTTTCTCCCGGAAAATCAAATCCACCATTCTTTGGTATATTGCCCCCGCATTCTTCAAACTGAAGGGCATTTTCTTGAAGTCAAATATTCCTCCTACAACAATGAAACAAGCTTTCCAAATATCTCTTGGATTTATCAAGATTTCGTGATATCCTTGATAGGCATCCATCATTTATAGCAATTCACATCCAGAAGTGGAATCTACCAATTGATCAATTCTGGGTAGGGGATAGTGATTTTTTGGGCATGCTTTATTCAAATTCCAGAAGTCTATGCACATTCTCCACTCCCCCTCCCCCCTTTGGATACCATGACTGTGTTGCCAATCCATTCAGGGTACTGAACTCTCACGATATGCCCAGCTTTGAGTAATTTTTCCACTCCAACCATGATAATCTTGTCCTTCTCCGGATCAAACCTCCTTAACTTTTGCTTGACAGCTGGATCCACATTCAAATGATGCATAACAATTTTATAATCAATGCCCTTTAAGTCATTTGTGCTGAAAGTAAACAAATCAGCATTCCTTCGTAGGCAAGCTATCACTGCCTCAGAATCCGCATGTGGATTCTGAGTTCCTATTCGAGTAGTATAACCTTACTTATTAGGGTAAAGTTCCACTGGCATAAGTTCCTCTCCGGGAGACATTTGCATCTCCGGGTGTGTTTCTTTCATTTCCATCGGCTTCATCTTTTTTCCACTGGAGTTTCTCAGTCCTTCATTGGGTCATTTGGCAGCCTTACCAGACACCTTGACTTCTTTGACATAATATGCTCTGGAAGCATCTTGTTCTCCAGCTAACTCTCCCACTCTATCTTTCACAGGGAACTTCAGTTTCATGTGGAAAGTAGACACTACTGCCAATTCATTGAGGGCAGGCCTACCCAAAATCACATTGTAAGATGATGTTGTATCCACCACCAAGAATTTTATCATGCGCACCTTCCTGAAGGAGAACTCTCCCATTGCCATGGGCAATAAAGCTAATCCTTGAGGATGAATAGCTCCTCCCGCAAATCCATACAAGGGGGTTTCGATGGGCTGCAACTCAATGTTTAACTTCATGTTTTCGAAGCAATGGCCGAATATTACATTCGCTGAACTTCCCGTGTCTACAAGTACTCTAGAGACATCGTAACCACCAATCTCTGTGGGTGACCACCAAGGCATCATCATGTGGTCGCAAAACAACAATCTCATCCTCAGGGCTAAATTGTATCAAGGGGTAATTTCTTACACTCCTTACTTCATGCACTCGCTCCACTGCATGCATATCCGGAACTCTGGCGAAAGCCTTTCTTGCGCTATTGGAGTCTCCTCCTGAAGGTCCACCTACTATCGTGTGGATCTGTCCCTTTTTTTCTGGGAAGGCTCCTCTCTTTTCGGAGATATAGGATGCTCATATTCCTTCCTCGGTGAACGAGGGCGTTGGTACTCTTTCCTGTCATCCTCCTTCCTTTTGTAACTACGTTCGTTCTTCACAAATTCCACTAGTTTGCCATCTTTTACCAATCGTTCTATGGCATCCTTCAAATGTCTGCATTGATTTGTTTCGTGACCAAACTCGTTATGGTACTGAAAATAGGGACCCACAGTGGGAATTTAAGGTTCCCTCCGATAGCTTCAAGGTAGAGGGAACCCTATCTGCTGCCTGGACAATATTGCAAAGAGCTCAGCAGGTGCCACCGTGAGAGGGGTGTAAGTGTAATTGTCTTTATCAAATCTTTCCTTTCTTGGAAAATTACGAGGTTCTTTTCTTTTATCATTTTTTTTCCTTCTTTTTCTCTACCCCACAATGAGTCATTTCTGGGATTGGCAAGGATGCTTCCTGGCGAGGGCGGATGGCTCGATCTTCTTCTTTCTTCATCCCTCTAGCCTCTTCCAAGTTTACAAACTTGTCAGCTCTAGCTAAGAGATCTTCAAATGAAGTGCATGTCTTCTTGGCCAAAGAACTAGAATGTAAGGCACTCTTGATCTTAGGCCATACCCGAAATGTTGCCCCTCATGAGAGGGGAATCTTCTCTCATCGAAATGTTCCCTTTTTTCTTGACTACGGTTTTCTTGAATTGTTTCTAGGCGTTCTCTCTGGCCTTTTTCATTTTCTCGCAACAATCTTTTTAGTAGTTGACGTTTCTGAGTCGAATCCAAACCAAACATGTGCTTTGTGTTTGAGGATGAGGCAACCATGCTAGGTTGAGTACCTTAATTAGGTTGACTCTGCGAGAGTGCTAATAACCCAAACTCTTCTCTGAGAGTTAAAGGTCTTTGGAAACTTCCTCGCATGACCCCAGTTGTAGAGGGAGGGCCTCCCAGGGTCGTTTGGCTATGAAGTGTAATAGATTCCTCGAATTCCTACCACAGATCTTGGGAAGGAGTTGTCATTATCTATAACATTCGAGAAATAACTTTAACTCTTCATTTCGCCTTTTCATGGCTCGAGCAGATAATGGGTAGCCAAATAATATCCCATAATATCCATGCAAATATACAATCAAATATGTCCATCGAAAATCATGTGTTTCTAGCAAATAAGCATGCTTCGTCATGCTTTATGGTTAGATTTTTCTTAACAACAAACAATCATGGTCATATTTTTCTTGACAGCAAATAATCATGCTTCGATATGCTCCGATATACTTCGATATGCTTCAATATGCTCCGATATACTTTGATATGCATGTATGTGAGAAATATTTCCATATTCATGCTTATTCATGGGTATATCCATACGAAGTTCATCATACATGCAGATATGAGTTTGGGAAAAGCAAGTTCATGAATATATCAATCTTGATGCTCAAGATACTTTTGGAAGAAAACGATAAAGCGGATCTCACGCCTTAGTTTTGATTTCCCCCAAACGGCGGCAGTTGATGGGGTCAAGATTTGTAATCCTCGAACACACAGACGTTCAAGAATCGTAAACACATAATGAGTACCTTGTGTCGATGAGATTATGTTGAGAAGAACTTCTCCACGTGGATTTAATCCTTGAATTCCGACCTGCAAAGCGTAACGTCGGGTTGTGTGCCAGCGTCGCGTCTCCGACGATCAAGTCAGTGTGTATTCAACACTAAACTTGAGAGAAATCAACGAGTTCTATCGTATATTAGAAGTCAATGAACGTGATACCTGAGATTCTGCTGTAAAATTTGTATATATACGTGTAACGATAAGGGTATTTTAGTCATTTCAGGGAGACTTGGAAAGTCTCCAAGCTGACTTAAGTAGGGGAAACTTCCCTACTTTAGTTGATGTGATAGGTCGGTACCGACATCTGTCTGACATATTTATGCCTCGAGAAAATAAATCCGTACTGTACTTTAGACCAGCTGTCGATAAAGCTAAGCGGGGAAGATTACCGCAAGGCAATCTTCCTGAAGAGCAAGATTTCATGATGCAGGACATATTTCCCCCGCTACTACGAGCATTAAGGCAATGTTGTCATTCAAGTAGGGGAATACTGAGAGTATTAGTGGGAGGTTGCCTTCTGGCAGCCATGCCATACGAAGGTGTCCCATCAGAGTAGTCATCCACGGTAACCTCCGATAAGCTTCCAATAAGCGTGGGGTTCATATTTCTTGCATAGACAACACAGATATGCAGCAGAATGCACTAAGGGATATTCAAAGATCTGTTCAGTTGACCACTGAAAAGTCTCTCCTCACACCTAGTGAAACAGAGTCAGTAGTCTTTTGAACCACTGCTCTGATACCACTTGATGGTCCCAGTAACGAGCTGACTAGTGTATGGGGGGATACACAATAGTAGAGATTTTTCAAAACTTATCGAAAACTATGCAGTTTGAGATGCTCAACAATAGAGAAACACAGTCGGAGCTATCATTCAGTTCGGCACACAGTTGACTTCTTGGACTGAGGGTCAACTGTGTTTTTCTATCTGAAGTTTTGAAAGAGTGTACAGTGTGCGAAATGTGGTGGATAATTTTATACTCGCTACTTACTGAAAATCTTTTTAAGCGAAGGTCAAGTTCGCAAGATTTAGTGCAGTTTTATGAAAACTTGTTTGTATGGAGTTAGTGAGTCAGAAATACTCAAACAATGACTTAAATATAGGAAATAAAAATACAGAGGTTTTTACGTGGTTCAGAGATGAACTCCTACGTCCACGACTACCTTTTCAGGCTAGTAATTCACTAGATAAGTTTTTGCGTACTTATCAAACGTTAGCTTTGGTTTGCAGGCACCAACAACCTAAACAGTTCGATTCTAGATTCGAACAAAACCTACAACACTTTTGTGGGCAAGTGTAAAGCCTATCTTAGTTTGCGGGTACTAAGGAACCTAAAAGCTTCGATTATGGGTTCGAAGGGGACCTAGAGATTGAGGGTTGAGGGTTTTTCAACTTATGAAGCCTTCAACACTTTGCAGTGGAGGCTTTCTTCTAAGATTTATAGACTCAAACTTTTACAGTGAATCGACTTAGAAAATTACAAGGGATGGAGATTCTAGACTCAATCAAGATGGGGTATTATGATAGACTAGAATGAAGAACAAGGAGGACGTATGAACACTCGACTACCACTTGGACTTCGATTGAAAACTTCCTTGCTTTTATGAGCGAGAAAGATTGACTAATTTACTGCTTCAATGCTTAAATGCTTTATTGCTCGTTGTTTCAGTAGTCTTTGTTGGGAAATTTATTAAAGTTTTGATTGATTCCAAAACCAACTGACCCCAACTGAGTAGATGTTGCCAGATCCTAATGTTAGTAGTTAGGCTCGCTGTTTGAGCATTATTAAGATTTTATCTTTACATGACTCCAGCTGAAGACGGCAACAGGGCTTCACTCGGATAGAACATCAGTTGTAAGAAAGACAACTGAGCGATCATCAGATGCGAAGATGCCAAAGTCAACTAAGGAAGATGCAAGAGAACATCAGTTGTAAGTAAGACAACTGAGCGTTCGGAGCCAACTGATCAGATACAAGAAAGACAACTGAGCGTTCAGTTTCAGAACATCAGTTGTAGGACTCGAACCAAGAAAATCAACAGCATGAAGTTCAAGTCAGCTGAGAGTTGAACTGTTAGCATTTAGATAGAACATCAGCTGAAGAACAAGTCAGATGAAGATCGAAACTCCCAACCGACCATCCTTTGTTGAAAGACTAATGTTGAGATTTGAAATTTAAACAAGGAAGTCACGTGAAGGTTTGACTCTCTGTCACTACCTCATTTGGCCCAACACAAGGCTGTCTCAGATGGAAAGCAGAAGCATGCAGTTGCCAAATCTCGAAAGTTTGCAGAAATGAGAGACAAGCCATCGCTTTCGAAGAACAGAGATCAACAGCTCGTCCAAAACGGCTAGTTGATTCTCTCCGCCTATAAATAGAGGCCTTCATTCATTCACGAAACACACAAGACAGACAAGTGCGAGAAGAGACCAAAGAGCGAAAGAAAGAACCAAATACTTCACACGAGTTGAACAACATTCAATCTCTAAGAACATCATTGGTTGAGAGTTCTAGAGTGATAGATTCTGTCTTAGTGTCTTTTGATCAAACCTTGAGAACATCACTAGTTGAGAGTTCGTAGAGTGTTAGATCATAGCTCACTTCTTGTTCGAGCTGTTAGTTGGAACCCCACCTTTTCTCACATCCTCTCAAAAGGATTGTTAGGACCCTACTCTTCCCGGAATTGAGTAGATAGATTGATTAGTACCCGTAAACTAATATGTAAGGTTGATAAGTACCCGTAAACTTATCTCAACGGTTGCAAAGCCCGCGTAAGCTTTCTGGTTTGTCCAGAAGAACTTGGACTAAGTTGTGTGGACTCACAATTCCCCGTGGACGTAGGAGTTATCTCCAAACCCCGTAAATTCTTGTGTGTTGTGTTTATTTTTCAGTTACTTATTGCATATTCAACTGACTAACTAACCTGCATACAAATTGCATTCTTCCATATCAACTGTTTTGGTTATTGTCCAACCTTGCACTTAAGCGTGAGTTGATTTTATACGAGTTAATTTCCACCACATTCCGCATAGCACTTCACTTCCAACTGAGTGTTTCTTACTCAGTTGTGATTCCAACTGAGTTGCTCTACTTGGTTGTGTTATTTTTAGGGGGTTGTTTTTAAAAGTTTTATCTGGTGTATTCCCCCCCCCCCCATACTCCAGAACTCGTATCGGGACCATCAAGTGGTATCAGAGCAGTGGTTCAAAAGACTGCTGACTCTGTTTCACAGGTGTGAATTCGAGGTGTTTTCTTCAGTGGTCAACTGAACAGATCTCTTTATCACGCTAGTGCATATCTGCTTGCATTTTTCTTTTGTTGTTGTGTGCAGATGGATATTAAAGACAAGATTGTGGTCATGTTCTTGGTTGTGAACTATACATCCTGGAGAACTCGAATGAAAAAGATCCTACTGTCAAAGCATCATCGAATGCAACAAGTACTCACATCCGGACCGATCATCTTCAGAGATAGAATCACTCGCACTCCTATAAATCCCAACGATGGGGATGCAACTGTGGAGTTAGTGGACAAGAAGCCAAAAGACTTCACTCCAGAAGAAGCCAAAGTGAGCCAGTTGGATATCTGGGCTCAGAGCACGATCATGTCCACCGTTGGACAAGACTATCTGCCTTGGATAGAAGAGTGTGAAACCGCTAAAGAGATGTGGGATATCTTGGCATATCTGAGTGAAGGAAGCGACGAAACAAAGGAGAACAAGTTCTCACATGCCTGTCAAGACTTCGACAACTTCTGTCTGAGAACTGATGAAACCATTGATCAGTTAGAGCTCCGGTTCATGGACATCATCAGAAGGATTCAGTCCATCCGAAGAGGAAAATATACTTTGAGAGAAATCAACCTCAAAGTATTACAAGCTCTACCAGCTGAGTGGGATAGCTTCACCAATATCCATGAGAGCCAAGCTGACCTTGGTGAGATGGGAACTGAAAGATTGTTCTTAATTCTGAAGGGAAATGAGTACAAGGTGAACCGACGAAGGTCAACTCAGTCCTCGGTTCAGACGAGTCGACATGAGGATGTTGGTTCAGCCACAAAGTCAGTTGCACTCCGAGCTAACTATTCAAAGTCGCGGACATCAAGGCCACCACGATCTGCGGACACAGCTACTAAGGAGCCAAGCAGAGAAGAGCTGCAACAGAATATAGCCGCCCTGTCAAAGAAGCTAGCTGACATGGACACTCGGTTCGGAAAATACAAGAGGTTCTACAAATCTAACCGAACTCGAGACAACTCAAAGCCTGTGAACAACGGTTGCTTTGAATGCGACAAGGAGGGATATTTCAAAGCAGATTATCCAGATCTCTCGAAGAAAGAGAGAGAAGAGTTGAGGGCCAAGCAAACTGGAAAGAACAAGGCCATGGTTGCAGAAGAAGCAGCTGACGACATGGACATCTTCACTGACACTGAAGATGAGGATGAGCTGACTTCCACCAACAATGCTATCGGTCAGGATCAATGTCTCATGGCACTTGGAACCGACCAGGATAATACTAAGGTACACTGGATGAAGAGTTGGAACCCTCCTGGAGTGACTTTCAAGAACTCAGTGAGGAACTACATCAGCAATCGGTTGAGTTTCAGAGTCTTCAAGAACAGTTCGCCAAACTTGAAGAATCCTTAACCGAAAAGGACGATCTGATTAAGAGCCAAACTGAAGAGATTGATAATCTCAAAAATCAACTGAATACGGCCAACCGAACTAATGCTCCAACCGATGAAGAGTTGAAGAAGTAAATCCAGGAGCAGCATGATCAGTTGAAAAAGCAAGAGGCTCAGATCGACCATCTGACAAAGAAGTCAGACGGACAAACCGAGCATATAGCTGTTCTCCTCAGAGAGTTGCAAACTGAGAAGGACAACTTGATAAAGCTATATCGTCATCCAAGATCATCGAGAATCTCATCAGTTACAGCCGACAGATGGATGACGTGTCAGGACTCGGTTATGATGTGATCAAGGATACTGGAATTCCTCCAGCAACCTTCATCAAAGCAGTGGAGGTCAAGGTTGTCGAACCTAACACAGTTGAGTCTGAATCTTCCCAAAGTAATCCAACCTCCACTTCTCAGCAAGCTCAACCGAATAAGGAAACTTCAACAGAGAAAGAAAAAGGAGCAGTGATGGAGAACAGAACATTCCATCGATTGGGACATCAACCGAGGGGGAATGTTCCAAGAGTCAGAAGAGGAACCAGAGGCGTCGGAGATACAATCGAAACCGAACTCAAAACCGACCTCTGAACCGACCTCAGAGCCAACATCAGAAAGAATGGAACCGACCGCAGAACCAATAAGGATCCAACCATCTGAATTAACAGCGGTTCCATCATCAGTTCAACCAAAGGTTCCAACCGAGTCAACCAATTAGGAACAGTTCGAACAGCTGGAGATATTCATGCCACAACATGAACCAACAATAGGGCATGAACAACTATAGACAACATTCAGGGAGTTGGAATCAGAATCAGCCACAAAGATTTCAACATGGCGTCCGACCTCATAGACAAATCCAACAAGATAAAAAGCGCCATCAAAACAGGGGGAAAGCCTCTCCTCCGAAAGCTCACAATGGGAGAGATCCATCTCCTCCCAAGAAACAGAACATCACTACTAACAACAAGCCTAAGGATAACCGAGGTGTTGTTATAGTTGATGATGAAGGAAAAGTGATCTGGAATGATAAATATATCCGAGTATACAGGGAAAAACGACCCACAGTTCAAAGGGGAACTGGTTCTAACCCTCCAGAACCCAACTAAAATTGGGGACCTAAGCGAGTTTCTCTGTGCAGGAACAGGAGAAACAGCTGAGGAAGAATAAAGCATCACGAACCATGTGGGTGATGGATAGTGGATGTTCGAAACACATGACAAATCTGAAGGATTTGCTTGGGAGTTTCGTGGAGAAAGAAGGACCATCAGTTACCTTTGGTGACAACTCAAAAGGTCACACCAGAGGCTACGGTACCCTTGAAACCAATCACGTGTCGATTTCTAATGTTTCATATGTTGATGGATTGAAGCATAACTTGCTCTCCATCAGCCAATTCTGTGATAATTGTTTCTCTGTCAAGTTTGATGCACAGGGTTGCAGGGTTAAAAATGTCGGAACAAAGCAGGTCATATTGTTGGGAAATCGATCGCCAACCGGAAATGTCTACTATGCTGACTGGAACAGTAGTCCTCCTGACACCTGCCTGTTATCAAAAAGCAGTTCAGATGTGTGCTGGCTGTGGCACAAAAGGCTCAACCATCTGAACTTCAAGACTATGAACCGACTTGCCAGACAAGAACATGCAAAAGGCATACCAAACCGAGTGTTTTCAACAACACATATCTGCAGTGCATGTCACTTGGGAAAGCTCGCTAGATCCTCCTTCCGGTTGAAGACAACTCCCTCAACCGACCGAGTGTTACAGCTGATCCATATGGATCTCTTCGGGCTAGTTACACCAAAAAGCATGAATGGTAACGAGTATACCCTTGTTGTTACTGATGATTATTCTAGGTACACGTGGACCATTTTCATGCGAAGAGTGAAACCCGAGATGAGCTACCCAAGCTGATGGATCGGATATCGAACTAACAAGAGATGAAAATTATTTCCATCCGATCAGATCGTGGAACCGAGTTTCTAAATGAAACCATCATTGAGTACTGCGAGAAGCATGGAATTACTCATCAAACATCAGCTGCGCGTACTCCGCAACAGAATGGAGCAGCCGAGTGAAGGAACCGAACGCTGAAGGATGCAGCTACATCCATGTTGACAAGCTCAGCTCTGCCAAAGAGATTTTGGGTTGAGGCCATCAACACAGCCTGCTTCACCCAGAACCGGTCTCTTCTAACCAAGGGTTGGAAAAGACACCATACGAGCTATGGAGACGCAGGAAGCCAAATATTTCATATTTTCGCGTTTTTGGTTCTAAGTGTTATATTCACAACAATGGGAAGACTCAGTTGAAAACTTTTGATGCCAAGGCTTCGAAAGGCATATTTCTCGATATGCCGCTCGAATCAAGGCTTATAGAGTTTTCAACAATAGCTCTCGTGTTGTGGAGATAACACCTCATGTTAGTTTTGATGAATCTACTTTTGAGTGCAGGGAACAGGCTAAAGGACGACAAGCTGATCCACAAGTTCCACCTGTTCTCACCAGATCGCAGGCACTAAGGAAAAAGAATCTAGCTGAACCATTGGTATGGGCAACCGAGGATGATGATCCTTACTCCTCTAAAGATGAATGCGAGGACCCCAGCTCATCTCAAGGGGGAACTCCAGCTGATGTCACTCCAACTGCATCAGCATCCGAAGCCCAACCAAGCCTGGTTCACAATATTGTCAATGTTGAGGATTTAGACTCAACAGCTGATCAATCACCAGTTCTGAAGATTCCAGCATCTCCCACAGCGCAGGATTCACCATCAGTTGAAATCTCGGAACAGCCCATGTTGGAAGAAGAAGGAAGACGCAACAGAAGATGGTATGAAGATCATCCCACAGACAACATCATTGGAGATCCAACCGAAGGTGTGCGTACTAGGAGCAGAGTTGCAAATCCAGACTCAGCTGAGGAAGATTCCAACACTTACGCTCAATATGCTGAGGAGTTGGCAGTTCTTGAGGAGTTCGAGCAAGCTGGAGATGTTGCCATGATTTCTTGTTTCGTAGCTGATGTGCCAGAACCGAAGAATGTTGTGGAAGCTCTCAACCGTGTTCACTGGACAACAGCCATGCAAGAAGAACTGAACGAATTTCTACGCAACTGTGTATGGGAGTTGGTAGAAAGACCAAATGGTGTCAAAGTCATTGGATTAAAATGGATTTTCAAGAACAAGAGAGACGCCATTGGATTCATCGTAAGGAATAAGGCAAGGTTGGTAGCTCAGGGATATTGCCAACAAGAAGGAATCGATTTCGAGGACTCCTTCGCGCCAGTTGCAAGGCTGGAAGCCATCCGAATCTTTCTAGCCTATGCCGCATTTCACAAGTTCAAGGTCTATCAGATAGATGTGAAGTGTGCCTTCCTCAACGGTGATATCAAGGAAGATGTATATGTTGAACAGCCTCCCGGTTTTGAGACTGGAGATGGAAGAGTGTACAAGTTGAAGAAAGCAATCTATGGATTGAAGCAAGCACCCAGGGCTTGGTATGACACTCTTTGGGGTTTTCTTCTGAACTCGGGGTTCAAACAAGGGTCAGTTGATAAAACACTGTTCACCATCAAAGTTGGAGAAGATATACTTGTTGTGCAAATCTACGTCGACGACATCATATTCGGTTCCAAGTCGGAGGAGCTGTGTGAGAAATTCTCAACTCTCATGAAGGAGAAGTTCGAGATGTCGATGATGGGCGAGATGAGTTATTTTCTTGGATTACAAGTGAAGCAGTCGCCAAAAGGGATTTTCATCAATCAGTCCAAGTATACAAAGGAGCTCATCACCAAGTTCGGATTGCAGACAAGTAAGACCACAAGGATCCTGATGAATACTAATTAGAAGATTGAACCTGGAACTGAGGGAAAGCTCGTGGATGCCAGTAAGTATAGAGGGATCATCGATTCTTTGCTATATCTAATCGCCAGTCAGCCAGACATATCTTACGCGGTTGGAGTGTGTGCTCGGTTCCAAGTTCAACCGAGGGAAGCTCACATGTTGGCAACAAAGAACATCATCAAGTATCTGAAGGGAACTGTAAATGTTGGGTTGTGGTATCCAACCGACGACAATATCCAACAGACCAGATACTCAGATGCAGATCTAGCCAGAGATCGGTTGGACAGGAAGTCCACATCTAGACACTGTCAGTTCATGGGAAGCAAGCTAGTTTCGTGGTTCTCCAAGAAACAAGCATGTGTTGCCACTTCTACAACCGAGTCAGAGTATATGGCTGTCGGTAGCTGTTGCATGCAGGTGTTGTGGCGGAAGCAACAGTTGCGAGACTATGAAGTAGCAACTGGACAGGTTCTCATTCATTGTGATAGCTCAAGTGCCATTGCTATCTCTTTGAATCCTGTTCACCATTCTCGGACGAAGCACATCGACATCCGACATCATTTTATCCGAGATCATATTGAGAAGAAGGATGTTTCCATGGAGAAAATTCCAACTAAGATTCAGAGAGCAAATATCTTCACCAAATCTCTAGCCGAAGCGCGGTTCAAGATGTTATGTGATTTACTTGGATTGTTGGATCCATCAGATGAGGAACCAGCTGAGGTGAAGAGATAGATATCCATCTGAGGGGGAAGCTCAGATGAAGGGGGAATCTCAGATGCGGATCGCCAACCGAAGACATCAGACGTCAGCTGAACAGACGAACTCGAGTCAGCTGATGGTATGCCGCAACTTTGGACACAGCTGATTCCAACATCAGCTGACAGGTGAACACAGCTGAATCCGACATCAGCTGGCAGGTAACATTTATGGCTGAAGGTGTTATGATCTTAAATGAGAATGTTTGAAATAAATTCAAACATTCCTGAGCATGTCAATTACATTAAAATAGCCATCATGCCGCATTTAATGTAAAGTACGGCTGAACATCAATAGCCTACTTTATAGTGCGACTGGGCTGACATGAAAAACAGTTCACCTTCTCACGCGCTGGTTGGAACTCGGTTTGTGACGTCAAGTCAAAGCTAGTCAACAGTCGCGTAATCTCAGCCGTTGATGGATTCGCGTCATTCAACCCTAGCCGTCGATTTCAACCGAGCCTAAAACCTATAAATGGCGGAAAATCAGGAAGTGATCTCTTACCTTCCTCATTCGTGTTTATCTGCAGTAACTGTTCACTTTCGTCTTCAATTTGTCTCACCATTTTCTGCAAAGTTTGTTTTCTTCCTTCTTATATATATCTTCTCAGATTGATTAAATGGCACCCAAAGGAAAGAAAATGGCTTCTTCTGGACCCTCCCTAGTCCCCACATCTTATGAAGAATCGTTCGACTTGCTGATATCAAAGATTCATTTCGAGCAAATTTTATCAGACGAAGAACTGGAGTCGCCGGTGTTGTCTTCCCTTGCCAATATTCTCAGGGAGAACGACCTACTGGAATGGGCGAAGCTCTTCCCCTCCCACCTGCTCAGGCGCCAGGTCGGAGAGTTTTACATCAATCTACAATCGCCCATCGACAATAGAGATGGCGTCGTTACAGAGGTTTCGTGTCGTCAACGCGACATTCCGGCCAGGACGATTCGCCGTGTCTCCGTTCCCATTGTAGTTTCCGATTTCCTTCGCCAAGTCATTCCGGTGAATCATTCCGCCACAGACACTCTTGAGAATATAACCGACACGGAAGCCGATGAGTTTCTGGAGAATGCTCTCATCACTCCGGAGAAGTTGAAGAGCAATATGCAGAGGACGAAGTTGAACCCAAAGCATCGATTTTTGTTCGATGTTGTCTCCAAAGTCGTGTTCGGTTACAGTGGTGCTTTCAGCGACATCAGCCAACCGAAGCTCAAGCAATTGATTGCTTTGGAACACAGACACAAGCACAACGTCGACAGGTTCAAGTATTTTGAACACCAGCTGACTGTGGAGAGACAGAAGATTTCTGAGACCACAACCGAATCCGGCGAGAAGTTGTTGAGCGTCAAGGGAACTCTCAACTTCGGTTGCGAAATCTCCACTCTGATCCTGCTCGCAACCAAGGGTCAGAACATGGTCTGGGAGGACTGCGAGGAGACCCCCGTGAAGAAGTGGATGCTGTTCCCAACAGCAAAGAAAGCTCAAGAGGTGATTAGGAGTGTTTATACTCCTAAGGAGAAGAAGGATGCTGGGAAGACAGCTGAGGCAAAGGATACAGCTGAAGAGGTACCAGCTGTCAGCCGCCCCACAAAATCGAAAGCTGCTCGCCGACAACGAGCTGAGTCGGAGAAGGAGAAAGCTGAGGAGCCTGCCAAGAAGAAGCTGAGAGTTCGCTTCAAGAAGACGGTGGCAGCACCAACTGAGGATATTCCAGCTGAGGAGCCAGATGTTGATGTACCAGCTGAGGATGTTTTTGCTGAGGAGCCAGCTGCTGATGTGCCAGCTGAGGATGTGCCAGCTGAGGGTACGCCAGCTGAGGAGGAGGTACCAGCTGTGGAGGCGCCAGCTAAGACGGCACCAGCTGAGGAGCCATCCGAGTCGAGCCACTCAGCTGAGGCAGCTGCCTTCGAGATCGTTCCTCGCGCTACTGATGAGGCTGATGGGATGGAAACGGACCTGACCTCGGATGCTTCTTCCTCCTCTGAGGAAATTGAAGACATTCCAACCTCCCCCACGACAGGAGCTGATGTTGTACCGTCCCAAGAGCCTCTCGCTCTCACAACCGACACACAGCCAGAGATTCCGAGCTCATTGCTCGATGCCAACATTGAGACCATCTCTTCGGCCAATGTTGATGAACCAATTGATTTCTCACTCCCCACAGAATCCAATATTCCGAGCTCCCAGCTCGATGCCAATGTTGAGACCACCTCTTTGGCCAACATTGATGAAACTTTTGAACCATTGCCATATGAAAATCTTTCTCCCTCCCCAATCGATGATGAAGCTGATCGTCAGGCTATTGCGATGGAGCATGAAGGCAAGGTGGCCTACTGTTTCCATAAGCTGCTTGAGATGTTCCCAGAAGCTCGCGACATGCCGATGTTCGCTACGCTTGGGACCGAGCTGCTGTACCAGTTCAACCTAATCTTCAGTCACTGGTATGTGAAGGAAGATACTGTAAGGGTACACAGCTGGAACCAGCTGAAGGTGGACGAGTCACGCATCCGAGATTACTTCAACTACACTAATCTGGAGGTGGCCTACAACAACAAGGTTGCGCTGCTCACGCGTCGTCTGGATCTAAGCAAGGCGGAAGGCACAGATACCCGGGAGACGGCTGGACAAGACTGTATTGACTTCCTCGACAACATGCTAATCAAGTCAGCTGAATTCCTTAATGATCTGGACGCAGCTGCCGCCGCAGCGAAGGAAGAAGAAGAGGAGCTTCAGCTGTACCTGGCCAACCGTCAAGCCATGGTTATAGTTGAGCAGCCAGCTACCTCAACTGAAGACATTTGCGAGCTGATAGCTGAGAGGGTGAACCAGCTGAGGACGGAGATGCTTGCCAACTTCAAGCAAAACAAAGAAGATCAGCTGAGGATGTTGGAAGCACAAGAGGAGAAGAACAAGCAGCTGGTGGAGGAGAATGTTTCACTGAAGATAAAGCTGGATGAATTCTCCTCCTCCACCAGCCAGGACATTTCTGATCTGAAATCAACAGTTCTGGGGATCAAGTCTGAGCTGAATGTCTTCCAATCCATTTCTGATTCCAACCTCGCCAAATCCCAACAGACTCAAGATAAGGAATGGAAGTCTCGGTTCGAATCACGATGGGCTGAGTTCGTTGCTTTCCACACTGAGATAACCGAAACATTCGCTGGATTGAGGAAAGCCGAACAAGAGCGCCATGACTCCGAACTGGCAAAGAAGGTCGGAATAGAGTGCGCGGTCGATGAACTCTTCAACCGCATCCAACAAGCCGAACAACAACTCACCTCTCTGGATGGATCAGTAGCAAGCCTTGTTGCTGATGCTAAAAAGGGGGAAGATAAAAAGGGGGAAGAGGAGTTGCAGGTGGATGTTGAGATGCAGGGGGAAGATGAGACTCAGGCTGAGGAAGCTGCAAATCTCAGCCGAGGAGGAAGATTGCCCAGAAGAAGAAGTCCGCTCCCAAGTCAACCGACGTAGGTGGAGCTGAAATGGAAAAAGACTTGGAGCAGGCGGAGCAGTTTGGAGTTTCTTTCAACTCCAGAGCCGAGATCGCAGCCGAGCTTGATTCAGAACTCGACGGTATCACAACCGAAGAGTGTATTGCTGCTGCCAAGGCTATGGATGTTGCTGAGAAAGATTACATGAATCCTAGCTGGATCAAAAAGTTCGCTGCCAGCCAAGCTCGAATAGTCAATCAGTTCGAGGAGGAGCTGACCAAGATAACCAAGAACCTGGATAGGAACATTGCCTCTCGCAGCCGACGCCGCATTGACAAACATCAGGTTAAGACTGAAGCTCGGCTGAGGCAACAGAGGCTACCAGGGAAGGTCAAGGTCCAAAGTCGGTTCAGGCATGTAGACAAGTGGGTGCCAGTTGAGTGGAATGAAGATTGGGAGTCATTCAAGTAAGAGTTCATGAATGACTTCTATTACAAAAAAGTCTTCTCAACTGACGATCCGAGGAAAGTGTTCAAGGAATCCCTGACCGAGTTGCACTCAGGGGACCCGGGCATGTTCAGCCAATTCAGACGTGCAATGATAGATGCAAAACTGGATCTGAACACAGTCCCGGTTCCTAAGAAGGTTACCTATCTCCCTCCCTTCCTTCCAGACTCTCGAAACCCCAACCGTCAAAAGATATCAGCTGAGGCAAGGCAAGTTTGCAAAGAGCACGGGGTTGACATAGCAAAGGAGTCAGAAGCGAAGCGAGAAATTTTTGTTAGAATTTTTAGCAAATATGGGCTTAAGTTTTAGCTCAGTTAGTTTTTTGGGCAACTGATGTAATTTTTGTTTTTGTGCTTATCTTTGTAACCATCAGTTGTAATAAAAACTATTCAGTTATACGATTCAACTTGACGTACAATTTCTCATTGTCCAAGCTCTGAATCGCAAAGTTATTTCAATATCATGTTATAACTGTGCTAACCCTTTGATGTTTTAATCTTATAGACTGTCTAGAATTTCAGCTGAGATTTTGGATAGGTCAGTAGGATTTAGATCAGTTCGCTTTATAAGAATTTTATAAGGGTTTTGACATCATCAAAAAGGGGGAAATTGTTGGGAAGTTTATTAAAATTTTGATTGATTCCAAAACCAACTGACCCCAACCGAGTAGATGTTGCCAGATCCTAATGTTAGTAGTTAGGCTCGCTGTTTGAGCATTGTTAAGATTTTATCTTTACAGGACTCCAGCTGAAGACGGCAACAAGGCTTCACTCGGATAGAACATCAATTGTAAGAAAGACAATTGAGCGATCATCAGATGCGAAGATGCCAAAGTCAACCAAGGAAGATGCAAGAGAACATCAGTTGTAAGTATGACAACTGAGCGTTCGGAGCCAACTGATCAGATACAAGAAAGACAACTGAGCGTTCAGTTTCAGAACATCAGTTGTAGGACTCGAACCAAGAAAATCAACAGCATGAAGTTCAAGTCAGCTGAGAGTTCAACTGTTAGCATTCAGATAGAACATCAACTGAAGAACAAGTCAGATGAAGATCGAAACTCTCAACCGACCATCCTTTATTGAAAGACTAATGTTGAGATTTGAAATTCAAACAAGGAAGTCACGTGAAGGTTTGACTCTCTGTCATTACCTCATTTGGCCCAACACAAGGTTGTCTCAGATGGAAAGCAGAAGCATGCAGTTGCCAAATCCGGAAAGTTTGCAGAAATGAGAGACAAGCCATCGCTTTCAAAGAACAGAGATCAACAGCTTTTCCAACGGCTAGTTGATTCTCTCCGCCTATAAATAGAGGCCTTCATTCATTCACGGAACACACAAGACAGACAAGTGCGAGAAGAGACCAAAGAGCGAAAGAAAGAACCAAATACTTCACACGAGCTGAACAACATTCAATCTCTAAGAACATCATTAGTTGAGAGTTCTAGAGTGTTAGATTCTGTCTTAGTGTCTTTTGATCCAACCTTGAGAACATCACTAGTTGAGAGTTCGTAGAGTGTTAGATCATTGCTTACTTCTTGTTCGAGCTGTTAGTTGGAACCCCACATTTTCTCACATCCTATCAAAAGGATTGTTAGGACCCTACTCTTCCCGGAATTGAGTAGATAGGTTGATTAGTACCCGTAAACTAATCTGTAAGGTTGATAAGTAGCCGTAAACTTATCTCAACAGTTGCAAAGCCCGCGTAAGCTTTGTGGTTTGTCCAGAAGAACTTGGACTGAGTTGTGTGGACTCACAACTCCCCGTGGACGTAGGAGTTATCTCCGAACCACGTAAATTCTTGTATGTTGTGTTTATTTTTCAGTTACTTATTGCATATTCAACTGACTAACTAACCTGCATACAAATTGCATTCTTCCATATCAACTGTTTTGGTTATTGACCAACCTTGCACTTAAGCGTGAGTTGATTTTATACGAGTTAATTTCCACCACATTCCGCACAGCACTTCACTTCCAGCTGAGTGTTTCTTACTCAGTTGTGATTCCAACTGAGTTGCTCTACTCGGTTGTGTTATTTTTAGGGGGTTGTTTTTAAAAGTTTTATCTGGTGTATTCCCCCCCTCCCTCCCATACACCAGAACTCGTATCGGGACCATCAGTCTTCTCGCAGTGAAGGTCTCTATTTATAGAGAGAGAGGCCCATAGAGCCGTTGGAAAGAATCATTTGACCTCTGCTAAAAAGTATGGTGCTTCACCTACTCTTCTGCAAACTTTCCTAAAATGGTAACTGCGAGCCTTACTTTTTGCATGTCTCTGCGGTCAGTCCATAAAAGGAAATTTACAGGTTGTCTTGTACTTGCGAGCAGATTTGAATTTGAATCCAAGTTCTTCTTCTTCCTTCGTCTTCCTAGTCTTCTCCTTATGACTTCGACAGAACTAATTGACATACATGAACTGCATGGTTCAATCCCGGATTCGACTGAGGAATAGTCTGATTAACCAAACTCGAACTTGAACTGCCTTTCATTCTTGAGTTGTCTTCTTCAGTTTGAACCTATAAAGATAAAATCTCTACGCTCAAACAGCGAGCTCTAGCTATGATCAAACTGATGAGCCATCTACTCAGTTGGGGTCAGTTGGATTTTGGTAGAAATCAAAACCTTTACTAATTTTCCTAACAATAATGATATCAAATTAACCCAAATGGAGAGATCTTCAATAAATTCTTCAATAGTAGCTAAATCCAACCTTTAATTCAAACATAAGACAATAACCCTAGTTTAAATTAGAAAAATGAAACTTTGGGAAGAGAAAATTGAGCTAGGAGTGAAGTGTATCTCGTTTTTTAGGCTAGATCCCCTTATATAAGGTACAAAAAGTGAGATTACAAAGTTAAAAATGTAAAAAGGGCAAAAATAGAAATTCTGGGCGAAAATAGGAGAACTGGCGGTGCATCTCAGCGGTTTGGGCATACCGCCGATTTGGCTACCATGCCGTATGAAGCCACTGGGTCATTCCTGAGAGAACCGGCAGTTTAGCCGGTGATCACCGACTGGATCGCCGGTTTTACTTTCCGAACCGCTGGTTTGCCCTTTTTTTTCCGTTTGCTTCAATTTCTTCACTTCTTTGCTCTGATTCTTCATTTCTAATCTTCTTTGGGCCTCGATTCTAACATAAACACCTCATTTTACCTACACACATGCAAAACTACACCAAACCGTGACACGATTCCAAAAATAGAGCAATCATAACGAATCATATCTCTAATTAAGCTTATGTTTTGCAAAAATGAGTAAATAAAGCTACTTAATTGCTACAAAATGAGTGCTTATCAATCGATAAAGAAGTTCTGCAGTCCGAAAGCAAACTTTACCAATGCTATTTTAGGAAAGCCTACAGAATGGTGAGAAGAACCCATCACTTTCATGGCAAAGGTCAAATGTTCTTTTCAACGGCTAATTCGACATATCTGCCTATAATGGTTGATTCAAGATCCAAATTAACTGGATTGACCAGCCTTTAGACTTTAGATATACCTCTCCTAGAAAACTAAACTGAGCTAATAGTTATTCAAATAAATTCAAATTCTATTTTGAATACTTTTATTCGCGTAGAGATTCATATTCAACGAGGAAACCACTAATTTACTGATTTATTGATCTACTGACGCTCAATACTTAATGATTCAAGCAAGAACGATTGAACCATTCAAGCGCTAGAACTCTCCGCAAGCGTTATGCTTTCTTAGCTTTCCGAGATATTATTTCTTAGATTGAACTTCTCATAATCAGTCTTTATTTCCTATGTCTAGCCACTCATTCAAGTGTCTAACATTAGAAGAGAGAATCAACACTTTAGTAATTTGTTCAGTGTTGTAAGTTGATTTTCTTAGTTGGAAAAACTCTCAAACCCTTTCATACCCTCACCAGGTCTAAAAGTTTACAAAAAGTTTACAATGTCTTGTTGTACCCGCAAATAGTTGAATTGGGTTTTGCTGAACCTGTAATCAGTTGTATGAGGTGGTTTAGTATCCACAAACCAATTGGTAACGCTTTCACAGTGCCTGTAAATTGTGTAGTGGATTATCAGCTCGATAGCTGGTCGTGGACGTAGGAGGTTACCTGACGTACAAATTGCTTTGAGTTTTTCTTTTCAGTTATTGTTTATCACTAACCAAAACTAACATTAAGCATATTTTAACTTGTACAAAGTATATTGCGAACTTGACCTTCGCCTTTGAATTTTCATTAAACGAGTTAAAACAAACAAATTCCACCACACTTCCGCACCGCACTAAATCTTTGTTGGTCGAAGTACAGTTGATCCTCAGTCAAAGAAATTAATTGTATTCTCAATTGAGCGACTACTCCAACTGAGTTTATACAATTGTCGAGTTGAGAAAAAAAAAATTAAGAAAAATCTGTACTAATGTATTCCCTCCCCTATACACCAATTAACTCGTATCGGAACCATCACACATTACTATCTAATAATTTTATTAGTTTTTATTAATTCTATAAAAATCTAAATCAATATCTTTATTATTGGAACGGACTGTATGCCCATTTGAAGTTTGGGAAAACAATGAAACATTTATGACGGTAAAACACAAATGTTGAATACGTATAGTATTTATTGAAACAAAATGAAAATTTTGATAAAATTGTTGTTTAATACTCCCTCCGTTTAGAATAAGTGTGGTTGGTCTCGAGAGAGTGATATAGATTTTAGTAGTGGAAAAGTGGTGAAAATGAGTTAGATAGATGTATTGTGAGTGGAGACCAACCCATGTATATTGTGAGTGGAGAGTGGGTTAAGTAATTTCAATTTATGGAATGATCACACTTATCATGGATGGTCCAAAAAAAAATCGGATAACACTTATCATGAACGGAGAGAGTATTATTTTTTTATATAAATTGTGTATAATTTGATAATAGAGAATTTGTCACAACTATAGTGCTTTTAAAGGCATTTCCAATCATTTCTCTATAGCAGAGCAGAATTTTACTACATTATAAAACAGATTTAACATCTCATCTCTTGTTCTACTTTTTCCTCAATTTCAAAAAATAATTTATCATTTGTTTAAGTATATAAAACATATCTCAATTAAAGTAAGATTGTATTATACAGAATAATGAAATTACAAGTCTAAAAAATTACATAACTAAATATTTAATGCTCAAGCCTCATTAAAATTTCTCATGTTGAAATCAATGAGCAGAAAAAAAAGTAACCGTCCAATAATATTGCAAAAAGCATATCCCGCATAATAATTATATTGGAATCTAATAATTTTATATGTAATTTTGTTGGAATTTAGGAATTTTTTTGGGTAAAATTTTTATAATATGAATTTGGTATTTTTATAATATAATGTGTAAAGCACAATTATAGTATATTATATGATTAAAGAACTATAACTACATCTAATAAAAAAAGAAAGCAAAAACAAGAAAAAGGTAATAATAAAGAAATGAATAATTTTATTTAATTAATATAACAATACTATTCATTTTTCTACGATTAAGTAGGATATAGAGTATGGTTGGAAATAAAATTGTTCCAGTACAAAGTTGAACTTTACAAATAGAGCAAGGATTGGAGATGTACTAACATTAATCAACTCCAAGGTTTATGAATAATGTTTCTGTATAGGATAAATCTATGCAGCCATATTATGGCTAGTCATAAATTCATTCAAGTAGAAGAAAAAATTGATTATGATTTTAAGTTCTAAATGACTTATAATAATTTAAATTCTTAATTTCTACAAACTTATATTTAAATTTTAATTTGAAGACAACATGAATCTCGATAAATATATTAGAGGAAATATAAAGTTTTTTATTGAAAGAATGAGAGGAAATACATTTAAACTAATGAATGATATAATTTAAGTCAAAAATATGATAATAACATAAAATATATATTTGTACTCTTTAAAATAAATTAAAAAATTTAACTAAATCGATAAATTTTCATATAATGAACAAACTTATGACTAACCACGTTATGACTAATAGCATCACTCATCTAATAAAGTGAGTTAAAGGAAATTAGTCGGCTAAGTTGGGGGTTGGGGGCGGGAGAGAGAAGGACGGGACAGTATACTATAGTCTATATAGTAGGAAAAAGTTAATATGATTGTGTTGTTTAAGCTGTGATTGGCATAAGTTAATGATGCTGCTTCCTTGTTTGCTACTAAGAGCTTACTCCTATATCCCTAGGCCTATTAATTTGCAGTTCCTTTTGTTTTTCTTTTTGTTTTTTCTTAATAGTGTCCCTTTATGTTTATGAGATTCACTAGAGCATCATTACTTTCTAATTTTTATACTCCCACCTTCCCCAAATATGGAAAAGAAAGAAGTTAATGAGTACGTCAACTAATTATAATACTAATTCTAAGTTACTACAAAATCAATAAAAATAAATACTACTAATGTAAAAAGAGTACTGTATAATTTTGTAGAACAATAAAAATACAAAGGGTAATTTTAAACATGGTCCCCTTTTCTCTCAGTATAGCTTCATATTTAATTTTGTAATAATAATAATAATATTAAATATATTATTATACCCTATAAATTTATAATTTAAAATTTTAATTAAAAATAAATTTATTATTTCATAGCCCAGTGTGAAATTATCTCTCTCTCTTGCTCCATAGCCATCGACTGCCTCCCCTTCCTGCCCGGATTCTCTCTTCCCGCTATACAAACTTCCCACAGCTAGTCACCTCCCTCAACATGGAGAATCGGCCGGAAAAATCCGAAAAACCTAGAATTGAGAACTATCTATTTGGCTGCTGCAAATATCAATGGGTATGGTATTGGAGAGTTTGATTAGCAGCTGTCAATGGGTGTCAGCCATGGAAATGATTTTTTCGGAGCTTTGAGATTGAATCGGAACAAGAATTTTTAGTTATTTTCACAATTTGATGAAGAGGGAGAGTGAATTGGTGTGTGGGCTATGAAGTAGATAATTTAACGTTGTATTTTTTTTTAATATAAATTTTTGTATAAATACTTTTTAGATATAATTTTAGTTGAGGTTATATTAGGGTATAATAGTATATTTAATATTATTATTATTACTAAATTAAATGAAGGCTATAATGAAAGAAAATTGGGCTATTTCTAAAATTACCCAAATACAAAACAAACCCAAGCACCACCCTTCCTCCTCAGTGACAATCAATACCATGGACTCCACCCTCTATGTAACCTTACTCTGCTATTATATTTTTATTATTTTTAACCTATTGATTACATTCCACCAATTAATTATTATTAAACTATATTTCAATCAGATATGGAATTATTATCATTTAAACAAAAAGAAATTGGAGTCATACAAAAGCTAAATTGAATATAAATTTTCCAATTTTTTACCATTTTCTCGTTTATATCCCCACCTTTTTAAATTAAGTGAAAATTCTTCACCTTTTAAAATTTTACAATTCAATACCTTTGACCATTTTCCTTCAAATTAGCGTTGGCATGGAATCCGGAAATGCTTACATGACAAAGTCCGGCGAAAAAAGCAAATGACTTAGTTTTAAAAACACAAAACGTCGTTGTTTCCTCAAACACAAACACTATATTTATATTTATTTATGTGTATTAGAAAATCGATCGAAGAATAATATAATTGTTTGTGTTTGAGAAAACGACGACATTTTGTGTTTTAAAAACTACGACGTGTGTTTTAAAAACTACGTTATTTGTTTTTCACCAGGCTTTGCCATGTAAATATTTTCGGATTCTATATTTACATTAATTTGAGAAAAAATGATTGAAGATATCGAACTATGAAAATTTAAAAGATGAAGAATTTTCACCTATTTTAAAAAGGTGAAGATATAAACAAAAATTGGTAAAATGTAAGGAATTTATGAGCTAGAGTAAGAAAATGAAAAGAGCAAGGCCCACTTCCCTAAAGAGTACTGTTTCCAGCCCAATATGAATGAAGTGTACGGATAGGCGCATGGGGCCTAATAATCCAACTTTTTGATGGCCGCATCAAAAGAAGAGAAAGTAAAAATTAAAATATTTCAGCCACACCATCAAGTTTTCTGCAGTCAACATAGAAAAATGTGGTCCCCACCTCACTTTACGATGAGCGGTAGAAATCACACACGCCCATACTCACGTGCGAGCTGCTTCGCCTGCATGCGCAGCTACGGCTACCCCTTCCTTTTGGTAGTAAATTGCACGATACACCCCATACTTTTTAAAAATTGTACGAAATACTTCTATGTTCCCTAAATTACATAAAATATCTATATATTTTAATAAATTTCTACACAGAATACATATTCAGTTAAAAATAATGAAGCGTGATATCCATTCGCCTATGATGCATGGATTCTTCAAAATATATCATGTAGCCGTATCAAATTTTCGTTAGGGTGCGATTCTAGTCGGATTCTCGTACGATTCGCACCCGATTCGCCACGTGGTATATCCTTCCAAATAGAAAATTAAAAGCAATCGAATTCACGAATTTCATGTGAAAAAATAGTGAATCCCATAGATGAAGGGGTTGTATGAGTTGATTTTTTGAACTTTATTTGAATTAATGATATTTGAATTGTTATTATATAGCTTAAGTAAATTACCTAATTGAAATTCTTAAATTTCTATATATTTTATTAGTATTATATATAATTCAATAATATTAATTAGACGTATCCTTGTCGAATCGCACCTTAAATTTTTTAAAATTTTGTATTCACGTATCCGTATCGTATAGCCCCCGCACCCACTCCCATACACCCGTGCAACATAGCCACTCGCCCTCTAGCGGTTGGTTTATGTTTTTATGCTTTAACATGAGCAAATTATTCAAAATACCCCTAACATCCTATAAAATAATATATTATTGTTCATTGTTCTTTTATATACTTGAATTTGAATGAATAGTTTAAACTTTGTTGCTTGTCTTTTGTCCAAGGTAACATAAAAAAATAATTGGTTAAAAATAAATTCCATAGTATACTCATGATACCACAAAAATTCAAAGTAACATGGTTCATTTTCATCAACTGCACTTTTCTTTTCTTGATCCCAGTGATTCCAATTAGTTCAAGCAATACTTATATTTATACTTCTCATTCTATAGCTGAGTGAACGTCTCAAATTTGCTTAACTATCATATAAATGGTCCAATCACACTTCCATAATAAAAATTTTAGTGAGAGATGTGATCTGGGATGTGATATTAGCATATACAGTACTCCCTCCATCCCACCACAATGCTTGACTTATTTTTTTGGGGCACAATGTTTAAAAAGAAAACAACTAAGAGTAAAACGTATGTTTAGCGGAGTTTTTAAAATGAAATAAAGTGGGTAGATAGAGTGAATAGTGAAATAAAATGGATAGAAAGAGAGGGGAATAGTGAATAATACATAAAATGAGGTGAAAAAGTAGGATGAATCATGTAAAGTGGTTGCTTATCAAATTAATTGGACCATAATCATCTCCTAATTATTTCTAAAAAAAGAAATAGAACAAGAATAACAAGAGAGTCCAAAAAGGAATATAGGATAGGCTAACGAGACAAGAGGAGTACATATTCGAGCATTGAACAACTCTATTAAATTGACGATCAAAGCAAAACAAAGAAGTTGCAAATATTTAATAGAGTTTATTTTTTTCACTTACAAAATATGAAATTTTGATCATAAAAATACAACCATTTCCGAAAATTCTAGAAAAATGCGGAAGCAAAGAGGATATGCTAGGATAAATTAATATATTAAAATTGTTGTGGTTTCAAATTTTCTGGTTTGATCAAATTTATGCAATGTATGAAATTCAACAAATAACCTTGATTTGTGTTTTGCCAGATATATGTGAATTCTAATAAACTTGAGTACGGAATCATGCATTATTAATTAAGGTGCTTAATTTTTATTGTTATCATATATAAAATCACTTAAATTTTATAATTAAAAAAAATACTTAATTTAACCGTATTAATTACAACTACAATTAAATCAACTATACTAATGTTTTTTTCTTAGATGAACTAAAATGACAAAATACCCTTAAAGTTATTTAATGAAGAAATTGGTGTGTCAACGTTGAATTAGGTCGGTATGGGACCTTAGACGGGAAAAAAAATATTCGCCGATCCTGAGTTCACCAGAGAAAACAGGTTGTTGATATGACAAGATATCCAATGGTGAGCACATATTCTAACGGTGTTAATTAATCACTAACGGAAGTTGATGGAGGGGCAAGTGTGCATAGTTTAATAAAATTAAGGGTGTTTTACGCTATTTAGAAAATGTAAGGGTGTGATTTCAATAATTGGAGTATAATGAGTCACTTGGTCTAGTATCTTGGAACGAAAGGAGTATATGAGAACTAATAAAGTGAAAGTTGCTTTGTATAGATTTTTTACTACAATAATTAATTTGCATGTGAGCATAAACATCAAGTGTAATGAAAATTTACCCGTGTGGCCAAGTGCGTGAGTAATTTGATGGTTGGCAATGAGCGAAGAAACATGAGTCGTGTGTAAGTAGTATGAATTAGTAGATTTGGGCCTCCTTGTCTCAAATTATGCTGTAATTTGGAACACAACTTTCCCTACAACAAATAAATACATAAAATACAATAAACACATATATTTTTATTAATTATTGAGGTAGTACGTGTTTGCTAAGCATTTTGGCAATGATGATGACACCCGAAAGGGTAAACAAGTCTTAAATCCTAAGACTGAATTTAACTTCAGTGCCATTTATATTTGTATTATTTAGGTTCTACTATGTATATAAAAATTAATTAATGAGAGGAGCACAACATATATCCACATGATACCTAGATAATACGACATCTAACGAACTATGTCTGTATTGTGGAGTAACTAAAAATTTTATTATAAATATTTGACTAGATAATAACGATCGAGATAGTCTTGTCAGTTGTCACTATATAAAATTCTCTCGATCAATAGTCTTGGTCTTCTCTTGTTGCATAATTAGGGATGACAATGGATTCCAAATCTGGTTCAGATTCGGTGTTTTAGATCCGATTTTTAGGATTCAGACATCTAAAATTTGGACCCGATGAATTTGGGTCAGATCTGGACGAAGTGTCCAAAAAACAGATCTGGATCTGTAATTAAATTTTCAGACTCAGATCTGGTTCATATCCATTTTTAGACCCGGTCTATATTATAAGTTTAAATATAATTTTTATTTGTACACAATATATAATACTCTATTTTAGTTATAACTGTTACATTGTATATGAAATTCAACCGGACATCTTAAATTTCTCAAATCCTACTCTGAGTCTCAGATTCCTAGTCTCTCTCTCATTATTCACTTTCACCCATGGCTCTCTCTCTCTCTCTCTCTCTCTCTCTCTCTCTCTACAAACCGGGTATATATATATTATTTATGTGTGTTATTCTCGATTGATTGCATTTAAACGTAATAATACTATGGATCTGGATCTAGACCCGAGATCCACGGATCTTATGGATCTGGATCTGAAATTAATTTTTTGGGTCCAATAAATTTGGAACGAATCTGGACGAACGATCCAAAAATCGGATCTGAATCTGAACTAAGCAAGATCCGGTCTAAATCCGATGCATTGCCATCTCTATGCATATGCACGTTAAGGTTTCTTACTTTATCCATGTTATGATATCTCTATCAAATCGAATTGAATGACGAAATGCTGTTTATTATGCTACGAGGTAAGTGAAGAACGACATTATTCCTAGGACATTAGTTGTTGAAATTATAAATATGTAGTGGCTCAAAAATTGTAAGAAATTAAAATATCATCATAAACATAATAATTTTTAAATAATAAAGTTTACCTAATAAGATATGTGTATATATACCTTCGAATTTAGCCGAAAGGCTAATAGTCCCTATCTGTAGGACCAATCACTAAAATCGAGTATTCATTATCTTCAATCCACTACGATTGGATTTGGATAATTAAGACGTTAACAAATTTCAGGAATCTTCCACAAAATTTTCTAAAAGAAACGCAATGTTGACCTTCTGAGATCGGTTAAGATAATAGATAGTGATGAATGAATGATGATTAGAAAAATAGATTTTTTTAATATTATTTATGAATAAATGATGATTACAAAGTTAAATAAAATAATAAATGTGTGTGGTACTTGTCCGTGTTACATGTGTGTGTGTATAGTGAAAATAACATGTATTTTTCATAAGTTGTGACATTTTTGTTATTTCGAAGGCAAAAATTCGTTAAATAGCTTAATAAAAGTAGAAGTAATCGACTATATATATGAGTTGTTCGAATGATTGCTCAGGCCATGCACAAACCTATAGGCGTATATTTTGTCTGATGTGTTAAATATTATTGTGCATATTAGTTTCATCTTCCACGATCAATGTTTATATAGTACTACTTCCGTTCGTCAAAAACAGTCTCATTGTGTGATGGATATGGGGATTAAGAAAGTTAGTAAATTTGTCTTTAATGAGGTAAAAGTAGAAATATAGGGATAGTGTTAATCCTTGCTTTTAAGTTGTTTAATTGTTTATTATGAGTTGACTGCTTTAGCTAAAATATGCATTAGGATGACTGTTCAAATTAAAGGCTCAACAAGCAAATAAACAATTTTTTTATGCTTGAAATTTAGAGAATTCTCGTAATCTAAAATTAGAAAGCAAAATATATTCAATAAGCTGCGAATTCGATACTCAATTCGAAATCTGAGATGCTGCAAATAAGTTGAATACATCAAACAAAATTACTCGCGGAAACGTTGATTCTGCGATTGCTACTCTGCATTACATAGATAAACTCATAAATAGTTCCCCAATCCCACAGCAAGCACTTTACATGAATACCATTCTACAAGGTTCATATAAAAGTCATATTCTAGCTCAGGTGCATCCCAATATACCTACAACACAACAATCACTTCAGATAAAAAACAACAAATTAAAAAATTCCTCACTCCTTCCACAAGAAATGGAAAAATTTCAAATAACTCTAAATTATCACACACAAAAAATAAAGGAAAAAAAAAGACATTGCAAGATATCAAATGAATTGTAATTAGAATTGAAACAGTAGAAAAAGAAATATGAGTTAATATATGCTCTAAAGTGGAAAATATCATAAAAAAAGTCCCTTAATTATTAATTAGAAAATCGAAATCGGAATTCATTATTATTCATTATAGGATCTATTTTTTTTTTTTTTTAGGAGATGACATTCAATGCCGCTACTCGGACTCGAACCGAGATGCTCTAGCATTGCTTCCTAAGAGCAGCGTGTCTACCAATTTCACCATAGCGGCTTGTCTTGACCCCATAATAACCTATGAATAGGAAATCGTCTAGATTTAAGAATTCAATTAGGTGCAATATTTTCTAGAAAAGATTCAAATCAATGAATAAATTTTTTTTCACATCTGTACTTGAAGGTTCATTTTTTTAGTTTAGGGTTTTTGTTTTATTGTGTAGTTTAGACTCTTCTCGACTTGAGCTGTTCTAAAACCAGCGAGTCTTACTATGACCCCTTCCCCAAAAAAACGTATTTTTTAATTTACCCTTTTTATTTATTTGATTTTAAAAAGTGAAACCAAAAAATAAGTTTTATCAATGAACAAAAAAGATTTTCGATTATTCAAAATTCACACATAATTTATCCATAATATTTTCATTAAGTGTTTTTGCGTGAATTGATTGCGAGAGATATATTGGCTATATATAAGGATTTATAGAAAAAAGTAAGAAAGTTGTACAAAAAAGAAAATTTTATAGTACAAATAGGTTGATGGGAAAAATAATACTCCCGTCTTGGAAAGAAAAAATATTAAAAATAAAATAGAGTATCTTGTGTTTTTTTTTTTTAACAAAAAAACACTTTGTTTTAATTCGGCCAAAGTAAACACAAGAATTCCATTTCCTATGGATTAATTCACCAGGAAATGGAATTGGGGAATTTTCTTTTTGAAAAGGAAGGGTTCAATTTTTGAGTCAGGTCGATTTAGATTGTTCTAAGGCTTTCCGCTTTATTTCTTAATAACTTATTTTTTTATTTTATTTGCTTGTCCCACAAAAAAACTTTTTGAAGTCCCGGTAGAAAGAGATTTCGCTAAAGAAAATGCTTTTAACGCCGCCCAATAGCCTTTTCTTTTCCAAAAATTTTTACGAATACGCTTTTTTGATGCAGAAGTACGTTTTTTTGGAACTGCCATTTAAATAAAAATTAAGAGATTACTCATTGGTATAGCTGGATGTGAAAGACATCTATTGTTAAAAAAAAACTGCTCTTTTCTAGAGAATTTTTTTCTAAAAGAATAGACTATGAACGATATGGTAAAATCGCATAAATTTTTTCTAAAAACAAAAAAAAGAATATTTTTAATAATTTGTCAAAATTTTACTTTAATTTTCAAATTAAAAGCATACTTATAATTAATCTTTGTCTTTCATATGATTTGACCAATTGGAACTTCTTTATTTGAATATTTGAAATATTTAGAAGAAATTTAGAAAGAATAAGTAAAAAGAAATAAAAATGAAAAAATTCTATATTTTTATATTTAAGTTACGTTAAGTTAGTGCATATTTTCATTTTTTTTATTGACTCCTTTGAAAAGAAGTAAAATCCGATAAATCGGAAAGAATTAATTAAGAATTTTCATTTTTTTATGCAACAAACATATCAATATGGGTGGATTTTACCTTTTGTTCCACTTCCAGTTCCTATGTTAATAGGAGTGGGACTTCTTCTTTTTCCGACAGCAGCAAAAAATCTTCGTCGTATATGGGCCTTTCCAAGTATTTTGTTGTTAAGTATAGTCGTGGTTTTTCCAACTAATCTATCTATTCAGCAAATAAATAGCAGTTCTATCCACCAATATGTATGGTCTTGGACACTCGATAATGATTTTTTTTTAGAATTAGGCTGCCTGGTCGATCCACTTACTTCGATTATGTCAATGTTAATTACTACTGTTGGGATCGCGATTCTTATTTATAGTGATAATAATATGGCTCACGATCAAGGATACTTGAGGTTTTTTGCTTATATGAGTTTTTTCAGTACTTCCATGTTAGGATTAGTTACTAGTTCAAATTTGATACAAATTTATTTTTTTTGGGAATTGGTTGGAATGTGTTCTTATCTATTAATAGGGTTTTGGTTTACGCGACCTTCTGCGGCAAATGCTTGCCAAAAAGCATTTGTAACTAATCGTGTAGGGGATTTGGGGTTATTATTAGGAATTTTAGGTTTTTATTGGATAACAGGTAGTTTTGAATTTCGGGATTTATTCGAAATACTCAATAACTTGATTTATAATAATGAAGTTTATTTTTCCTTTGTTACTTTGTGTGCTGCTTTATTATTTGTCTGTGCGGTTGCTAAGTCTGCACAATTTCCCCTTCATGTGTGGTTACCCGATGCTATGGAGGGACCCACTCCCATTTCCGCTCTTATACATGCTGCTACTATGGTAGCAGCGGGGATTTTTCTTGTAGCTCGTCTTCTCCCTCTTTTTATGGTTATACCCCATATAATGGATTTAATCGCGTTGATAGGCATAATCACACTATTATTAGGAGCTACTTTAGCTCTTGCTCAAAAAGACATTAAAAAGGGTTTAGCCTATTCGACAATGTCTCAATTGGGTTATATGATGTTAGCCCTAGGAATGGGGTCTTATCGAAGTGCTTTATTTCATTTGATTACTCATGCTTATTCCAAAGCATTATTATTTTTAGGGTCTGGGTCTGTTATTCATTCAATGGAAGCAGTTGTTGGCTATTCTCCGGATAAAAGCCAGAATATGGTTCTTATGGGTGGTTTAACAAAACATGTACCGATTACCAAAACTTCTTTTTTATTAGGTACACTTTCTCTTTGTATTATTCCACCTCTTGCTTGTTTTTGGTCAAAAGATGAAATTCTTAATGATAGTTGGTTGTATTCACCAATTTTCGCAATAATGGCTTGGGCCACCGCAGGACTAACCGCATTTTATATGTTTCGCATTTATTTGCTTACTTTTGAGGGCCATTTAAACGTTCATTTTAACAATTACAGCGGAAATCAAAATGCTTATTTCTATTCCATATCTCTATGAGGTAAGGGGTATTCAAAAAGAATTAACACGGGTTTTAGTTTAGTAAGAATGAATAATAATGAAAGTGTTTCGTTTTTTTCGAAAAAGACATATCGAAGCCATCAGAATGTAAGAAAAAGGGGAGGGGAAAGGTCTTTTATTAATATTCTTCGTTTTGATAAAAAAAATGCCCTTTTTTTATCCTTATGAGCCAGATAATACAATGTTATTTCCTTTACTTCTATTAGTCCTATCTACTTTGTTTATTGGATCTATAGGACTTCCTTTTAGAACAGATTTGGATATATTAACCAAATGGTTAGAACCCCCTATTAACTTTTTACATGAAAAATCAAAAGATTCGATAGATTGGTATGAATTTTTAAAAAATGCAACTTTGTCAGTCAGTATAGCTTATTTTGGAATATTTATCGCGTCCTTTTTATATAAACTCATTTATTCCTCTTTTAAAAATTTTGATTTAATAAATTTATTTGTTAAGTTAGGTCCCAAAAGAAAACATTGGGATAAATTTATAAACGCTCTATATGATTGGTCGTATAATCGGGCTTATATCGATACTTTTTATACAACATCCTTTACTGGGGGAATAAGAAAATTGGCGAAATTGACGCATTTTTTCGATAGACGAATAATTGATGGAATTACCAACGGGGTTGGTATCATGAGTTTCTTTGTAGGAAAAGGTATCAAAAATATAACAGGTGGCCGTATTTCTTCTTATTTTT